>VXAB01012081.1:77808-163014 GCA_013399175.1 Odontophorus gujanensis
AAAAAAAAAAAAAAAAAAAAGATGTTTTCAGGTGCACAGATGAGTAGTATGTATCCAAAGTATCAGAATTTGAGATTAATCAATCACTTAACTAGTTTATTTTTTCTTTAAAATAGTCTCCCCTAAGCAAACAATCTCTTCAATCTGCATCTGAATAACTTAATAACTGAGTGAATTTAACCATTCTTCCAGTGCCTTCCGCAAAAAGAAAAAAAATACCTGAAGGCATTTAATAGTAATACCGCTTTTCCCTTAACAAGCCTGGAGCCCAGGCTCTCATTTGTCTATCTTGATAACTGTGCAGCTTTCATTACTGCACTTCCTGGGTTGCTGCCATTAAAAGGATTTTTATTCTGAAAATTTCCCTGTACCTAAGGCATGTAAGTCCATTATATGGAGAGAAAAATTTTAAAGGTCACAGAGGTGTCTAAGTTTGGAATTACATCAAAATATCTTGTAGTATAGCTTGGAGTTCCACATACTATGTTCTGCTATCTATGAAGAGCTTTTTTGGTATCAGCATTTCCATTCCTCTACTCCTGAGGAGAAGAGATCTGTGATAAGTATCCAGCTGGGCTTTTAATTTTGTCTGGAGGGTTGGATGTGAGGCCTCTGGAGCCTCTCCCTTCTTGGTCATCTCCAGACAGAGGGCCTGGCACTACAGTCTCTCTTCACACCCCAATGGAGAGTCAGCACACCTCCTGGCCTGGATGCCTCACAACACACACATCTCTCCCTCACTGCCACCCACCTCCTGCATACCACACCACTAACTAACTCACTACTCATAACCTGCACACACCCCTATAACCAGCTTCAGTAGGTTGGCATGTAAACAGTCTCCACATCCCCAGAAAGCTCCTCCAGGGCCCTTTGGTGAACATCTCCCTGCTGCTGATCTACCTACCAGCACTTTTTCCACAAGAGCATGGGGCCAGCAGGAAAGTTGCAGAGTGAAATTAGGCAGAACAAAACAGAAGAGGTTGAAATATCACAGAGAAGTGCATGGATATGTCAGGTCTAAGAACACAGGTGGATCTGGAGAGGTGTTGGAGAGGGAGAAAGGAGGACTACGGGTGGAAGGACATGTATGAACAGAGAGATGGGTGGGTTTAGCATAGTGATTTTAAGTGTTTGTAAAGTGGGATCTGACTCATTAAGAATAATTCTCCATTTACTTCCATTTTCTTTCTGTTAATAAATTCTGGCTTTACTTTTAATATTTTCCTACCCATTTTTAATGATTTTCTGTTGTTTCTTAAAACTTCAGCTCTCTTTCACCAAGTTCTGGAATTTCTGCATTCCCCTTATCCCCTCCATCCCCCACCTCCTTCACTTTTCTGCCCAGTTTAACCTTCCTTTTCCTCCCTGTTAATAATCCCTGTCCTTTTCTCAGTGCTGTTTCTTTCTTGTCCCGCACGTTCTTCATCCTACTAAATTCCTGGTGCCACAAATAGCTCTCCTAGTCTTTCAGGAGTCACATGTAATGATTAATTTCCATCCCTGCTGTTGAAGAAAATAAGCCTCTCAAAAATTGTTCTTTCTATAGCCCAATTTAGGAAGTGATACAGACAGTCACAGCTGCTTCCATGACTGGATGAAATGATGGGCACCTCTGAGCAGTAAGGAATTGGTGTTTGTGCTGATTGAAGCAGTCAGAGGATGAAGTGAGCATTGGCTGCATTATCAAAGAATTACATCACATGGAAGACGCGCTCCACCAAAACAGTTTGCTTGTGGCCTGTCAGGTAGGTATGTTTCTACACAAATGTATTAAGGAGGGAACAGCGGATTTACCTTCTGAAATTAATGATTAACAATCTAAAGGTTGAATGTCACTTATGTTGCTGCCACTTATGAGAGATAGTGCCTGACATTTTAGTGGGCTCACCAGCTAATCTCTTAATTCTCCTCGGCCATGACTTTGAACCAGTTATTTTCTTAAATTCTCTAAAAGAGCTCTGGAGCAAGAGATGGTTTTGGTAAGGACTCTTCAGCTGGGGAGTTTAGGGAAACTAAAATGGGTTGCAGCTACTGTTAATGTAACCAGTCAAAAATCTAGGGCAGGCTTGTCCAGAGAGAGGCTACCTGTCTCTGCCTTTATGAAAAATTACCCTTGAAGTATTTATTTATTTAAATGCATTTAAAATATTTAACCAAGCATTGTCTTCTGAACATGGTCAACCTCACTTCCAAATATAGGAAAGCTGATAGTAGATGTACCGTATTTTCATGTCACAAGAAAAGAATCACATAGTAGCTGATAAACAATAAAATTTTTGCTATATTCTGGAGTCTGAACCTGAGCACAAACAAACACTGGGAAACCATTATTTCAGAAAAAAGGACAAAAATCCTCTAATGTTTCCGTGCAAAGTATAATATTACAGATATAGATCACAGTGTATGACTCTTTTCCTCTAATCAAAAAACTCCTTAGTTGCTCAGCACAGGTCACAGATCACACGTATCAAACAGGAAAGCACTGAAGTAGAAGCCGAGTCCGGTAATACATCACACTTTGTATGGCCAGGCTGTTTTTAAATGCAACATTAAGCTCACATCAAAATTTCACACACAGCTCTGTTTGTACAATCCTTCATTTCTTTTTAAAGTAACTTTCTAGAGTTCATATTTCCATTTTTAGTTTTGAGAGGCAAAAAAATAATTGGTTAAATTCCTTTCATTAATCAACATTAACTCCATTGCAGAGCCCTGTAATTTATTTTGGCATGATGGTCACTGCTGGAAAAGCCTAGGATGTGTAAATAATTAGTACAGATAGAATACTGTTTCAAAAAAATATCCCCAACCAGTTTTGAACTTCAAAGCTAGGATGTGAAGGAAATATGAAGGAGAACATCTCTCTTCAGAATTTATCAGTTGTAAATTAGACTATGTATTTGCTATTGACTATGTATTTCATTCCAAATTCTTGCCTTCTCTTTTCACAAAAGGGCTAACAGCACTTGAGATTGGATTTCACTTGTATTGATACTGTAGAAATGACAGCTGACTAACTTGTTCCATCAACATGGAAAAGATACATAGATAGACTGACAGAGATATATATTCTATAAACATAGATAAAGTGATAGATATAGATATGAAACTGCTGATGAAGTTGATGAAGCTAAATCCTGAAATTCACATACTCCATTAGGCATTTGTTAGTATAAAGGATTTTGAAGTCTGGAATTTATACTCTGAAAAAATCATTGGAGTAACTTCCTTAGTTTTCATAAAATAAAGGTTCCTGCAGCTGTAATTTTACTGGAAGAATGTACTTAAAGGACTGGCAAAATCATGCTCAGGACTGTGCAGAAGAAGTGTACTGAAGTCTAACGCTGAATGTACATGTTCTACATTGGAGAACTTATGAGAAATTACAGAACATTTTCACCTCCACCCTGGGTGAGAGGGTCTCTTTCTGTCTTTCTAAGAAAACCTGAGCCATGATAACTGTTTGTAGCCTGCTTACATTAGGGAAAAATCTTAATGTTAATGTAGTAACAACATATGGGTAAAAGTATGCTCCTATTAAGAGATTTTTCTTAGCCTGTATCTGTCAACAATTCTTATTAAGCTTTCTAAATTTTTCCCTACTCAACATTTTTGGGGATGTGTAACATTGCCTCAATCCTGAAGACATCTATTTCTTTTTCTAGCCTAACTCAAAATGCTTCATTATGAGGACCAATGTAAAAATGTTGCCATGGGATACTGAATTCTATTCATGAGATAGATTGGCACAGGATGCTTACAGGTAGTTCCCCTCAAGAATTTGCTGTCTAGATAACAAGAAAGTCAGATTTTATTTTTCAACTCTTTCCTCAGTATCCTACAGTTTGGTTTAAAATATCTCTCTATGTGATTGTTTCCTATCCTCTCAGCTGGTAACTGAGGACACTTTGAATTCTGTTTTTGGAGACCGTTATTTATGGAAGAAATAAATCATATATTTTCTAATTATTCTAGGAAAGAACATAAAGAATCCAAAAATCATTTCATGAATTGATTTACACCAGCACTCTTATTCCTTGTGATATAGACAAATAAACACTCCACAAACATAATTAAATCCTTCTTTGAGATTGATATCATGATACAAAATATGTACCGAAGCTGATACAAGACTGTGCTAGTCTCCTCAAGAACTTACCTATGTGCCAGATACAAGTCACAACTGACTACTTAGAAGAATTATTATATAATCCGTATGTATGCTCCAAGTATAACAGCCTATTTAGGGATATTAGTTTACTGACCAGATTTCCTCCATAATGACCATTTTCATAGGATTACACGATCCCTTTGTGATATGAGTTAGTAGGAAAAGTTTTAATAGAGTTAAATACACTTTAACTTGCCTCCTGAGAGAGCCATGTATAAGTCAAAAAGCGAAGTGCATAATGTGCTTCAGGAAATTGGTTTAGTGCTGAAATCTACTAAAGCTGGTGTCTAAGAGAATTCCACAATCCTTGCTGATCTGTGTAGCTGGGAAATACCGGTTTGTTGTAGTTATTTTTATCTCTCCAACTGTTGAACCCTGCCTCCACAAGGGCAATGTATTTTTAATGCATATGATGTTACTATGTAAATTGGTTCAGCTGTGTAATCTACTAAAGGTGATTTCTTTGTCCCATGTGAACAACAAAGCCAATGATCACATAATATTCATTAAAGACAAAATTGTCTTACTTTCCATAACCAATTCCCAAGCGCATTGCTCTGACAACTTCAGTTTCGGTTCAATAGTGAACCTGATGCTTATTTGCCAAACTCTAATGAATGAGCTAAATAACAGGTAATGCATTTTTCTATGTTGCAGACTATAAATTATTTTCCAAGGAGCAGTATATATAGTAATTAAAGAACAAGTATTGAAGAACAAACTAGATCCCATAAATTTTCTGTGCTTGTTTTTTTTTCCCCTGCATCAACCTATTCCAACAAGAAGTAAAAAATTCCTACCTTGATGTAATTTTGGATTCAGGTACATATCAACCTGATTTCCAACTATAAACAGAAATGCGAGGTCATGTCCATGCAAACAAACCTGCAAAAAGTGTCCAGATAATATAAATGTACTGCTAGGCTCTCCAACTTCATGATCTTCATACAGGTATTCATATGGAGAATGCAGTTAACTCATTTAAGAGGGCCTGAGACATATTTATAGGGTTTCTTTGTTGACAAGAAAATCAGATAACACCAGTGGATATTGCAGTTCTATACCCAGATACTACTGTCTGTAAAATAATCAGGTGCAAAGCAATGTCTGGATAAACCCTCTTTAAAACAATACATTGGTTTAATCTACAGATGTATCTCCACAGCCAGGGGATAAAAGTAGTTCCTTAAGATAATGAAATATTTTTAGACAACTTTTTTTAAAAAATCTGAGAATATACTGAGAATCTGAGAATACTGCCAACAAATAAATGAAGGAAGATCAAAACTGTATGAGTAAATCCTTCACATGACCAAGACATTGATGGAATTAGTAGTAAAAAAGTACTTTCAATGAAGACCTAACAACTGAGAAGTTCAGCATTTCACTAAATATTTAAAGGTAGGAGACAACAGCAGTAAAAATAAATTTTCCAAAACAGTTTCCAAGAACAGGTTCCTTCCACTGGTGACATTTATGTATTTCAAAAAGGAAAACATAATTTATTCTGAACAGAAGGTGACTTAAAGTTTTGAAATTCAAAGCAGGTTTTTGGCATTTTTTCTGTTGTGAAAATTGCTGTTTTGCAGAGACAGAATGTGAACATAAATGATTCCATGGAGAACTATTTATATGTTTATTTTAACCACTCACAAAATTGCAATATAGCCATTCTCAGAAATAGTTATCCAGAGAGAATTTCATTCAGCTTCCATTTATTGATTCTGGGCCATATTTTAATTCAAAAGATGATAATTAACACATTTTTTACATTTCAAGAAACTTATTTTCCTCTTTTTCCTTTGGTGAAAGCATTTGTAAGAATGTGTTCCATGGAATATGCAGATGTTGAGTAGATTAGTTAATAGTTGCTTCTTATGTTGCCGAATTTTTCACCCATTTTCTTGTTAATCATTGAGGCATAAAATGGAAAAAGAGAATACAAATGTCTATGTTGCACTAAAAAATAGATGAGTAAATTATTTTGATTTCATTCTGCTGGCTCACTGTCATGGCCAGTACAGAAGATGTAAATCTTTGAAAGTATTCAAATTCTTGGAAAGTAATGATTTCATGGAAGGGAATGTCACAGTCATAGCGGGGGAAATTGATACCTTTTGCCTTTCCTCCTTGAGACTTGAACACTCAGTACTACTGAAGGAAAATATTACAACACTGAATTGATTAATAGGAACTTATTAATATTTGTTATAGCAGCTCAAATTGTTAAGCACTGGGTTAGTCAATCATGTAACAAAGTTAGTGTTTGCATCATATAGCTCTCATTGGACTGTTTAGAATTGAAAACTAAGATGCTCACATTTGGTTAAAAGATTTTTCTTTTGCTGACATACTCCTACATTTTTAGAATTTTATAATAACTGTATTGTATTTCATATGCTTTTTCTCAGCCTCTACTTCAAGCATTGTAAGAATAGTCACTCATTAAGTTGCAAGAAAAAGAATACTGTTTTATTGTATAATTTTTACTACTTAAACCAGCTGAATAATGTCTTTGTGAAAGAAAATCATCACAGCGGAAGGAAGAGTGTACATCAGCTTGCACAGCCTTGAAAATAAAAAAATAATTTCCAATTCTTGATTTGAACTTCTGTGCTGCAGACATTGGAGAAGAAAAGGTATAAAATGGAAAGGCAAGGAGGAATCCATCTGCCATACCTTATGAACATAGCATGGAGAGAAGTTGTCTTCTCAACCGTTTTTTCTTACATCTGCTGGATCAAATACGTGGTGAAAATGACATCTTTTGAGTAACAGACCAGCTAATGCCCCACTGCCTCATGACCTGAACACAGCACTGGCACTCAGCAGAGTTTTTCTAGACCTTTTTTTCACATCTTCTCTTTTCCCTTTTCGTGTTCTTGAATATGAGGACAATAATATTTATTTCTTTCATAAAACAATGAAATCTGAGTGTTGGATTCTGGTGTCACAATCCCTGAGATGTTTATTCTTTAATGATCCTATCATAAGGAGATTGCTGGAGTTTTCTGCTACTCAGGATTAGAGTTCCAAAATTTATACTCCCAATGACAGCATTTACATATTTTTGAGCCTACTCCAGGCAAAGACACCATTTCCTTATTCTAGAATGGAATAATATGACTTTCTTATGTGTTGCTTCTGGTAAGATGTAAATTCATCTTGATACAACTAATATTAAGCTACTGACTCCCTCCACAAATCAAGTAATGCATCTTTCTCAGCAGCCTAATAGAATACTGTGATCGGAGAATTCAGGATCCACATTTTCATTTTCATTTGTATTACAACAGTTTCTTCCCCCTAATTTTTTGGTTACCACTCCAATGCTGAACTGTAAATATTGTAGACAAATGGTATAAATTGTGGAAGAAGTTAGATAAGGCTAAAAACCACAACCAAACTAATAAACTCTAAGGAGTCATACTTCCTAGATTAACTTTAAAATCTTAAGTAAGAGAGAACACAGTGTGAAAGGAATATTAAAAACAAATCACATAACAATAGAAGTATTTTACTTTGGCAAAGTGAAAAAACTTTTTACACTTTCTGGCATAACATAACCTAGTTAAGTGTGATGTAATTAAAAATATAAGGGATTATTCTCTTTCTAGGTTTACACATTTTTACTTCGAGGTGTTATAAGAAAAGAAAAACCTGTTTCAAAATGCCTGAAGGAAAGAGATCACTATTTAAAAACAAACAAACCAACCAACAACAACAACAACAAGAAAAACACATAACCAAAAACCATCAAAAGGATTATGACTGAAACTGCTGTTGGTATTTAGATTCATTTCTGATTCAAACAGAACACACAGGAAAGTATAGTCACTGGGATATTTTGTTTTGTTTTGTGTAAGTTAAGTGGGATCCAGAACCTCCAAGACACTTCTTTTTTCTCTGTTGAACTGCAATGTTTCCTACATGACTAAAGCTTTCTTTGTGTGTTTGTGTGTGTTTCTGCACAGTGAGAGTGACTAGGTAACTGGATCAGCTGAAGCTGTTTTTCTTTCCCAACAATCATTTTCATTGTAAGTCATATTGCACTTGAAAATGCTTCTTACATGACTTTAAGAGGTGGGCTATTAGCTGAAAGCTCAAGCTCCATTACAAATAAAGCTCAGTTTTTTAATATATAACTCCAAGGGAAATAAGGCAAGAGCTCTTCCTCCTTGGTTCACGGATTATGATAATTAATTTTGAAGGTTCAAAAGCATAAAATAATACGAAGAACCCAATCCAGTATTGTTATTAAAATATTACTGGACTATTTTTAGGGCATTGCCTATGATTTTAAATGGTTCTGAACTGTCTACACTTTTATTGCCCTCAAAGTTGCTGCAGGGAATAACCATGAGTATGTAATACAAGCATTTAAGGCTTTTCACCTCGAATCGCAGAAGCACTCAGACTAAACTAGGACTTGAGGTATAGTGCAATGCTTGAACCTGTGATGAGAATATCTGAAAAGACTGTACGTATCTACAGCACACTGAATGATCTCTTATTTTGTATAGATCAACACATAATCCTTGCTAGAGTAGTCAGGGTATCAGGACATACAGTGGGCAGCTCTCTCCAAGAGGATATTGTAATCACAATGCTGATAGGGAAGAAGAGGGCAATTGTCACTTCAAGTATAGCTTCTCTTTCCCCTTCTCATGAGACAAAGCATGCTCCTCTTCAGGCTATGTAAATAGGCCAGTAGATCCAGTTCCCTTAGTTAGTCTTCCTCCTTGGTTCATTCCTGCTCCTAACATACTGTTTCCATCTCGGGGGAGAACTGCATCACTGAGACTGAGATTCTTAGTAAACAATATTTATAGTAGCTGTAATGATTATACTAACAAGGCAGCTCAAAAAAGCAACCAGAGGACAAGCTTTATAAGCGATGTGGTACTAGAGCTGTCTTTGGAGAGTGATAATTGACCCAGTATTGATGAGAAGTACAACTGACACTTAGAGGGATATTCTTTCTCCTTTTTGGAGGGCTCTCTTGGGCACTGGAATTGCAAGGATTTTCGGAGGATTAAGCAAATGTCATCTCCAATTAAGCTCAGTAAACTCACCATTTACTTTGGAAGGTTACACTTTCATTGGACTGAAGTCTTCACTTTCAGTGGAACACTTTTAGAGAACAAGTACACATTCTACTTCCAGAACCATACCTCAAATATTTCAGTATTACGTATGAGTCTGAGAAAGAGACAGCATGAGCATATAACTTAACAAATCAATTAAATGATGAAAGAGAGAAGGAAAAATCTATTAATCCTCAGACTTAGAGACATGCCAAATGCGTTCTCAATTAAAAGATGGGGGGAAAGGTCTATTGGCAATTCACATTGAAATTGTAATATATACCTGTAAACATGCTAGCAGCATATGTAGACTTCCCTGTTTATCTCATGTTGTTTGCTACCTATTGAGATATTTTGAGATTCCTGTTTAGGAGCTGGAACTTTTGGCTCTGAGTCAAACATCTTGGGGTCATGATTCATGAAGACATGTTCTTTTAAACAGTGTGATTGCAAAAGATTGGCTGTAGTCAAACAATTCAATGAACTTTCCATTCCATCTCCTTCTTTTGCTATCATGTTGTATGGCTTGAAATGATATCCCTGCTGGTTGCTACAATTATTTTTTATTAGTCTTGATTAACATAAGCAACAAAGAATTCAGTATAGGCTAATGTGGTACTTAGTCATCAGCCAAAATAATTTGTATTTAGACTCTCCTCATGCCGACAGTAGTTCCTAAGAAACTGTGTTTACCCTACTCTAATACAAAAAGGTAGGCTTTTAGGATGTGTACCACTACTGATACAGAGAAAAAATGACTTTCAGAAGTCCTTCACATGTACCTTACTCTATTTCTGAGTATTTTGCTCTTATGCATGGCATAAAATTTTAATTAGAATTACAGTTAAAAGTAAACACATCACCTAATATTGAAAACCTGTTTGAAGAACATAGCAGTGATTTCTTCATTTATCATTTATCCTCAGAAATTAGAGCTCTGAAGAACAGGAAAAACATTTCAGGGAAAAAAAATATATTTCCCTTTCTTCTTCGGAGAGCAAAGAGAAAGGAAGTGTAACAGGCCTTTATGTGAAGAAGAGAGAAACAATCCTACCTTGCTTAACCTTCTGACTAAAAGCTTTTGGAAGAATCACGATGGCTCCAATACAGAGGGGTGATCTGCAGCACATATAAGTTCAGCTGCTCTCCATTGTTTTTCTTATGAACTCTGGGGTTAGGGATGCTGTAAAATCATCTCTAACCACTATTAAGAAATCTTGCATTATGAGTAGAAAGGGGTATTGTAATAAGCTTTATTGAAGATGCTGTATTCAGCAATTACACTACACTACAGAAGTACATGCATAATAAGAATAAGAATAAATGTAGAGCTCCATTTCTGATTATGTTGACTTGACAAACTTTATCTACTAACCCAGTACATAACTGTTCCTTAAGGTTAAAAACAATGTGAGGAGCAAGTTCCTCAACAACAAAATACTTGAGTTGTTAATGAATTCCCTCTTCACTGAGGGTTTGTGCCTGAAAACAAACAAAAGAAGAAAAAAAAAGAAAAATTGAAAACCAAATCTTTTTTAGGACAACACAAATTGAAATAAACATAGAGACCTATTGCAAAGTTATCAGGAGAGTATGGCATTCATTTATATTCAAATCATTTCTGAAAGAGAGAGAAAGGAGAAATAAAGGTTTATGGAAAATAAATATTGTCCAAGCCAACAAATTTCAATGGGAAAATTTTTATATGTGTTTATGACTCAGAAGCAAAAGCTGGCTAAGTCAGGCTGAAAGTGAATACTAATGTTGCCTGGAAAAAATCTGACACAACTCTACCTCACACTGCATTCCTTGTGTAGTAGCTAAAGCCACTAGTGAATTACACGAAGAGCTCTGTATGTGAGGAATGCACATCCTATGGTGCTTGTCTGAAAACTCATGACAAGTGGAAAATGCCACTTTGTCAAAACCAAAACTCGCTATGGTAACATGTGTTCTGTCTTCAACAAGGATAGACCTGAAGGTCATACTGGAGAGAGGGGGCAGACAATCCTTCCCTTTTGATCAGATAAGAGATCAAGCACTAGGTCTACTTGCCTTACATGCACGAAAATTAATTTTAAATTTGTGTTTCAATCATACAAACCAGGGGAATGTATTTCAAAAACAGATTCAAATAGCCTTGAGGCAAACACCTGTTCCAAAAGGAAATGTTTAGGTTTAATGTTATTTTAGAGAAACTACACTTTCATGCAGGACATTCAAACTGCAACAGTATATGGTAAGTGATAATGCTTTAAATAGTTCATGAGGAAAAGAGCAGACAAAAAGAGCACACAATCAGAAATATATTTCAAAACATCCCCTTGTACAATTTACTAGTCCTGCATATAATTTCATGTATGTTTACTTTTACACTTTTAAGTACTTCAATTTCATTAGAATTTCCTACCATTTCCCTAGTGAAATCAAGATCAGGTTTTAAATGTGTCTCAAATGACATGAACAGTCAGTAGAGCTATTAAGCTGCCTAGAATGTTGGGTTGCAATCTTAGATGACAGCTTGTGCTTTCAGCTGATTTTGGAGAAAACATGAGCTCAGATGCCAGAGCTCTCAAAGAGAGGCCCACATTAGTCCACGGTAAGATAATTAAGTTTGCCTTCTCTATATGTTTAATTTTATTAGAGAACAGAATTCTAGAAATAGAGTCCAATTAAGTATGAAAAAAAAAAAAAGCATGAAAGGTAAACAAAGGTATAATTTTAATTTACTGTAGCTGCTTTCAAGCATGACTTCTTACAGTATTTTACATTCGGTCGCTTAAGAAATTATCAGTACTGCAGAAAAAAAATACATAGAGATCAGAATTTTTTAGAGCAGGCAGAAACTCAGCAATGTGTTACACTGATTCTCAAGATGCTTCTGATTAGAAGACAGAGAAATTTAACAGTTGCAAAAACTGTATAAAATTAAAGATAAGAAAAACAACACAGAAGATAGTAAACATTCACCTTGGCAACCTTTAAGTCCACAGACTACAGATTCTTACAAAAAAGTCAGGAGGGGAAAATGTCTGTATACATTCCATTATCATTCAGATCTTTTTAAGTTACTCTATATAATGTATTCTTTTTATTTCAATTTTTATAAACAAGTAAATAAACGAGATGGTTGAAGCTTTGATGCTTTTTCCAGAGCCTTCTGCAAAGCTCTCTTCATGTTAAAGAAACTGAGGAAGATGGAACATAAGAAGGAATGGATTTAATGATCTCCACATAACAGTCTGACTTTCCATTAGAATTGAAGAAGGAGACAGTTAACAAGAAGCTGACTGGCAAAGAAGAGTGAATTTGTCAGAAAAGGTAAACAGGGCTTTAAGAAGATATAAACACTATTTGCAGTGGGATGAGATAGAAAACCCCATAGGTTTCATTAAAATGAAATTTAAGGACATCTCCCCTCCTTAGTTCCTTTTTAATGTTTTATAGATGTGGTAAAATAGAAATGCAGAAATATAAATGTTTTCTTTCAACAGAAGTGCATCACTGACAAGAAAGGGGAAGTAAAGAGATATACATTTTCAGGGAAAAAAAATAAAGATTTTTATGAAAGAACAGATCTAAAACCATACAAAAAGAGTAGCAAGCAAGATATCAGGACATATAAAGCAATGTTCATTCAGTCCCTTCACAAGCATGCAGTACTGGGTTTTGAGTCTAAATTAGGCCTGGTTAGAGAGTGGGTAACGGAGACTTCGATGGTCTATGATTAAATATGTTATTTACAAACAAATTCTCTAGTGGGAATCACATTTTTCCTTTGTATGACAAACTTCTGCATCTCTGCCCTGTCTTCTGTCTGAATATTCTTCCATTTAACTTCAAAGTCCCCAGATTTCTCATATAACTTCTTTCCTAAATTGTCATCCTCTCTAAACAGTACATAGAGAGAGATCTGGTAGACTAACTGTGCCCAACTTAATAATGTAGAATCCAAAAATAAGTTGAAAGTGTGAACTAATCTCTCATCACTGGGGATAAATAAACTTCTCCTCAGTCAACAAACAAAATCTAACAGTTCTTAAATGTTTTTGAGCAGTTGACACAGAGTACTGGCTTAAAATGTTTGCTGGACCTAAAGCTCAGATCACCCATTGTCTGTTGAACCCTTAGGAATGTTTGTATATGGTGCTTTAATAGTCAGAAACTGTAAATATTAGTACTGTACATCTTTCCCATACCAGACTACTGGCCAGAGTACTTGCCTCCTGAGCAGGTGAAGCCCTTTCCTGAAAACCTGTGTGAGGCACAGCAACTGGGAGAACAGAGATATCCTAAGGAAGTGTTCAAAATCCAAGCATCATTACAAATATAATCTAGAAGACTTGTATTTTTAACAATATGTAATACATAATATATATATTTAATGTACAATAGTAATAGAATTCTACTTTCATAACAACCTTCAAAAGATCTTTGGCAGTTAAAAGTTATCCTACTATAATAAATCAGCATGTACCAGTGACTTATTCAACAATAAGCAAAGTAGAAGAATTTCCATACAAATGCTATTATCAGAAAGGAGCATATTTGCCTTTATGTGTAGGGGAGCACAGAATTAGTTCAAGATCTTTGTGTCCAGTTGTCAGTCTCCAAACGTCCCTTACGGTACTGATCAAGAAGCTGAAGGACCAAATGAACTCATCCCTCTCTCTCCTTCTTCTCTACCTGTACTCCCTTCACCATTCATCTTGGTTACTTATAAAATCAGAACTACTTCCTCTCTCCCTTTCAACACATTTTTCCTACTGTCCTTTGTCCCTTCTTTGCACAAGTACAGAAGCATCAGAAATAAATCATTCAGCTGTCAATAAGCCACTCATCAAAATGTTAAACTGTTGTTTCTTTCCTGTCCTTCCCTTCTTTTCCCTAAGATGACACATTTGGTATATTCTTGCATTCCATTTTCTCCTTAATTATGTGTCAATCTGCAAAGCCACTCTCATTTTCTGCACAGGTTTTGACAAGCGTAGAACTGAGCTTAACACACAATCCTCTCTACTACTCTGCATAAAGTGCACTAAGATGTGGAAAGCTATTAAAATTAATGATAATAACGTAGCCTCCTGCTGCTTTACCAGTATCTGACAGGAAACAACCAACATTGCCTGGTTGGTAATCATGACAACCAATATACTTGCCCTTGCCCAATTGCTAAGGCTTTGGAACTAAATGCCATCAAACTGATATAAAATACCAAGACTGATGTGACCATTTGTTCTGGTTGTCAACAAATCTTTTCTTCAAATACATCACTATAGCTGACTCATGCTACTACCATACTTCATCCTATATTATGTGTCTTCAAAAGGCTTATCTTGGAGTTATATAAAGTAGCACATATAAAAGCTTAGCAAAGGCTTTGTAAGGAGTTGGAAGTGCCATGCATACAGGATGTTTACTGTAGCACAGAATAAATAAAATCTTTGGCTATTTGCAAGTTTAAAAATAAGAGTACCACACATAAAAAAAGTGCTACATCTCCTTCACAACCATCAAGTCAGACCATACTTACCAAAATTACTCACTGAATTTTACTCAGAACTGTGCTCATGGTAGTGGTGTTTAGTTATATCTTTAAACTGGGATGAATTAAACAATGACTTCCAGTATTTAGTACATCCAGATTCAGAACAACATCATTTCAGATCTATGCAGGTTGGGAAGTGATTTGTCAATTTTTTTTTCCGTTTGATATGTTTCAGAATGTGATATTTTAATTATTTCTTCTTTTGAATTAGGTCTTTTTTGTTTGTTTGTTTTGGTTTGGTTTTTTTTTGTGAACACATTTTAGACCTTTGAGGGGATGAGTTATAAAGAGTGGATAATCAGTGATTTGGAAGAAATGCTTAGCCAACATAAGAAACTCCTTCTTATCCTGCTCTTGGTAAAGAGTTTATCCAACAGAAATTTCACAAGCTTTTCCCTGCAATATTGGCTGCCATTGTATTATCTGCTGCATAGGTGAAATCTTCCTGACAATACATAAGTTCGGAGTAATAAAGAGTACATATGGCTAAAGTAAACTAGCAAGTAAATTTTAGTGCCATTTCATAATATCTTAATTATACATTCACCCTTTTTGTCACTCTGAAAAGTAATAGTATATATCAAGAACTTCCAAGATGTTTGAGAAATGAAAATGTCAGCATGCACTAATGAAGGGGAAGTCAGAGTACAGAGAATAAAAATTGTTTTCCTTATAGCAGATAGACATTTAAGAATGGAAAAGATAGCTAATTAGTAATCATTTCTTTGAGAAATCTCATAAATTAACACAAATATTGAATTTTGAGGGGCCAAGAGTTGACTCGATGCATTCCAAGGAACATACTTGGCTGTTATTCTTTTGGATTTCTCTTTCCAATAATCCATTCTATAAAATCAGTGCATAATAAGCTTTGAAAGCTCTTTCAAAAGAGAAAGTTTTCTAACTCGTTAAGGAAAAGTTCCTGGAGGACACTTCCACCAATATATATTTAATATAGTGATTACTGATATTAGTTAAATTGTTTTTTTCCTCTCACAAGATTTGTATTGCATGCAGAATCCTTTCAGACTTCTCTCAGTTCCCACTTCTTAGTAAAGCAGGAGCACATGATCACTTTTCTATTTGTCACAGTTTTAGTTGTGAGTATGTTGTTCCAGAAATGTTAGCTTCTTAATCTAAACATTTTCTAGGGATGCCTTGCAACATATGGTGTCAAGCTTGTGACATTGGGACCATGAATTCATAGGATGTCTTGGGTTGAAAGGGACCTTAAGGCCATACAGTTCCAACCCACCTACCATGCACGTTGGACCCACTCAATCAGGCTGCCCAGGGTCCTCATTCAGCCTAGCCTTGAATGTTTCCAGGGATGGGACATTCATAGATTCTCTGGGCAGCCTATTCCAGTGCCTCTGAATGAAAATGTTCCCCCTATTGGCTAATCTAAATCTCCTCTCAGTAAAAAACATTGCCCCTAGTCCTATCACTATCAGACCATGTAAAAAGCTGTTCTCCCTCCTGTTCATAAGCTCCCTTTAAGTACTGAAAGGATGCAATGAGGTCTCCCCAAAGCCTTCTCCAAACTGATTAAGACCATATCCCTAAGTCTTTCCTCATAGAAGTGGTGCTCCATTTTTCTGATCATCTTTGTGTTCCTCCTCTCAGCAGTTGCATGTCTTTCTTGGGATGGGAACTCCACGCCTGGGCACTGTACCTCCAATGGGGCCTCACAATCAACATCCTTGCCCTCCTTTGATGAATGAATGTTTCTGAAATTCTTCTGATCTACAGTTCTCATACAATTACAGACAGTTGCAGGGAAGTCAGTGACTCAAATGCTCCAATCCAATTCTCTATTCAATACAGGCAAAATAACTAAGAATCAAATATTGAATGCAAGTCACATAAAACAAGGACAATTTGTTGCTGTAGTTAAGTGTAGTACTACTGATTTCAAAGGCAGTAAATATGTCTTACTAAAACTCACTTATTACCTAAGCAGGTAAGAAGGAAAGGGCTGTAGGTGTATCTGCCTTCATGAATCTAGCTTTGAAGTTGTTACTGTACCTTATTCCATACATCATTTTTGACATCCCTGTCACTACTTTTAAGCCTTGGTGGGAGAGCAAATCCAAAACAACATACTCAAGTTTCCAGTCTCCATGTTTTGACACCACAGACAACATCTCATGCTCTATTCTATTCAAACTCTCCCCACCTGTAACATGCTTAGCTGCAGTATGAATGCCATCAGTCATTCCCCAAAATATTTGAGCTGATCTTGCATTTAATTGCATTTACATTGACAAATATCCGGTAAAACATTTGATGCACATATGTGCCATTGAAGTTACAGCAGATGAATCATAATATTACTGAAAAGCACTACTTGCATGTTTTTGATTGCAGAATGACAGAAATGTAGGCGTTGGAAGAGACCTCTGGAGTTTATCTAGTCCAATCTCCCTGCTAAATCATCTTCCCTAAGGGGAGACAGGTTAAAGCATCCAGGTGAGTTTTGAATATCTCCAGAGAAGATTCCACAACCTCTGTGGCAGCCTGTTTCAGTGCTCTGTTACCCTCACAATAAAGCTTTTTTTTTACTTTTAGATGGAACTTCCTGTGTTCTAGATTGTGTCCATTGCCATTGTCCTACTGCTGGCCTGGCCCAACCCACTTGATGCCTACCCTTCAGATATTTATCAATATTGACAAGATCCCCCTCTCAGTCTCCCATTCTCTGGTATTGTTCCGTGTGATCTGGGTATGTTAGCTTTCATATACACACTAAATCCATGGAGTGGCATGTGAGTATCCCATCTATGAATTCCCCTACACTGATTTTATAATAAATCTGAACTGCCATTTGAACGACCAGACAGAGCAAAATATTTGTGATTTCATGGTTAGTAAGGTTGTTCTTCTGAATAACATTCATAATTTCACACCAGCAGCCTAATGGGGCATCTGTTTAAGGTTGGCATATAGTTGGGCTTTCTATCAAGTAGAAGAGGATTACATAGTTACCTGATTAGTGTTTACCTGGTCAACAATAGTTCTTCTGGAACTGTAAAAATAGTTCACAGAATCACAGAATTGTAGAGGTTGGAAGGGACTTCCAGAGATCATCGAGTCCAAACCCCCTGCCAAAGCAGCTCCCTAGCCCAGGTTGCACAGGAAGGCATCCAGGCAGGTCTTGAATGCCTCCAGAGAAGGAGACTCCACCACCTCTCTGTGCAGCCTGCGCCAGTGCTCCGTCACTGCACTGTGAAGAAGTTCCCACACACATTTGTGTGGAACTTCCTCTGCTTCAGTTTGTGGCCATTTCCCCTTGTCCTATCAGCACACACTGCTGAGAGGAGTCCAGTCTTGTCCCTTTGCCTCCCGCTCCTTAGATATTTATCGACATGCTTCTTAGATATATGTATAGAGTTACTGATTCTGGAACTATATTCAGACTCTGTGTACCTTTGAAACATTGACTGCCTACATATTGGCTAAGACATTTCAGTAGCATGTTGTTCCAACAAATTCAATGAAAAGAAACAGAAGTGTTTTAAACAGATGGAGTTGAATTCCAATGGCTTCAAGATGGTCACAAGGCTGCTATGCTGTACCTGGCTGGGATATTCTCTACATGTAGGATGGGTGATCTCCATTACATTTGCATGAGAGAGATGGCACGACTTCCCAGTGCATATTGGAATCAAGATCCTAACTTCCACTTGAACTTCTGGAAGAAGTTGATTTATAGCACTTTTGTGTCATGAGCTTCAGATCCGGATTCTCTTCAACCTGGAGAAGGGTCCGAGGTGACCTGATAGTGGCCTTTCAGTATCCGAAAGGAGAGTTAGAGTAAAAAAAGGGGACAGAATCATTGAAGGGTCTGTGGTGACAGAACACGAGGAAATGATTTCAAGCTCAAAGAGGGTAGATTTAGATTAGATAAAAAGAAAAAATCTTTATAAATGAGGGTGGTGAGGCACTGGAACAGGTTTCCCAGAAATATGGGTTTTGCCCCGTTCCTGGAGACTTTCAAGGTGAGGCTGGATAAGGTGTTGAGCAACCAGATCTAGTTTTGCATGTCCCTGTTCATTGCAGGAGAGTAGGACTAGATGGTCTTCAGAGATCTCTTCCATCTCTAAAGATTCTATGATTTTATGGATTAACGTACTAACCAGGTAGCTGTATCAATTTTATAGTTCAAAAGCTACTCATCTCAGGAAAAAATGACACCTTATCATATGTTTCAGTCTCATAATCCAGGATAGAAGACAAAAGCACTGTGTTGGCACCTTTCTCTAGTCTCAGAACTCTTGTCCATGTCCTTTCGGTAACACTTTTATTTACAGGCTGCTGCCATTGCAACATAAGAATGTTCAATATTGATGACCTGGATGAGGGCAATGAGTGCACCCTCAGTAAGTTTGCAGATTGACACCAAGTTGGTTGGAAGTGTCAATCTGCCTGGGGGTAGGAAGGCCCTCAGAGGGATCTGGACAGGATGGATAGCTGGAATGAGGTCAGTGGGATGAAGTTCAAGTGATGGGTGCTGCACTTTGGCCACAACAACCCCAGGCAACGCTATGGGCTTGGGGAAGAGTGGTTGGAAGACTGTGTAGAGGAAATGAACCTGGGGGTACTGGTCAGTGCTCTGTGAACATGAGCAAGCAGTGTGTCTAGGTGGCCAAGGAGACCTGGGTTGTATCAGAAATACTATTGCCAGGAGGAGCAGGGATGTGGTCATCCTTTTGTACTCAGAACTGGTGAGGTTGCACCTCAAGTACTGTGTTCAGTTTGGGGTCCCTCACTACAAGACATCGAGGCCTTGTAGAGTGTTCAGAGAAAGGCAATGAAACTGGTGAGGGCTTTGGAGCACAGGCCTTGTGAGGAGTAGCTGAGGAAGCTGGGATTGTTCAGTCTGAAGAAGAGGAAGCTCAGGGAAGACAATCACTCTCTACAATTACCTGAAAGAGGGCTGTGGTGTGATGGGATTCAGCTTCTTCTCCCGTGTAAATAATAATGGGACTAGAGGGAACAGCCTCAAGTTATGTCAAGGGAGATTCAGGTTGCAAATACTTCTCCTAGAGAGTGGTCAGGAACTGGGATGAGCTGCCCAGGTAGGTGATAGAATCACCATCCCTGGAGATGTTCAAGAAATATTTAGATGTACTGAGGGACAGGATTTAGTGGGAAATATATGTGATACATGAATGGCTGGACTGGATGAACTTGAAGGTCTTTTACAAACTTGGTGATTCTATGATTCTATACAGGAAATCTGGGGAGGGACTTTTTTTTATAAGGACGTGTAGCAACAGGTGAGGGGAAATAGATTTAAAGTGGAAGATGGTAGACTAGGTATTAGGGAGAAATTCTTCTCTGTGAGAGTGGTGAGACATTGGAACAGATTGCCCAGAGTGACTGTGGATGCTCCCTCTCCAGAGGCATTGAAGGCCAGGCTGGATGGAGCTTTGAGCAGCTTGGTCCAGTGGGAGGTGGGCTTGCCTACAGCAGGGGGTTGGAAGTAGATTATCTTGATGGTCCCTTTCAACACAAACCATTCTCTGATTCTGTGTAAGATAAATAATATGCACTGAAATAGTTTGGGGTTTTATTCTGTTATTTTTGTATTTTGTTTCTTTTTTTTTGTTCACTTTCTCTGGAAGATTTTTTAAATTATGTACGAACCATTACAAAATTCTGGTACAGTAGAATCTGTTGATGTGTTCTTGTGAAAATCCCTATCATTCCAAAGCATCAGACAATTATGGTAATATCAGACTTGCCTCATTAAAATTTCTTGCAGCAATCACAGAATCGCAAGCACAGCTATACTACAGCTGAAACGTTACTTTACCACCCCAGCAGTCAGGTCTTCACTCAGTAGTAACAGTCACAAGAAGAATGGCTTTCTAAAAATTTTCAGATTTGCCACATACACTAGAATTACCTTACTACTGTTGGCTGTCTGTTGCTCTAGTGTTTGAAATCGTGGTGTTTGAAATTTTATTCAATAAGTACTGAAGTACACTCTAGTCTATAGGGATTTCTCCGCTTTTAACTTCTTGAAGGTGAGTAGCTTCACTTAAATGGTTTAAAATACATCTACAAGCATAAATTTCTGCAGGACTGGGATCTTTAAATGTCATATCCTCTCAGTAGGAAATGTCACCATACATAACAATGGGGTGCAATAGCATTTTAGTCAGAATCAGTTCTCTGGAAACTACAACAGGGAAAATATATTCATCTAAGAGATGACGCAGCTAGTTTCACTAAAGTATAACTAGATAATATGTCCTAAATTCCAGATATTTTGCAACAGTAAAAATATGTCTAGTAAATTCTTCATCACAGATGAGACTATATAGCATATTCTGTACTATTCCAGACAGTTATCGAGATATTCCCACCATTATGTTCACCAAATACAGAGTTCTGGAATGTAAAAAATAAATAAATAAATAAATAAAACCAAGCTGCACACATACACAAGGCCTGTAACTAGCAACATTCCCCAAGGGTTCAGTCTTATTCAACACCTTCATCAACAACCAGGATGAAAGGACAGAGTCCACCTTCAGCAAGTTTGCTGATGATTCAAAGCTGGGAGGAGTAGCTGACACACCAGAAGGCTGTGCTGCCATTCAGAAAGACCTGCACAGACTAGTGAGTTGGGAAGGGAGAAAACGGTTGAGGTTTAACAAAAGCAAGTGTAGAGTCTTGTGCACGGGGAGGAATAACTGCATGCATCAGTACAGGTTAGGGGATGACCTGCTGGAGAGGAGTTCTGTGTAGAAGGATCTGGGTGTTCCGGTGCACAACAGGCACACTAAGATGGCCAACAGTATCCTGAGGTGCATTAAAAACAGCATGGCCAACCGGTCAATGGAATTGATCCTCCTACTCTACTCTGCCCCAGTGAGGCTGCATTTAGAATACTGTGTCCACTTCTGGTCTTTCCAGTTCAAAAATTACAGGCATCTCCTAGAAGGAGTACAACAGAAGGCCGCAAAGGTGATAAAAGGTCTGAAGCATCACCCTAATTAGGAAAGGCTGAGAAAAGTGGTTTCGTTCAGCCTGGGGAAAAGATTGAGAGAAGATCTGATTAATGTTCATAAATATCTAAAGGGAGGTGGGAGGCAAATGGATGCTGTGTCACACAGGAAGGTTATCAGAATAAATACAAATGGAAATCATATTCCCTCATATTCCCTCAAATTATGTTCTATTAGCATTGTTTCTTTTCTAAAAATTATAGTGCCTTAAGGCTCTGCAAGGCAGAAAATGAGACATAGGAATGCAGAGTTTAAATACAAAAGAACTACATGATTTTTAGACATAAGAGTCTTTAGAAAAGTCTGAACAATTTATATAGATATTTTAATAGACAAAAACAAGCATCTTGTAAATCTGGATTTTTCTAGAGAAAAATCAGATTTTTATACAATATCTCATTAGAAAACTTAAAGCTCTTGTAAAGAGTTCGTCTGTAGGCTTGTGTTTAGAGAAGATCACTCCAAAACATAAGCCATTCATGTGAACATATACTATACTTGCACCAGATTTATCAAGTAGCAAAGTTTGTATCTATATATTTAAAGAACTTCTGTAATTGATCCTCATCAATTTTCAGAGCAATAGCTTGCTAGCATTGCCATTTAACCATCTGTCTATTAGCCTCAGTATCATGTTAAAATAAACAAAATGGAATAGTCTATCTGACAGCAAAGAAAGAAGGCAGCTTGTCTTCTTGCAGAATCCTTGTGCAGTAAACTATGATGCTTGTATTAATCAGACTGAATGACACCATACTTCATAGCTGCAGGTGATAATGAGTTGTTTGTTTTTTTTTTTAATCATTCCTTTTCTATTCTGGAGAAACAATCCTTTTTTTCAAACATACATTATTTTGACTGCTACAAAAATAATAGCAGTGTCTAACATTTCAACCTTTAATGAGCATATACTTGAGTTTATTCAAAGAAAGAATATAAATTAGACACTATTAGAAACATTGATCTTATTATGTTCTGCAACTGCTTTTGTGCCTTGTATGTGATATCCAGTTGAGGCACAAGTTGGGGAACAGAAAGAAATCTCATCAACTTTAGCAAATAGGTGAACATACACTACCAGTAGAAGTTATAGTCCTTGTCTCAATCACCTTTACTAAGTACTGCTTCTTTGTTGCGTATATGCTGGACAATACTGGGCAAGTCCAGTTACAGGCCAAAGTGACCTCAGTCAGAATCAGGACATATAGGAATAACTTGACCCACCATGTCTCTTATGGAAGGGATGAATTCATTTCTCCTTGACTAAACTTCTTGCTAGACTAATTTTGTCTGCTGCCTGAAAGTGGTCTCATTCATGCCTTATACTCAGCTATTCAATACCCTCATACTCTCGTAGTCTTCTCCTTTCAATAGGCACATCAGCCATCTCATGCTGACAGCGGTATTCTTAATCAGTTGAAACATTTATTTCTGAAACTCTGTCTTCAAAGAGATTTTATTTTGGATTGTAAAACTGTAGTTGTAAATGCCAAATCCATCTGCAAAGCCTCAGTAGCCAAAGCAGTGCTTTGCCTCCTACATTTCACTCAGGTTTTACCTCTTGGTAGATGAATCAGTGAAGGTGAGAACAAATTGCTGCATTTTCAAATGACAGCCCAGTTCACCTTTTAAGTGTTGGCCCTCAACATTCTCTTCATTTGCTGCCAAAGGTTAGCTGCAGCAAATCTACTTTTTGCTGTCCAAGTTCTTGATGAGGCTGACTGGAAAAGCATTTTCAACTGCTTTTAGAGGAAAATAAAGCCAACAACTCAGAATCACTCTTTTCTTTAGCGGAAGCCAGAAAGATTACTTCTAAGTTTCTTTAAAACTGAATAAAACCTAAGAAAACTCAGTTAAGAGGCAAATGTTCTACAATTAAAAGAAATCCCTACAATCGAAGTACTGAAAAGTTAAATTCTAGTTCAGCAAAAACTTTACTTTGAATTCCAAATAATGGAGAATGTAATTAATGTGCTGAGTAAAGAAAAACATTTTGTGCATCCTCGTGATCAGTTAGTCCCTATTACTCATAATTTCTGGCTTGATTTTTGTCGTTTTTATAACAGTGCAGTTCCTGTGATACTTAAGCAACCTGAGGATGACGCTTCTTCGCACAGCCTGTGATGCAGCTTTTGCTTATATTTTTAATTTTTTAATCAGTTTGTACTATCTGACTCTATACTTGCACTGATGAATCCCTTAACTTTTGCAGCTCAATAACTGCGTAAAGAAAGATAAGCAACTTCTGCTTCTCAAAATCATCTGACTCATTTTTACCCCAAAGTATTCCTTGGCTTAGTTTTCCTATTGATCACCTGAACTGAAATCCTGTTTGAAATTTAGTTTCCCATTCAACACCTTACTCTGCTTTTTATAACACCATTCCTTTTAAGGCAGAGAGTAAGTGAAAAAGTAAAAATATCATGATATTTGGGGCTGCAAAACTTAGAGACCCAGCATATTTCTGCACTATTCTTCCCAGTACAGGTATGAATCCCCTTTCAGAACAAGCTCAGTTTCCTTTTTTCTAATAAAGACCTCACCTTTACTTTTAGTAACTCTAATTTACCCTGCTACTGCTTTGAACAGGTTCCAGAGCTGCACAGCAGTGTAAAACATGAGCTGTAGCCTGTGCAGAACTCTGCCCTCAGGGCTACCAAGGCTCCCCTGACACTCACATTTCCTAGATGTTTTGAATACTTGTTTCTAATCCTGTCTTTTAAGCCCCAGTGCGTTCCACCAGGCTCACCAGGGAAATTCCTTCCAAGGATCTTCTCAGCTTTTCACTTCAATTAAGCTAACTGCCAGCGACTTAAATTCTCTCCTTAATTGTAAGTGCAAGCATTTTGTATGGAGTACATCCAGAATTTTAAAGCAGACCTTCTAGTGACAAAAATATTTCTACAGAAACACTAAGCATCTGAAGCAGAGATTAAAATCCAGTGCTGACAAAACATTCTTTTAAGGGCAATGTTATATATGTATTTATACCAACCTTGCCTCACCTTTTTTTTCTACAAGAATCTATTTCAGAGGTCACATCTCCCTCTCTCAGAGGCCTCTTAATAGTCTGTATTTCACCCACCTGTGAGCTCATTTCTCCAAGCTTTTACCCCTTGCTGTGCTCACCTCTTTCACCTCTTATTGCTTCCTTTCGCTGGTTTTAATAAGCTTCCGACAGTCTTGGAAGATGTTTGGCTTAAGGAGAACCACTAAATCTTTATACATGTCACTCAGGATCTGGTTTTGTGTGCGTATATTCACTTTCGCAAAGGGCTCTGTAACCTCTTCTTGCACTCTTTGTCTTCTCTTTTAAATTCAGAAACATTGGCCTCGGAGATCTGCTGCTGCCAGATCTGAAGGCATTGGTCTCTGGGGCTGTACGCAGTAAAGTACACTGCATGCTCAGTAGCCTACATAGTTTAATGAGCATGTTGCTCAGGAGGAGGCAGGAAGGATGCCACGGATGTGGGGTGATACAAAAAGATCAATGACAGGTCAGGGGGAAGTGCAAGAAGTAGGTTAAAATGCAGATGCCTGTAGCTCTGGAAGGAATCATGATACTAAATGTTTACTGCTGACCTGGAAGAGTAGGTGAATAGGAAGGTGTAAGAGTTACAGGGAATACGAAATGATACAGGCTAATTGAGCCTAATTAGGAAAAACTAATGTGACAAAAAACAAGCAATATTAGAAAGATTTAACATAACTATGAAAAACAATAGCAGAAGAATCTCAGTGAAGTAAAATGCAAACCCACATGGAGGAGAAAAAAATGAACTAACACATGGGGATGGGTTTGACTTCAAATGCTAACGGGAGGTGCTTTCAGTTAACTCGTTTTTATGCAGCATTAAGTGTACCTGCATACATGAGAGTCTGTATTAAGTATTTGCTGTGATATTCTAAAACTGCTATAAGAACTGGAATACCGTGCTTAGGTATTTTGTGTTTTGCCTAAAGTTTGCAGCCACAACCTAGAACGCAGAATATTAATTAATTAATTAAAAGCAAGAAAAGTTTCATATGGGAAAACAGATACAAGGGCTAACTAGTAGTTGCAAAAGGGAAGTAGCTGGATGCTTCGGGGCAGGTATCGTTTCCAATCCTCTAACAACACAAAAATGAAGTGGAAGTCATTGACTGACACTGGACAGAGCGGTGCTTAACTTCAGAAGCGCTGAAATAAGGAGGGGATGACAGGAACAGTCTTCATCGTATCTGAAAATGTGACATTGAGAATTAGGTCCACAACCAGGGTTTCCCAGAGACATAGGCATATTTCGCCTGTCTGTTTCAGACCAAAGCTTGGAACTTGGTAATTCGTGTCACCAGAAGAGAAACATGGGTTTCTTATAGTCTGATTAAAGCACCAAAGTAAAGTTTTGATCCTACCTGAAATACTCCACTGTTATCTTAATGATTTCTTGTATTCATTCTACTCCATTATCTTGCCTAAATTTGGAACTTAACCACAGTGAAAGAATTAAAGTTCCTAATGGAAAAATGAAGTGAAATTTTGTCCTCACTTTCGTCATGCTTAGTTGATGCTGTATCTTATTTCCAAAGGAGTGCTGTTTTCTCTAGACAAGATTATATAATTTTTTTTTCCAATCCATTTGAACGTCTGAGAAAAAAAAGTACGAATAAAATAAAAAATGAACTTGCAATTCTTTCAGTGAAAAATCATTGTTTGATCTTATTTCCAAGTCCTTTATGTGGAAAGATCCTTTCATATATATACATATGTATGTATATATACATATATATGTACACACACACACTTTCTAAAGCTCAACATTATGGAAAACATATATACTCATATATATATATATATGTTTTCCATTGTATTGAGCTATTGAAAGTTATTTCAAGGGCAATTACCTACCGTCTAAAATATAGTACCTAATGGTGCATCAGCATACAGAGGTGTAAATCAATCTCATGAGGCCTATATCAGATTTTGAGTTATGAGTTGGCTTGCCTGCACCTTATAACCTGTTTGTTTTCTACAGTACATTGAAGGCAAAAAATAAAAATAATAATAATAATAAAGGAGAAAAAGGGAATAAAGGAATAAAGGAAAATTCCAAGACCTTTTATGTAATGCCTACTGGGAAATCTTTCTTGTGCAATGCATATTTGTTCTGGGTCCAGTTATTACTTGTGTTTATACTTTGCTTAGAATATTCACTCTTTCTGCCCCATTTGATCTATTTGCAGTGGAAATCCTGACATAAATTGCAATACCATAATTTCCTGTTTACTATTTTATTCTGAGTAGTCCTTTTCTCTAATGAAATATTGTAAAATGTGAAGAGTATATTGGTGTCCACTAGAAGGTATCTATTCTGGGTGTTTTGTGCATTTGGATTCTGAAGCACAGTTTCTCAACACTACATGTGCACAAAATATTTTTAAGAGGGTAAGAAAGCAACACACATGAGAGACAGAAAATGACCATGTAGTTCGTACCAACTATTTAGTATTTACATAATTTAAAAATTGCTCATTAGTACCTGTGAAACATTTAGATTCACTGATGAAAAGACCCTTAGCATACTAATTCTCTCTTCACAGCAGTTTGCAGTAAATATCCAAAGGGTCATAAACTAAACAAATAAACATGGAGAAACAGATTTCAAGTGTCATTTTGTGAAGAAACACAAATGTGAATAAAATAAGGCTGAAAAAAGTAGAAAAGGATCATGCAATTATCATAGGTGGAGCTGATCATGAGTAAGACATTTCAGAACCCTGAAAATGATTGTTTATTTTTTAAATATCTGTATTTTCAAAGTTTTAATGTTAATTCATCTTTATTTTACATTTAATGTTACAACACTGAAGACATTTGGGAATAAACTGATCTCAAGAGAAGCCTCAAGGTTACCCCCAGACACACTGGGAGCTGCAGCTGTCGAGATCCATTTTGCATAGCAGACATTGTCCTTCACATCCCAGTCTAAAATAAAGCTTTTATCAAAGTAGGGCTCAGGATTACCTGGGGAGAGACACAGGACCCCTGAATATGGCATGAAGAAATCAGGAAATGTCAGATAGAAAATCTAGACACATAGACACTGAGACAACATGCATGGTCACGGATGTTTCAGATGTTTAAATTTAAGCTCCCAGTGATCAATCAGTGAAGAAGGCAGGAAAATGTTCTGACTGTATTTTGACTTAACTTCATTCAATCTGAGAGTGCTCTACGAACCATTTCAGTTCAGAAGGATCAGCAGTTTCTGATGCTATCTCATTAATTATTTCCTGGAAAATTATCAGCCCTCTGTAATCATATTTCATGTGCTCCTAGGGATTGTTGCAGAGATGCCCCCAAGGGCATTTCCCACATTCCAAGCACTTAAACCTTCACAGTGACTTAAGATCTTTTTTTCCATGTATTTTTATATGTATGTGTGCTTGTAATTTTCTTAAAAATAAAATATAAAAAACAAACAGTTCGGGCAGAGAGGAACTAAAAATCCAGTGGCATACACAGACTGTGAGAGAACTGGTGGAGAAGCAGATCTCTCCCCAGGCTCTGGTAGATCATGTACATGACTTCAGATTCCTCTGTGCCTAGCCCAGTGGAGGTCTCTTCTGCCATCCTCTCAACCTGTTCTTCTACAGTCATTTTCCCTCCCTAATTCACCATCCCATTTTATGGTCCTTCCCCCCATCTAGTTGCAGTCTGCACACCCTGAGCAGTCTATCTTAATTCTGCAACTCCTCCCTTTGCTTTACACATATTCACATTCTTTTCTCCATGGTTACTGGCCCCTGGATCCTGGATGTTTGCTCAGACATGTAACTGACTTCTGTGCAGTGGTAAAAAGCAAAAGCAATCAGAGTCATAGAATCAAATATCGGCTTGGATTGGAAGTGACCTCAAGGATCATGAAGTTCCAACCCCCCCTGCAACAGTCAGGGTTGCCAGCTGCTAGATCAAGTACTAGATCACATTGCCCAGGGCCCATTCAATCTGGCCAGGGACTGGGCATCCACAGTCTCTCCGACCAGCCTGATCCAGCACCTCATTGCCCTCTCAGTGAGAAACTTAACCCTCACATCTCATCTAAATCTTTCCTCCTTTAGTTTAGAACTATTCCCCTTGTTCTGTTACTATCTCTTACTCATGTAAGAAGTTGATTTCCCTCCTGTTTATAATCTTCCTTTAAACACTGGAAGGCCGTAATTAGGTCTTCCTACAACCCTCTCTTCTCCAGACTGAGCAAGCCCAGCTCCTTCAGTTTGTCCTCATAGGAGAAAAGCTCTGGCCCTCGGATCATCTTCACAGCCCTCCACTGGACTCCCTCCAAAAGTTCGATAACTTTTCCTTGTTTGGAGCCCCAGACTTTGATGCAATACTCCATGTGGGACCTCACAAGGGCAAAGCAGATAGGAGCAATCCCCTTGTTTGCTCTGCTGGCCACACCTCTTCTGATGCAGCCCAAGATACCACTGACCTGGGCTGCAAGAGCACACTGCTGACTTATGTTTAGTTTTTCATCTACCAGGACCTCTAAGTTCTTCTCCATAGGGCAGCTCTCAAGGAGTTTTTCTCCCAGTCATTTTGTTGCTAGGAGGGCTGTAACAGGATTTTTAATTAGTGATTACTTCAGGTCCCAGATTTCAGCATGTGCTCAGAAAGGGTTGCCTCCAGCAGTGGGACTTCACCTACCTCCTCCACAGACTGTTCAGGAGAGTCCCAGAGAGTGCTGAATGCTAGACACTGGCTCCTGAAGAATGGTAGTTTTCTTTGGACTTCTTCCAGCCATATAACAACCCCAGCTATTCTTCACTTACCTGCATGCTGAAATTGCATCTTAGGACTCAGTCATTAGTGTACAAGCAATTCAATCAACTTGAAGTTTTGTGAGCCTGGATAAAGATCCAGATGGAAATCTGTACAAAGTTGACAGTAGGTTCTCCTACAAAACTCAGACGTTTTCAGAAAATTCTGAGGGGGCTGCTTTATGTGCCCTTGTTATATCTCTCTACATGGATAGAAAGAGTTGCTGAAGCTGCAATAACTCTTTTAGCTAAATAGTGATTGTTTTACTTTTCCATTACTGTAAATTATGCTCTTCTATCAGCTACTTCAAGAATCCAAAACTGCAAACCAAGATTTTCTAACAGGAATATATTATTGCTTGGAGTGTAGGATCACTTTGGGTTTTTTTTGTTTATTTATTTATTTATTTATTTAATAGAATTGAACTACTTAAGGCAGAGCCCAATAATTTAAGAACAAGCCAACAAATATTTGTAACAGTTTTTATTTAAAATGCTATTATTACTTTTCAGCTGTACAGGCAAGGGTTCTTTTGTAGCTCAAAACATGACTGAAAAGTGCTTCCTTATTAGATTTTTGGACCAGAGCAAAGCAATAGAGCCCATGGTCCTAACTAAGCTGAGGACAGAGTACAACTAAAACCAAAGCCAGGATGTGACGACATAAAGAATGGGATTAACTCAAAGCCCTTCCAGTGCAATGTCTTAATATTACGTGAATTTATAAGTCAAGCAAAAGAAGAAAGAATACATGTAACGCTTAAGAATGAAGTAAGAATATTCAGCCACATTGAGCACAATGACACTCAGTTTACAGAGGTTTTGAGACCAAAGAAGAAGCACTAGGGATGGGAATCAAAAATCAGACTTGGGCAGACAGCAAAAAAATTAGAAGAAATTACCAAGTCTCAGTAACAACGCTCTGAAAGGCTGCACAGGGAAGCAGCCTTTGCTCTTCTGCCATCAGGGGCTATTGAATTTTTTGAAGCATTTCTGTGAAACCAAATGTATTGCTTTGCTCTTTTATTTGCATTTACAACATGACTGCTTTTATGAAGTGATCTTTGTGTTATACTGTTACCTTTGCATAACAGTTGACCTATGAACTTTGCTAAATTTGGGAAACATAATTAAGCATGAGCTGTGCCATTCTACGACAAAACTCTAACAGAATAAAATAAAAACTCATTACTCTGTATCTTACTTCATACTCTTTCCAGTATGCACAATTTTTCTGCGTTTAATTCTGAGTGTGGTAAGTGGTGAGAAGACAACCATTATGCCAATGGCACCAGGAGCTGGATGTGAGCTATATCCCACAGAAAGTGATAGACACCTCCACAACAGGTCAGTTGTACCTGGATAACTCCTGTTCCTGTGGTTACCATACTAATATAAATAATAAGCATTTAAATGTAGGTGAAAAGCACCTGAGTTTCAGTCTTTTCACAAGACCAGTGATAAGTGAGAAGAGGTTTAAGAAAGTGTCATCTCTGATATTGCCTAACACTGGTGGTTGCTTGAGATATTTATTGCCTGTGTCCTGCCTGTGCAGAGCCCTGGTTTGATTTTTCAAGTCCAGATGGTGGTGGTTCTGACAACAGGTTTTCCTCTAATATGCAGCGCAATTTTTTCTGTTAATTAAATTTCAAGTTTCTTCTAATGAAGGTAATGATCTTTTCATTCACTCACTTGGCAAGCACTGATATAATATAAGCACAATTATCCATAGAATCTGGAACCCTATTTTTTAAATGTCCAGCTATCCTGTAGTTTCTGTTTAAAACTCATCATGTCAGAGTGTGTGAGAACAGTTGGATTTCTCTGCCTGGATAATACTTTCAGGAGATTATGCAGATTCTTCTCATATTTATTTTATTTGCGTCCCAAGACATTTTGAGGTCTTCAACGCAGAGACGCTTATTTCCATTTTTCTTATATTTGTCTCAGATGCTTTGTGATTAGTGTCTTGCTCTAACACTGATTAATGAAAAATGTAGATCTCCTAAGATAATAAGCCACTGAAAATGATAAATAATGTTGTTTTCATAATATCAAAGAGAAAGTATCACAGCTGGCCGTGAATTTGCAGGAGTAATCCTCTGATGTGCTTCCTGCTTTAACTTCTGTTGAGTTCACTGAGATTTGTCAAAAATAAACATTTAGCTGGAATGACAGAATAGCTGCATCTCTTTTATAAAATAAATGAAATAATATATAATTAGTGAGATTTCAGAATGATAAACAGTTTAACACAGCCATGAAAATAACAGTTTGAATCTCCCTGTGTTTGTTCAATTTTAAAAGACGGTAATATTTCCCAAGATACTGCCACATTTTGTCATTATTCATTACTATTATTATTATTATCTAATTTTGTAATTATATTTTAAGAATTCTGTATTTCATTTTTTATTTTCTTTTATAATTCAGGTAGGTGCTACTGTCTTGAAATGTGCTGAGTAGCGTAATGCTAATACCAGAAACATTTGGGACACACACAGCTCATCACCGAACCAAATTCTTTTTTAATTTTATCTTTCAGCAAAATTTCTCCCCCTAGATGATGCAAATAACACAGAATGATAATAAAAGTCTGATCAATATCTCAGTGCAATATCTCAAAGGTATCATCCTAGCGAGGAAAAGTCTCAAAATGAAACATCCTAATAAAAATATTTTAATCCCTTGAAAATAACGTGTATAAAACTCTGACAAAAGTACTTTTTGTGGGGAACACAAAAAGTGAAATCAGGTATTTCTAAGCATCATTTAATAACTTTTCTTCAAGCATTGCATTTTCCCTAGAAATCCCTATTTCTTTTGGATCATTTCCAGTCCTTTTTGACCTACAACTTGAGTAGTACAAAGCAGGATTTACATCACAGTAATGGAGAAACTATTAGCAGATATTGGTTGGTTGAATGCCACAAAGGGGCAGACAGAAAGACTCCTTGAAATGGAATATTTGTATCTGCTTTGCAATTTTTTATGCACATGTAGTCAGTTTCCAAGATTGTTCGTACAAGTGTACGATATCCAAGAAATGTCTCTCAACAAATATTTACCAATCCCAATTAGAAAGGTTCAATTGATAGCAATGAATTTCTTTAATGACTTGAAATCAGAGCAGTACAGAGGAAGTTAGCAGCCAAAAAAATGAAGAGGAGACCTGCAAAGACAAATATCCACTGACTGGGAGAGGAAGGTGGTATGGAATTTGGAAAACAAAATGAAAGTTTCTTTGAGAAATGTAGTTTCTGGTAAAATAAAAACAACAAAAAAAGTGCCCAATGTCCAAAGTTAGTTAAAGCCAAATATTTGTTGCAATGAATAAACTGAAAAAACAAATCAGTAATATTGAAGATTTCAGTCAGATGCTCACACAGCTTTTAATACATACATTTAATGCTTTACCTATGAATGCCAGTTATCTCCACCCCTGATTTTCTGACTGGTCTTTGTCAAGACACACATTTATTCCCTGTACACCATCAGTGTACCTGAAGTCATCATTCAAATTAAATACATAACTTATAGAGAATTTAAGTATTGCTGTTTGGTATCGATTGGTTTTGGACTTACAAGCTTTTGAAAAATTGGTGTTTTAATGATATATAGCTGACCATTGTTTATATGCAAAGGAAGAAAAGGAGTTGTGGCTCAAGTAGAGCTAATTGAAATCACAAAGGAAAAAGATGTTCAGGGGGAGTCAACACTACTGCTGAAATCCTTTATATGAGGACAAAGATCCTGACAACAACAAATGTCTCTACTGAAGGCTATCAGAAAAGTTGATGATTCTGCACTTCCTTTTTTTGTGCTCATCATATCACCCAAATTTAAATTCCAAAGGACAATCTTAAGGACAAATTAGACACATATTTTCCACACTTAGACTTAGCCAGTCTCCTTGCTCAGAGGTCATGGACTGGGTGATTTGCTTAATATTTGAAATGTCTTACAGATTCATCTTCTAAAGACTCCGGGGTGATTTTTTTCAGTTTTATTATTATTATTATTATTATTATATGCTGTTCAAGTGCTAGGGAAGACACAGAATTCAATCCATTGAAGACATCAATAAAGAGAAAAATGTATTGGCAGCCACAGAGATATGACAGTATGATGCCTCCTGTTCCAGAATAACAACTTTGCAACAAAGGAATCTCTCCCGCAAACAGCACTACAGAGCAATGCCCAGTCCATGGAGCTGCATGCAGAATGAAAAGAGCTCCTCATGAGATGAACACAAGCATACAGAATGTAAAAATGAGGATGAGGATGAAGTCTCAGAGGCTTCCTTCAGTGTAAATTAGTCCTGATGGAAGATGGAAATCGATGGCTCTGAAAATCTTCAGTCAGGGAGAGCAGTGAATTACAAAATAACTATCGTGCCAGAAAGTTCAGAACTCTGCAAAACAGACCAATAACCTCCACAGACACTGCCTCCACTCTCGTTTTGGGAAACATAATGAAAGCATGTAGTTAGTTGTCATGGATATTTATGCCAGGTGATAAGACAGTGCATGTGACAAATGCTTTCGCTGCTCAAGACTTGTCTGCATACAATAAATCACAGAACATATTTTTCACGGTGCAGAAATATGTATGGACATCATATTGCAAAATCCAAATGTCTTCCCAACTCCAGTAACTCAAAGTGGACGACATTTAGACAATCCATTTGTAGGAAATGTGTTTCAAGTAACAGTTTTCTGTTTACTTAAGATCCCTAGCGGTTTCCTAGGAGAATTCTAGCAAAATAGCTGCTCATTACTGGAAAATATGTTACCAAATATGTGTCGGTACAAACAATTTGTTCAGAAGATCACAGCTGACTGACTTTTAAAATATCATTTAGCATTTCACTGGTTTAGGTCAGATCATACCAAAAAAAAGTGACTAAAAAAAGAAACAGTGCAGAACTACTGGATCTGAATGGCAGAGTGCCTTACAAAAAGAATTTGGGTGAGAAATCACACGAGTCAGACTGGGAATTTGTGAAATGTGCTGTTAGGAGGATGCTGTTATGAGCAACGTACCTGGAGGGAAGTAAAAGAGACAACAATGAAGATGAAAGTTGAGAAAAATAAAAGCATAAAAATCAGTGCATGAAAATGTTATTGAAAAGAAAGCTTTATGGGAGGTAGAAGAAAAAGTGCTTTTTCAGTTGGGAGTATCTTTGTATTAGGGCTTAAGAATCTTACTGTAGGTATGAGTAAGCCAGCCAGCCCTTTTCTAGCTGCCTCAAATTCACTCTAATGCAGAAGTGTGTTAAACAAGAGGGATATTCTAAACAATGTCTTTTATAGAGCTGTCAGCTCTTCAAACTAGCAGGAAAAATAATTACTACATTACTATTTAGACAGTTCAATTAGCAAACTCCAGGATTCTCAAAGGGAAACCACAATAAATAGCTTATAATTAACTGAGAAAACCTATACTTTTTTGCATGTAGAATCTGACTTTTAAGGACAAATAGTAAGTGCATTTATAGAAATAACTATAGACAATAACTATACAGACAATTCACATACACACACACAAAAAGCAAGGAATATTTGCAAAATATTCTCTTGCTATGCAGCTGTAGAAGGTAAGAAGATGCAAGTCTAGACTTCCTTATTCAGGATTGAAAAGAGAGAGATAAGATGTTAATAAGGCAGGAGATTCTCCTGTTTAGCATTTTTCTAGTAATTGGTATCAAATATCAAATGTCATTGCATGAATCTATTTTGATCGATCTAATATATTTTTAATTAAACCTGCAACAATTTCAAGGTCCATCTGACAGAACCTGAATGTGGGTCAAAAACTCACAATGAGAATGTAAGAAAAATATGACAGCAAGAATTCTGAAATTACAGCATGTGAATCTCAGAAGCCTGAAAAACACTTTCAGTGATTTTGCGATATTCACACATTTCATGTTCAACATGCTGAAGGATAACAGAGAAACAGGAGTTGAAGGCAGAAGTTCACAGGTTAAAATTTCTGTCTTTGCATTCTGCAAACTCTCTGAGAGAAAATCTGAACCCTGCCCTCTTCAGACCATCAGAGCTAGGATTCACAATGCCGAAGCTGATGCCATTTTTGATGTGTTTCAATACACGAGACATAAAGAAATAGTGTTTATCTATACACTGGTCAAGTGACCCTATAGCAGCCCTTATTTTCCATTGTTTATGCAGAGCTATCCAAACTCAACTTACCCACCTGAGTAAGAGGTGTCCATAGCAAATCCAGGCAGCACAGAGTATGCCCTGAGCTTTCAGAGGGGCACCTGAAGTGCCACGCTGCTTTACAGAGGAAAGAATACAGAGGCATTTGTTTTGTCACTTTTCAGATCTTTGTCAACTGCTGGTTTAATAGTTTGAGTTGGGAAGTGGGAAGACGAGGGAAGAAAAATGAAAAATGCCAGGAAACCAGCCAGACTTTTTAGTGGTCCTTGGTAGTGATGTAGGATAACCCAGAGCTAGAGCTAGCACAAGTCTTCATGCCTAATGTAAATTAATGAACGTGTTGGGAGAAAGCTAATGAAAAAGGCAGGGGGGGCTGTTTATTTCTCTCTCAGCAGGCTGCTGGGCAAATTGGGAAAAAAGTTCAAACCAGAATGTTCCAGGCACCGTTGCATTTCATCCTCATCTTGCAATGAAGATCTTAGAGGGCCTCCTATCCCCTTAAATCATACAAGATGTCATTTCTTCTTTCATTTTCAAATTCTGACCCACCAGAGCTACAGACACAGGCATTTAGTTAAGGATGATGCTCCACATCCTTGGAACCATGTTTATTTCTGCAGGAATTATGTGCTGCTTCATTAAGCTCTTCTCCTTGCTGATTTTCAACTGCATCAGTTCTATAGAAGCAGCTCACTCACACTTTACAACAGCTGTTCAGCAAGGTCCTTTCGAAATTACCCACTGTTTACTACATATACGTATATATATATTATACATATACACACACAGCATTTTCTTCCACCCCCTCATCTTCACCCCAGGAATCTGGAGTGGTTTTAAAAAAAGCTTTGCAGCAGACTGCTGCTTCTGCTTTGCTACAACAGCTGACTGAACTGACAGAATTATAGATAGAACACAAACATGAGAGCCTGTCAGAAGCAGCAAAGCCTCCGTAGCAAGGGTACAAGTATAAGAGTTCCTAGAGCCTATGCAGCTGTCAACCTTCAAATGTGAAAATGCAGATTTCAATTTTAAGACATAAGCACCCAGCTAGGAAATGTTATTCCATTGCAGAGGATTGTGATGCATGGAGCAAAGCGATTTATAAGCCACTGTCAACATCTACATTAACTCACATTTTGATTTTAAGACATAATCATCCAACTGGAAGATTATGTTATTCATATTCGTAATAAAATGGCTTCAATGTTTAGGACAGTTGATGGCACTGAGGAGTGGAATGAGTGAGTTCTCCCTTGGAGAGAATGCACTTTTCAATGCTTCTGAACACACACTTTGATCACTTAAAAACTCATCAATAAACTTTCCTTTTTTGGGGTTCATTCTGAACATTTTCTCCTTTTCATTTTCCCTTAACTTCATCATCTTAGCAAGTGAATCCCATGACTGTGTAGCCCTGGCTCTTTCTGTTCCCTTGAAAGCATTCTTATCAAGCGTATTATTAAGTTAATAAGGTATAACTTTGATCCTTTTTCTGAGCAAATCAAGCTCTATGCCAGATTTCCTCCCATTTTATGCTTTCTCAAAAGCTTCAGCAGTATGAATAAATTTATTACCTTTCTGATCTGCCCCCTCTAGCTTTTGTATTTTGAGATGTAGCAGCACTGACCAATGAATAACTATTTCTAACTCTTCCATCCAGACATTTTTTATTTTATTTTATTTTATTTTATTTTATTTTATTTTATTTTATTTTATTTTATTTTATTTTATTTTATTTTATTTTATTTTATTTTATTTTATATTTTCTTTAAAGAAAAATAGGATCAATATGCCATAGTCTCTTCCCCCTGCAAGTGAGCATTTGCATGGGTAATACCTATGAATTCTAATGTGAGTTACTCATTGTGTGAAATGACATCACTATTAAAAAAATGTATCTCAGTGCCTGTTTAGAAGACTGATTTCTGTTTAATAAATAGAGAAAAATATTGTGAAAAAAGAAAGCTCTTTAGTCTTAGAAATGTTTTATAATAAAGTGAAATAAAATTTTGTTTTCATCTCACCATATAAACTATCTAACTAATGTAGAACTCTTATTATAAGTAGTCTCTCATTTTTTAAGCAATAATTTCACAGAAGTTGGAAAGATGTCTTTTTCTTGAATAATATTGCCTGGTTCAGGCTGTTCCTATGGTTCTCCACTTGAGGATAATTTGGGGTTAATGGTGGTATACTTCTTCACTTGAAAGATTTTCCCTAAAGCATCATTTCTAATATCAGCTGTCTCAATTTTGTTAACACAAGCACTTCCTTGGAAGGGATGAGGCAAATGAAAAAGAAAAAGAATGAGGTAGATATTGCCATTCAACAGAAGAAAAGTAAACATTCCAGAAGAGATTCAAAGAGACAAGAAGGGAAGAGAAAACAGTAGATCTGAAAGGTGGTCTGAATACATAGTTAACAGAGATACACAGCTTACAGTCACAAAGCAATAAGACATAAAGCACTATTTTGAAGGGGGATCAAATCCTCCTATTTCAGGGGTAGCCATATTGAATACAAACAGGAGAAGCTAGGCAGATGCTTTCCCTGAGTATGTCATTCTGCTTGCTGATGAGTTTCTTTCAAATTCCTCTATGGCACACTGCAGTGAGAACTGGTACATGACTAGCTGGGCCACCAGCTGTCATAGTACAATAAAAATACCTACTTTGCTATGAAATTGATCCAAAGCAATGCAGAAGGAATTAAAATGGAATACAAAAATACTATTTTGTGAGGGAAGTATAGAAATATTTCAAGGATTATACCTTCCAAAATTAGAAATAAAATATGTATAGATAATATAAAGCATCTGATTCATGCTGAGCTCAACAGGACTAGTGACATAGGAACTGATGTTTCACTCAAGCTGTCAGATTTACTGACTTACCTGCAAAATGTCCAGTTCAGCTGAAGCTATGACTTCACCCAAAATCAAGATAGAACTCTCAGGCAAACCATATGCTAAAATGCCCTTCAGCTAACACCTTATCTCATCTCCCTGGTGGCAATAGTAAACTCCAAGAGAAAAATACAGGAATGCAATAAGAATATACTGACTCCTCTTTAGAGTCTTTCCCCTCCATCCAGTGATTTGTGGATACGGAAACTCCTAAACAAAAATGTTAATTTTGTGATTATTCCTGTTGTAGATTTTCTCACCATGAATTTGTCTAAAAATAATGTGGAAAATTGCTCCACACTTTCCCAGGTTGAAGCTGTATCATACTTTGCTTAATTGGGACCGTTTACCCTCAAGCTTTGCGAGGTAAATAAGAGACAGGGAAGTGTTTTAGCATTCTCCTTTGAGTGTAGAAAGGCAGCATGGACCATGTGCAGAACTTCTGTTCCTCAAATAAATCCCTTTCCAAAAATTTTATCTCATATGCATACTGTTTCGATGTGGTTTAGGAAATGAATCAGGTGAAGTATAACGACATATATAAGCCAGAAGTTCTGACACAAATGCACATTAATTTCAAGGATTATATGGAGTGACTAATGCAGGCATTACACAATACATCGAGACCTGGATACAGAAAGAAAATATCTTTACGTATTCAATACATATTTAGAATTAAATGAAATGATACTAGAAGTGGAGGGGATTGAAGCAGATTTTAAAGCTTCTCTCCTCCTATCCAGCACTATAATCTTCAGGCAGAGTTATCTCTCAAGTCTGTGTGCTCTCATATGTCACTATTAGCAGTCAGGAGTCTCAGGGGGGAACTCAATACAAAAAGGGCAAGAGGGAGAAGTCTTTCCCACCTCAAGTAGACTGCATATCACAGAAGCAGTGTATGCTTAGCACAGGTAATGACAAGCAGAATTAGGACTAACTGGAGTTCACAGGACAGCAAATTGCCTTTAGAACAATCCGAGCAATAACTACTCAACTATAAATACATGGATGGATTATTGCATCCTTCCAGAATGATCTAAAATTTTAGAAAAGGGAAATCATGTTCTTCCAGAATGGCAACAATATGGAAGAGTTTAAGATTACATTTTTTTTTAGATTGGAATTGAATAAGTGAATTGTCTGATCCAAATTTTTGAGAAAAAAAAAATCAGGAAAGGAAAAACTGCTTGAAAAGAATGAAATAAGAGCAGCTTGAATGCATCCTCAATTAAACTTAGGATAAAAAATGAGGTAAACCATACCATAGGTAAAAGGAGAAGCAGAAAGGAAAAAAACCCTAGACCTCAGACATTATCCAAGGTGAACTGGAGGGAAAGAGAACCACTGTAGTTACTTATTGAAAATATTCAGGCTACCTATGTCTGCTAACAGTAACAAGGTATTGCATGAATTCAGTGACCTCTACCAAGAAGAGAGGATATACTTCCCTCGTTAGTTGGTGGTAAACATAGTGTACACGCTGACATTAGGCTTTATTTAAATATAACCAGTATTAGTGATAATACCCTCTAGTGTATTTTGAGAGCTAATTAAGAACTTGCTATTAGAAAAATATTTCTAATGTTCAGAGTTAGGGCTTGTCTACACAATAACAATGTGGAGAGAAAGAGGTACAAGAAGAGTAATATTAACTGAGAATAGCTGTCTAATCTCTTCACACTGAATAAGACATAGTGGTTTCATCCAAACATCTTGCTTTTACTTCACTGACGTTCATTAACACTTCATTAGAATAATTCATTAATGAAGGAAGATTTGGGCTGGATGCATGCACCTTGTTTCATGTGGCCTCTAAGACTGGCAGTCTACATGTATAAGCACCTTTGTGTGAGTAGTGACTGAATTTACGCATTTCGAAAGCAATCCTAATATGGATGGACACGTCCTTGATTCCTATGACCAAACAGTGAAGCAACCACCAGAAAAGGCTAAGAGGAGCCCTGTTATCATTAGAGCAATATCTTCTGGTGTTTATTGGGCTGGAAAAATGTTGCCACTTATTCAGAAACATGGATAAAGAACTCCGGTCTTGCAATGTGAGAGCTTTTCCAGAACATTTTATGTTCCTCCAAATGTATTTTATACATACTATACATTTTCTTTGACCTCGATGCCACCATGCAATGAATTCCAGGTGTATCTGAAGTTAAAACAGTGCTGGTGGCAGTGAGGAGCATTCGTTATATAGAGATAGCTCTGCTAGGTTTGTATGGATGAAATTGACTTGCTTTCACTGATTAAAAAAAAAAAAAAAGGGGGCTTGCTGGGTTTTATACTGAAGGAAAAANGGCTTGCTGTGTTTTTTTTGGGTAAATTGTCTTGTTTTCCATGATTAAAAAAAAAAAAAAAGGGGGCTTGCTGGGTTTTATACTGAAGGAAAAAAAAAAAACCTCGCTAGCATTTATTTGGAAAATGTATGTTCTTCTTACTGGGTATTTGCTAAACCTTATGCTTAATAAAAATGTTATTTACTGACAGCACAAATTCATCTTTTACACGATTAAAGCCAATGAATGTTCTTCTTTCTGTAAATAGCACTTGATAATTTCAGTTTTTCCTTTTGTTTAATCTGACACAACCAAGGTGTAATCACACATAATGGGATTGAATAGGGTAGAGGTAGCTGGTGTTAGGATGGAGATGCCAGCTAGGAAGGCAGCCATGACAGGATGATTCTTTCGATCACATAATTCTGTTGCTTTGACAATTTGCTTGCAAATCATTGAAGCACATATTTATAATGGTAATGCACCTGTGACTTTTCATGGTCTTTTTTTAATACAAGGCGGTAGAAGGCCACAAGAATGGAGAAATCCTTCTGATATAATTTTGAAGTCCTCTACTGCTCTGGTCTTTCAGAAGCCACATGCTACAGTAGCAACAGTGAAAAGTTTGCACTGGAGACAAAATCTATTGGCACTCATATCCTAACAAGTTTAAAAAGATATTTATTTTTCCTGAGTGTGTAAACTATCTATGGTGTCATTAGTGAACTTTTTGGAGAGAGGAGAATGACTAAACCAACACTTCGTATTGTATAAGTAAAAACGTGACAAAAGGCAAACAGTCTGCTACTGAAATTGTAAGAGCCTTGCTAACATTGACAAAACACGATTCAACTGACCTTGACAGGACATTTACTTTGAGGAGATCCATTCCATCACATAATCTTTCTCAGAGGGGCTAAGGTGTATGTATGAATTTTTGCATAATTAGCTTAGTGATAGGCAATATAAACTTAAGAAAAGAAAGGATTTATTTCAGAAGTGTCAGGTAATGTTTTCTTGACCTTTCTCAGACTTCCCAGATCCAAGAGTTTAAACACTGTCTACACTCATTTGATGTAGAACAGAATTTTCACTGCCAAAAATATGTGGGGTTGTTTCCTTTAATCAGACCTGCTTTTTACACAGCCATGCAGAAAAATGCAATGAAGAATGCATTAAAGCAGACCTCATACATCAAAACTGTGCATAAGAACAGAGAATAAACAGTACCAAGATAACTTACTGTATTGAAGCTAGCTTACTGTGCCTTTTTATGCTCCTTTTTTATATGTGGACCAGTTTCTTGTACCAGCATGTGTTATATCTGTCAGGGCCAGAGCTTCTTTTCAGCAGTTTTATTTTGAGTGGTACTGATAAAGTAGAGACTGGGCCTACATGATCTTTCTATAATGATTACTTTTATTTTCCCACCGTAGTCCTCATCCTACGCTTACTGAAGCAGAAAAGGGATTTTAAGAATGATTTGTGTGCAAATAAATCAGAAAACTTATACAGATAAATATTCCCATAGATTTTGTACATCGATGCTCACCTTAATCAGTCTAGATAAGGATTTTAAAAACCAAAATCCAATATAATATGTTTTGTACACTTCTACAGTAATCTGGTACTTTCTTATGTGTATATCAAATGAGTGTGTTCTAAAGATTAAAGCAGTTTATTCATTTCTGATTCTGATGTGCAATCTTTTTTTTTTTTTTTAATTTATCCCAGCACTTACTTCATTACTGAGAGAAATTATTTCATTTCATTTTTCTTGAAATTTAAATGCATACTTTTGTAGACATATCACAGGTTTGTTTCCTTCCTTATTCTGAAAGGTTTTTCTGTGATGATAGACATTCCCTAAGTGAAGTAATTAGTCACATAAATAGTCTCTAATTTATAAATGATATCACTGTTGCTTTACTATCATTATTATTATTACTGTTATTACTTTCAAAGGAGAAAGAGAATTGTAGGTGTAGAGAAATAAGACATTCTGCAGTGTACTGCTCTGAAATTGTATGTGTCCTTGAGGCTACCGAGAGAGATAAAGACCCAGGGTGGGATACTAATTAGATAATATGTAGTCCTGAGGCAATGGTGGACAAATGACTTAGCTGTGCTGTAGAGAAACTGTCAGTGCCAGTAGCAACATAAAAAAGGCCTTAAAAGTAGTTTCTTGTATGACACATTCATGTCAACTGATTAGAGGAAGAAATTGTCTGATATGTTGAATGTTAAAATACAGCAAGTTTAGCACACAGGTGATGACTGGGGACACTAAACCTAGAGGAAGTAGTGGCCAAATGAAAGCATTAACTTTTGAAACTTTTCCAGAGTGCAGTCTTATTGCTGGCATTTACCTTTGATGGCAGACTGGAAAGCACAAACAGCAGGACCTCATTAACATGCACGCATTGTAATTAAAAAATAAAATATGAAAAATGCAGGGATCATCTCTTCTCTTTGGAGCAAGGATTTGACAGCAAAGCACTGCAGATCAAGATCCTACTCAACCTGCCAGTGCTTCCTAAGACTGGTATTCTACAATTGCCAACATAAACAAGCAGGTATGCAGCATTATTAATTTCTGTTGTGCTGCTAATACAGCCATGTCAATTTCTCATTTAGGGTTCATGCAATAATAGCTGAGCAGGGAGGGTTGTTGTGTATCAAACACTGCTAACAAATTCAGAAAGCTCATGCATTCTTTTAGAATGTCAAATAGGAGACAACTTAAAGGGGTAACAAAATTAATTCTTAATTAAGTAGGTATTTCTATTTCCTAGTATGTACAGTCAGTTTAGAGTGTGTCAGTGTTTTTGCACGCAGAGGTAACAGAAAGAATACTTGGGAGTTACGAATTGAGCAATAATTCCAGCAAATGCATTGTTCTGCAAACACCTTCTCATGTGAGTCATCACACTGAATCCGAGGAGACTGTGCTCACAGGGATTATTCTCATTGTCATATGACTTTACAATGTGTTGTATTATAATCTGTGCAGAAAACATGTTACTTGGTGACTTCTTAGCCATGTGACTTCTTTGTCTCTGCATTACAATTTATTGAAGTATGATTTGGGGGTTGGAATCTATGATCTCTGGAGGTCCCTTCCAGCCCCTACAATTCTGTGATTTTCTGAAACTGGGAACTTCTCTTAAAGGGCCATATCCTATGTGTCACTGGCATGAGTGACTTAGCCATGGAGCCTGTTAGCATGTGAATTGTCACTGGAGTCTAGAGGAGTGTGTGGAACTTCATACATTAAAAATGTGAGCTCACATTAAAAAAGTATTTGTTTTGGTGTAAACCTGAAATCCTCACAGTCAACTCAAGTAATCTCATATTTAGGAACTGACTTAAAGAAGAAGAAGGAAAAAAAAAAAACAGAACTGTAAACAGTCTTAAAATAAATAAATAAATAAATAAAATCCTGAGAAAGAAATGAGGAAAAGAAAGACCGAGAGCTCTAGCATCTGAATAAAATGAGTCTGGTCAGAATTATAATTATGTATGTACTATACTGGAGAAGATAATGTTAGGGGTACATCTCCACAGCTCAAAACAGAAAAGGACTTAAAGTCAAGTCAGCAATGACAAAAGATTATAAAAGACAAAGAGCATTTGCTGGTGGCTCACAGTGCATCAAAAGGAGTGACTCATCTTATTTGAAAGCCATTCCATGTAGAAGTCCCGCACAAATGAAGACTTTGGGTTTCCCTTTCTGTATGGGACATGGCACAAGTCATGTTTCAGCAGCAACAAATGTCTTCAAGCCCTCTGATTTCAGAGAAAACTTTAGGTATTTCTGGTTTTGCAGAGTTCATGTTTCTTTCCTTTCTCCTTCTCCTTCTGTAGCTCCACAGTAACTCAAATAGCGACCATCTGTCATCTCACAAGTTAGGCAGAGACTACCTCAGGGCACAGCTAAACAAAATGCCTCTAACAACCAAGCCCACAAAAAAAAAAAAATGCTGCAAACAGCAGAGAGGAGTGGAAGTTGTGTTTAGTAAGCAGTGTTTTACGGGAACATTTAAGAGCTATAGGTTGTAAAAGATATATGTGCTTTATAAGCCTTCTTCGGGTATGACTGTTGAACAGTTAAAACCCAAGACTAAACAGGAGACGGGATGACTTTGGAAAGCAATTTTAAATGCCTTCCATTATAGTCAAGACATTTTTGTTCTCTTTCTAAAGCAACTTTCTCTGGGATATATGTCCCCCAGAGGTTAGAGGATCAGTGAGAGTCTGTATGTTCTAATACCATTGCCTTGTTCCTCAGACCATTCTATCCATATTTGAATACAAAGCATGACCAGAGGTTAATTGCTGCATTCTATTGGTGACTCATCTTTAAATTCTTTTGGAGAAAGGTCTTTTTTTTTAATAGAGCAATTGCATATTCTCCATTTCTACCAACAGTGTGCCATGGTATGTTTCAGTACATCCTTTTGTCTAGAAATCCACAGCAAGCAACAGCTTACCTATGACATTTCATCAGCTGAAAACGCCTCTATCAGAGCTTTTTTTCCTGAGAGCAATGCCACATGTTGTGTTCCATGCACCAAAATTAACATTTAAAAGCCTCTGTTTCATTATTTAACCTTATTTCCTGTCCTGATTGAGCAAGACGGGCAAAGGGCAGGGAGCCTGATGGCATGCAATTATGGGCAGACCTCAGACAGCAACGGTGAGGAAGCAGCTCAGAGAATGTTGCTAAAGAATTAATATTTATGATTTCTTATCCTGTAACCTATTGCAAAGTTTAAAATCCCCAGAACAATAATGCTCAGGGCCTGGAACAGCCCACAAAGCAATAAAAATCATTTATACTGTGAAAGAGCAGACTTGTGTGAAGGTAAATGAAAGGAGGTCTTGACCATGTCTTTGATACTGACTCTGACTCAACTTTACATCTGAAGGCTAAACATTGTCTAACTCTACCCCAGCAGTGAAGAGCCCAGAGATATGGGTGGTTGCAAATAAGGGAAGAACCTATCCCATAGTGGGAAATTTGGAAAGTAGATTTGCTTCCTTTGCACCTTTGTGTTCTCATCAATGTTGTCTTGAAATTAAGAACAGTTCAGAATTAAAAATATTTCTTTTTTAATGATGATACATTTTGGATGAAATGTTTAGCATTTTTTGAAATCCCAGATAATCAGATTACAGGGATACTGTTGCAAAATGTTTCATTTCATCCTTAGTGTCATTTGTCATCAGAATGCAACAGATCAAAGTTCTTCCCACTTCTATCCTTGCATCTCCAGTCTCTGTTCTCCAGACCATCATGTAGAGTGATATTTAAGGAGCCCCGTCTAGAAACAACCCAGACACCTCAAATGGGAATTTTGTATCTCAGAGACAGATATCCAAAGGAGATACAGAAAACAGTTTGAATAAATTGTGGTCTGGAGATGTCTCTTCTGAACATCTGCAAGAACGCACAGTGAGTAAGACATATTTTACAGATCAGTGAGTGTCTCAGTTTGGGTACAATTGGGCATCCAAGCACTTGCTTCAGTTTGAGAAGGTAAAATCCAAATGACTTTCTACCTAAGTCCCCCCAGCAGTTCATCCCACCACAGGTTTTGTAGGACATACTGGTAGTCTCGGACTCAGCACAGGGTGAAGCGGTGGCTACCATCTTCTTCACCATTAAGTCAGAGATTGAGAAATGTCATTTAATGTAATGATTTTATGCTGTTACCCCCAAAACATGTGAAGTGACATGGGTGTTAATAAATACTCCTGACAGTACTTGTCAAGGAAAAATGTTCAGAATGTCAATCCCTGAGTGGTAGCCTGATTCCTCATGCACACACCCATTCAATGGTTGCTTATTCAAGGCTTGTTTTGAATTCTCATCTGAAATATCAAGCTCTCCACTGCAACTCCAAGTTCTCAAACTCAACACCTGAGGCCTATTTGGACTACCTGTTTCAGTGCTTTACAACAACCCTTTTTCCAGGTAAAAACAGTTACGTCTTTGCTCCTTGTCAGCATACTGCTGGCACTGAATAGAGGGTCAATAAACCTGCCACGCTGTGTTCACTCAACTCACGCTTGCCACTGCCTCTTGAAATTTTTAACCCACTGCAAGTCCTGTAGCGAGTCCTTACTCTTGCCCTTGGAGCTGGCTACCTTGGGCTTCTGGGTGCAAAGAAAGAGATGGGGTTGAGTTGAATTCCTGAAAAATTTACAGAGGGTACATGCCTTCTCTGAGCATCTATATATACTCAGAATGACACTGCACATTTGAATCTTGGCAGCCTGGAGTTTTGCCCCTTCTCTCATGCCTGGAGTCTACTTTTCACCTGACCTTCTTGGGAGGAGAGCATGAAATTTACTGACTACAAATTAAAGACTGACAGCAGTTTGCTTTCTCCCATTCCCCATATGAATCAGCTTGGACCTCTGCAGTCACTGTGTGCATGTGTTAGTGTGCATGACTGAAGAAAACACTTCCAACTCACAGACAAAATAGAGAGCTACAAACACAGAAAGAGAACAATGTGACAACATAGCTTATAAAATCCAAACTGAATTTGTGCATTTATATCTTGCAGACGGGGTACCCATCCTGTCTCATCAACCTGCCCAGACATTTGCAAAATGTAAGTTCTGTAAAAATTTATTTATTTTTTTAAAGAAAGGAGGTAGTGGGGGAAGGAACTGCCTATTTTCAGAAATAAAAACTGCTTCCAGATTAATATTCTTCATCCTTCGGTTGCCACATTGTATGACATTGTATGCTGTCCTGGTGCTGCTCCACACCACCCACAAACCTAGAGACTAAATTCATTGGTTTCAGCCTCCCCCATGAATCTGAATGAGTAATCAGGCCTTTCCAGCTACCCTTTCTGCATTATTTTTCATTGTACCTTTGGCTTGCTAGCGTAACAGTAAATCTTTAGCTCATTACTCTCAGTATGTCCTCACTGCTTGTAGGGTCAAGCAGGGAGACTCTCCAGCCCCACCAAACCAAAATGACTCTCAGTATGACAAATGTTCAAGGCATGAGCAACTCCACGTCTTACCCATGTTGCGGTGGTGACTGGCTCAGCTGGGATAACAACGAGGCAGTGTTTATTCCTGGTTTTCTCATTCGGGAAAAAAAAAAAAAATAGATGGTTTGGTTTGAACGAAGACCCTGCTTTATTGATCTGTGCACATCTTCTCTGATAGTAATTAATTAAGAAATGGCAGATACTAATAATAATGTCTGTTCATTATTTTTGCAATTACAGGAAAACATTTCCCTCCCTGGATTTCAAGCACCAAAAATTACAGAAGAAGGAGCTTTTCAGGCACAATTTTTAAGTTCTAAATCTATTATTGGGAATGCTGTTCAAATAGAAACCTGCTTACATTCAAGGGGAACCAAAAACAGTTCAAAGATACAATTATTTGTTCAGGTCCGTCCCAGTTCTCACAGTGTCGAGACGTCCCTCACTCAGATAAGGGCATCTCAGCTCAGATTCATTTGTGCACTACACTTTCCCAAAGTGATCAAAAAAACAAAATTTTCTCACAGGTATACCTCTCTCCAAATCAAATGTCTATGATGCCGTCGTTCAGTATCCCAGACGCAAAGAAACAATCTTTGCCAACCACACCTATCTAAAGAAATTCAGAGAGCAATATGGGAAAAGTCCTTTTTCTAGTTGTGATGGCTGTTTATAAAGCTGTGCAAGAGGACCCACTGACTCCATGTGACACAACCACTGCACAAATCCATGATGATGTCTGCATGCCTATTTGCAGCATAATTTTATAGTTTTATCAAACTCTGCACTGTGTGAATGCTAAACAATTGCCGTACTTAACAGAGTGTTTATAAATCTTCTTAGGAAAAGTAAATACCTAACCAAGTTGCTAAACAGAAAGAACAGACATGAAGTTATCCAAGTACAAATACTGGTCATAGTAAACACTTGCACATGTATTTATTGCTACATCTAATTCATGGCAGCAGGAAAGGGAAAATCCTTGTAAACAGATGTTCAGAAAGGTGAGTATACTCTCCTTTACAGGATGCATGACCTTGCTCTTCAACATCTACTTCAAGTGAGAGCAACCACCCCCAGCAAAATATAGCTGCGCTTCAAGGTGGGAGGACTATGGCAAGAAACAAACTACCTGTTTGTTAAACATTCCTACACAAATAAAAATAGCTTGTATAGGATCTTGATTTATGTTGTCCTTTATATTGTAATGCCTGACTCCTAAATCTCCTCCTCCCTTTGGAACAGGAAAGCTTTTCTAAGCAGAACCAGTCAAGAAAGAAAACTGTCTCTGTCTCTGTAGACATTCTTCTTCCTAGAATTTGGCAGACAGAGAAAGCACTTGATATGAAAAACCTAAAGAGTTCAAGGAAAGAGCAACCAAAACCAATTTCAGAAACTCATGCTAAATTTGCAATGCTCCTTATAGAGGTCAGTAACAAATTCCTGCCTGCAGTCTCCTTCTTCAACAAAAGTCAAAGCAAGATGCCCAAAGCCTTACATAAAGCTCCCTGTATTTTGTATTTGAATTCTGTCGTGGTGCAGGAAGTATACATCTTGGATAAACATATACTTAAGCAGAAAGTGATAGTTATACACCTCAGGTCTATGAACCTGTTTTAAGATAGCATAAAATTCATGAGAATAAAACCAACTCAGAATGTCCTTTCTAAAATGTTTATTTGAGGGTTTTGTTTGTTGGTTTTTTGTTGGTTTTTTTTTTTTTTTTTTTTTTTAAACTTAGGTCTAGTACAGTCTTCACGTCATAGATGTAATAGTACATAAACTGTCTACTTGTCAACAAATTTGAGAGAATCTTTTTATAAAAGAGCACAATCACAGTTAGGAAAATATAACCTTTTCCATGCACTGTATTTGTATATATTTAATATTAGAGATGATTTAATGGCTAAGCATAGGTCAACAGCAGAGATAAAGCTATCCCATTTTCATGCAATTCTTTACTGAAGAATCTGTTGCACAACCAGCTAAAGCTAACCCACAGCTGCAATTGCATTTGAAAGGAGCAGATCCACCTTTTCTCAGGTGCAAGCTGTGAGTGGCAGGCTGTAGCAAGCAAGTGGGTACAAGATGAGCCCAGTCAAGACCTGAGAAATAAATGTTACTTACTGACTAAACAATATTTCAAATGCATTAGGTCCTCCCACATTTAATGGGTGCTAATGAAGAGCTGAAGCACAACGGGATTTTAGCAGGTATGTGCAGAGGTCATACTTTTGGCAGTAGCATAAACTTAGATCAACTTAAATTTATAGTATAGAATCACAAAACTATAGAACCACCAAGGTTGGCAAAGACTTCTAAGATCATCCCATCCAACTGTCCACGTACCAGCAATATTTCCCCTCTAAACCATGTCCCTTAGTACAACATTCCTTTATACCTCCCATTCCAGCATCTAACCACTCTTTCAAAGAAGTAATTTTTTCTAACATCCAACCTGAATCTCCCCTGGTACAACTTCAGGCCATTCCCTCTAGTCCTGTCACTAGTTACATAGGAGAGGAGGCTAGCATGCACCTTACTACAACCTCCTTTCAGGCAGTTCTAGAGAGCAATAAGGAACAACCTCCCTTGAGCCTCCTCTTCTCCAGACTAAACAATCCCAGTTCCCTCATCTGCTCCCAATAAGATTTGTGCTCCAAGCCTCTCACCAGCTTCACTGCCCTTCTCTGGATACACTCCAGGGTCTGTCTCTTTCTTGTAGTGAGGGGACAAAAACTGAAAACAAAATTCAAGGCATGGCCTCATCAAGTATAACTTGACTGCATAGCAAATTGGCAGCAAACATTCAGTCCAAAAGAGAACAATTGTGTGTAAAATGAATGTTTTCAGATGATTTCGAAAATGTTACTTTGTTTTCATTCATCTTGAACTAGATGAGAGACAGATGCATCTGTTAGGGCTTCAATACCAGGCAGTCAACAGTATAAAGTTCAATGTTATTTACAGTTGTTTTCTCTCCCCCTCAGTCCCAAGCGCATTCTGGTCTTCCTACTCATTAAATAATTATATGCCCAATTGTTTTCAGATTATTAAAATGTGAAGGAAAATTCTACAACTATTCCTCATACAAACATCTAGCAAAATCTTTAGAACAAATTTGATTGCAGGATAATCCTCAGTATTGTTATTTATCACCACTGCATTAAATCACAAGTTTTCCTATCAGAGAGAACAGGTATCTGCTCATCTTTATCCCCTGGCTGTATCGGAGAATCACTGTATCATGGAACAGGTGTGGTTGGAAGTCACCTTTAGAGGTCATCTGGTCCAACCTCCCCACTCAAGTAAGGATGCTTAGAGCCACTTGTCTAGAGAAACAAACATATAAAACCATGCTTCCGGATGTTTAGAGAGAATCTCCTGTGTTTTAGTTTGTGCCCATTGCCAGTTCTGTTACTGGTAACTAATGGAAAACATCCTGGCTCCATACTCTATGCAACCTCCCTTCAGGTATTTATAGAAATTAAGATTCCCCCCCAAGTCTTTTCTTCTCCAATTTGAAGAGTTGCAGCTCTCTCAGCCTTTGCTCATAGGAGAGATTTTCTCCACTCCCCAGACATCTCAGCCTTTGCTCCAGTCCCTTAATCATCTCTGCAGTCCTTCTCTGGACTCCCTCCAGTAGCAATACATCTCTTGTACATGGCACTCCAGGACTCCCAGGTCCTTTTTTGCTGAGTTACATTTGGGCTGAGTGTTAACCACTCTTCTCCAGCTGCAAGACTTCACATACTCACTCACTGAACTTCATGAAGTTCCTGTCAACCCACTTCTCCATCCTGTCAAAGTCTCTCCAGATATCAGCACAGTTGATATAAGTTGGTATATAAGCCACTTCTACCTTTGTCCCATCTGCAAATTTGTTGAGAGTGCACTCTGCCTCATCATCAAATGGTGTTTCCACCATAGCAATCTATCTCAGATGTTAAATTCCTATGTAAGAGTTAAAAATAATCATAATCATTTTTTTTTTCCCCCTGGGAAGCAGAGTCCCAAATTATTCAAATATCCATGTCCTGTCCCAAAGCCAAGTTGTGAACTCTACTCAGGAAAAATTTCCTTAAGAAGGAATAAACTTATTTCTTCTTTTATCACCTAAGGTTTTTTCAAGGCATAAAATAAGAGTTATAAAATAGTTCTTCCTGCACCAGTGCCAGCAGTCTGGGTGTGTTTTTGATGTGGATAGGAAACCTGTAATATTATCAAAGAGAGAATTATTACCCAGAAATGTTCCACAGAGGATGGTAGTAAAAACAGCTTGGAAAACACTTTCCTGGATGTGATACTCATCAGATTTCTTCATAGCACAGCCACTGAAATAAGCAAGAGACTGTTTTTTAGATTTTTTTTAATCAAGTTTTATCCAGAAGCTTGTTGTAGAAAAGAATCTTGGATTAAGAATGATGGATTACTTCTGTTCAAATCAAATGGAAGTATAACAGTAGAAATCTATATTTACAACTGTTCTACATGACTAACAAAATATTTGAAAGTTAAAAAAAGTCACAGTAAAATCTGCTGGGAAGAATCACGCAGAAAATCTTGAGAATTGACTTTTTTCATTTCAAAGCAGTTAACTTGATTGGGAGGATCCTGTGTTCCACAGTGAAAGAAAACCTGGTGCATTTAGGGGAAAAGACATCTGAGATTAAGGATACTAAGAATGAGAATAGAGAAAGTACAAGCATCTTTACTCTGAACATGAAATAAGGCAAAAAAATGCTGCAAGAATGACCAAAAAGCAATCCTTTGAAAGAAATTATAAAAAAATTATCCAATCATATAAATTAATTAATATAGAACATGTACAGAAGAATGACATAGAGGTAAAGAGCAAAATAACATTGTTGTGGTCCAAAGATACATACTCTAGTTAACTAACAAGTTTGACAACAGTGTTGAAAATGAATGCAAAACAAAACCAGATAATGAGAATGCACATTTAAATGGTCACAACTATTCTGTAAGATTTTTCTCAGTAACACGTCAGGTAGTAAGATAATTCCCCCTGAATTGGTACTGAGTTTGTAAACACATCAGCAGGTATTTTATTGAGTCTTTCTGCATAACTGAAGATAGTAAATGGGGTATCCACATTTAGGAAATTGATATGAGAAATTTGAGGTATCTTGGTCTAGCCTCAAACACAGCAGTCAACAGAACAGACTTAGAAGGAAGGAGTAATTAAAATTTGAGGAGTTGAGAGGAAATGATACATGGCTGGTTCAGGGGACCTCTTGTCAGACTGATCTGTAAGTGGACATTCTTCAAAGGAAATGAAATATATCCTATTTATTTCATTTTCATAAATATATTGATCTTCTATAAATATGTAAATATCAGTTAAGCTCAAAAACACAGAGACTGATAAAGGAACCATAGGAAAACATAACGTCTGTTAAAAGAATGAGCTGGTGAGCTGCAACCCTAGGAAAGAACAGAGGCTTGTCTTTTTTGAGTGGCAGACTGAGGAAGGAAGGAGACAATGCACAGGGCTGGGAGCCAGAGCTCAAGGAAGGAGACTCAGATATTACTGAAAGGACAGGAGAGGAAGTCTCAGAGGTGACAGGGCAATCTGCTGCAACTGAAAATTCATTAAGCTATCTGAAACTAAGTCCAGAAGGAAAGATCTTTCTGCAATGGCCGAGTGGGCAGGAGGAAGATATCAATTACATCCTTTTGCTATTCTGCCTTGCCTGTTACACTGCATATTCTCTGTTTTTAAAGTTAATTATTATTCTAGTTAAACCTGACTTTTTTTAGTTCGAGGTTTTGCGGTCTTCCTGAGAGTGTTCACAGCAAGAAGGCCTTGCCCACCCTCATTTTGAAGCTCGGGCTGCCTCATGCCTTGTCATGTTGAGAAAGAGAACAGAATAAACAGCAAATGAAAATGGATATGGCTGAAGTGAAGGGTGTTTGGGGAAAAAGAGGTAACATTTGGAGTTCAACAGCAACCATTGTTTTCATTAGTGACTGTAGTACAGTGCAATCTATGTCCATAAAATCCATCCATAGCATAACATCTAAAGTAACATCAAGACAGAATGTTGAAGTATTGTACAAAAACATGATTAAAGGAGTAGGAAATATAACATAAATAGTGTAAAATAACCTGGCAATATCAGTAGGAAAAACAACATAAAAATGGGAGTTTTGCTTGTAGAATCAGAAGGCTAATGTGAGTGCTTTTTAACTCAAGAGTAACACTCACTCATATGATGTGGCTGAAAGGATTCTAAAACGTTTCAGATTAGAGTTTTCTAGTAGAACAGAAGAATGGTTGACACTTGTTCCAAGGTAGAAGGCATTGCTAAGCCAATGCCTGCAATTCCTAGAATTCATCTAATCTCTTGCACCAATGAAATCTGAAATAAAACTGGTAGAGATGTGGAGAAAAGCTATAAGGCTGAACTTCTACAGTTTGTGAGAATAATGTAAGTAAACATGACAAACTGAAGCCTGAGAGTGCAATTCATTGCTTTCTGTAAATATGTCAGGCAAGTAAATGATAAGCATTAAAATAAAAATCTTATCTAAGAGATAAGTTCAAATCAGAAGTGAGTTATGACATTCTCACTAACATGTTTATGGAAATAAGAATGTTCCTAACAGTCAAGAAAAAAATTGTATTTGTCTTCAAATAAATAGCCCCTACATCTTTTCCATTTGACTCTAGGAGATAACATAGAATTATCCTGCAGGTGCTAAATTATATCTACCTGAAAGCTTGAGGGTAGCAAAAATTTGTTCTTATGTTTTTTGGTTTTGGGGTTTTTTTTCCTCAAAAAATAACAGCAGTAGTGAAGAAAAATGTGAAATGAAAAGACTCTGTGTTAACAACAAAAATTATGATTTGGAAAAAGATGACAATTAAAATTTCATACCTATCTTTTCTCGGTTGTTTTCCCAGGTTCTCTTATTTCAATGAGAAGAACAACATTTCTTCCATTCTGAACAAGCCAGTTATGAGTCAAGTCTAATAACAGTACAGTTAAAAATTCTGTTTTGCCACTTACTTCATTCTCATGTTCTTGACCACCATGACATGTTCTTGTCTTCCAAAGGCCAGGCACATGCTTCAACTCTATTTTGTCTGGCACAGTTAGCTAAGCACTTTGAAAATAAATGGCTATCAAATATTAATGCTGAACACTACATGCATGAGAAGCTGAGGAAGAGAATGAACCACAAGAAACAGATGGTTGTCACTTTACTTAATCAATTTCTAGAATAGTCTGAAATATTATAAAGATGGAGATGTAAGAGGAACTATTCAGAACAGCCAGGAATGCTCTTTAACATCTAAATAAGGGATAAATGACTATCTAGGGCATATGTGCATTTCAGAACACTTTAAAATACATCTTGTAATTTCTATTTACAACGTCATGGTCTAACAATATTTGACAAAAACAGTGTGCTATCATCTTTGGACTGTCAAATCTGAGTCTGCAGCACCATATAGTACTACAAGATTCACCTAAATTATAAATTGCACAACAAACCATGATGGATTCCCATATTTCCATTTTAATGGTACTACAAATGGTAATATTTACACAATTTTTGGCATTGCACCTCATTTTGGCACTTCAGAGACTGATAAATAGCATTTTACGTCCATTACCAAGAACACAGGTTGTTTACAATTTACTTATTCTTGACAGTTTAGATTTACATGAGCTGGATGGAGAATAAATCTATCTAAAATCTAATATTGTTCTCTTCAGTAGATCCATCTTCAGTGTTGTATTTGAATCAAAAATAAATAAATAACAAAGGGAGAAAAAGTAGATGAAATATTTTGGTACCAATCCTGCTGTTTGCTGCAGTAGAAACAGAACTGAATCTTTCATGAAGATATTAATATGCAAAGCAAAAGAGAAAATCAGTTTTTTATTGTTAATATGAACTTCTGAATGTTTATTTCAACTACACTGGTAGAGATCAAGGATCTGAGAGGGTTATGGGGACACAGAATAAAAGACCAACAGTTGTAAACTTTGTGAGCACCAATATTGCTTTTGATCTAAGTTTTCAAAACAGTATTTTTACAGAATAAGTATGTTAATGATGTAATCTGGAAGACAATTGGGTAAAGAACTGATCAAAATATGTTCTTTTTGACTTTACCAATAAATAAATATGTAAAATTAAACCATTTTTGTTATTATATTTTTCTTCTTTAGCATTTGCTTTACAACATTTTATAGAAGATTCTTCGTTTTTGAGAAGTTGAGCATATATCAGCATGTCTTTTCATTAATCTGGTCCTACTGGTAACTCCTAGAACTTCAGTAAATGTTAAATATTGAATTACAACTATGGATTCAGCGTATTTAAAGAATACCCTATGTTACATCATCTTTCAAGTATATGTTTAGTGGTCTCAGGTCAATCTTAGTGATAAGTTGAGACTATGCTCGTGCAGTGAAATCAGGGGTTACCCATTTGGACACATGGCTTCAGTTGACAGCTACTGTCAACTGTACTGTACAATGCTATGACTTCTGTATTAGCACAGGTTCCTGTATCTTGGAGGTGCTCCTGAAAAGAATTACTATACACCTTTTTTTTTTTTTTTTAGTTTTATTCCTCCCTATTCATCTCCTTTTAGCTGTTGTCAAAGAAAGACATTGATCTTCGCTCTCATTTATCAGAGCTGCTCTTCTGATCTTTTCTTACAAGTCAAATGAAGTATCAGATATTTTTACATACAAAAAAGGGAGGATTCACTGGCACAGACTCTTCCAAGGGTGATCCCTGTCAAACAGAAAATCGAAATGACCACAATCACCTATGCAATCCCAAGAGCTGCTTTAATGTCCCTTCTGCTTTGGATTCACTAATTTGCATACTAATAGCAAATCAATGAAATCATTCTTCTTAATTTGAGAAGCAGCTGTCAGGAGCCTCTAGTGAAGGAGGAAAATTCTGTTTAAAATGTCTTTCTTGTGTAAGTTTGAAAAGAACTAACTGCCCTTAGAAGTAATTTTAAAAATATCCAGATACTAAAGTGTACCAAGCAGCTGAGCACCATGCTGAAGAACATTATTTGCATAACAGAAAAAAAAGTGTAAGCCTCTATGTTTTTTTTTCTAATCATTTTAATCAATACAAAGATACAGTAGTTTAACATCTTTATCAACCTGGATAGTGGGACAGAGTGCACCCTCAGTAGGTTTGCAGGTGACACAAAACTGAAGGGAGGGATGCCATACAGAGGAACCTGGACAAAAGTGAGAAGTGGGCCTGTACTCTGATGTGAGTATACACTGGGAGAACAGCCCGGCAAGAGAAGGACTCAGGGGATCTGGGGGATGTAAAGCTAGACAAGAACCAGCAGTGTGCTCTTGCAGCCTAGATCAACTGTATCCCCTAGATCACATCAAAAGAGGTGCGGCCAGCAAAGAGAGGGAGGTGTAAGACAGTGTAAAACACTTAAGACATTCATAATGGTCAATGGTAGTAACTCACAGCAGACTTACATGTTGAAAGCACTGTACAGACATTCATTAATCTTCATAATATCCAGCAGGCGAGAGAGCAAATATAGTTACTGTCAGTTGACAGGGAACACGACAAAATAGTCACAGCTTGCTAAAGACTGTTCAATGAGCAGACAGAGTAGGAATAGACTAATGGTTAGAAGATCCACTGCCCTCTGGAGGTCCACACTAAGCCCAAAAAGTAGGCAGTTAACAACCAGGTTGTCACAGCACTAATGATGTAGGATCCCACCTACATATACTCTCTCTTACATAGGTTCCGTAACATCCTCTATAAGGTCTTACAAAATGGACTTCACCCAGTAAAGTGCTTGCAAGTGTCTGTAAACTTGTCTGAAATCCTTTCAAGGACACACAGACTGAAGGTTGTCTTCAGCCAGTTGGTCATGTAAGATAACCATGTGCTTTCTCAGTAGGGTTGATCAATCCTAAGCAAATGTGCCATCCAATTTTCAGCTGCCAGCTCAAACCATGGTATGTTACCAAAGCTGAGACAACTGGATCAGTGGGCTGCCAAAGAGCTTGCCAGTAGTTGGACAGACGAACTCAGTTGACTGTCATCAGCTATTTGGTTCAATTTATATTACTTTCCCTCCCCTAGCTACTACTGAGTTGAGACTTGAGATAATGCTGCATTATGCCATCATTGCCAACGCCTGACTTTGGAGATTTCACCTCACTGAACTGGATGTAGGATAAACTTACTGTAAAAAATAAAAAAGTTTCTCCTCTGTAAGGTATGACAGAGGAAAGAAATACCACGTTTTGTGAAGCCAGGGAAAATTTCTAGCTCACTCCAGGTCATTGGTGTCGGAAAGAACCAACAATGCAAACTAACAGGCTTCTTTCACAGTCCAGTTCAGATGTTTATGATCCTTCCAAGCCTGGTTGCCATGCTGATAGTAAAGAAGAGCAATATAATAAAAGAAAGCAACTGTGACAAAAAAAAATTAGAATTACCTATTAATTTTGTAATCCCATAAATGCTGTAAACTCTTCTGTCACTATGAACAGATAGAATTTGGTTCAGGTTTTTTTTTGTTTTTTTTTTTTTAATGATTGTGTTTAAAGCATCGCTTGCATCCAGTATAGCTTTCCCAAAAACTTGTTTTATCTAAATCCATTGCTAAGGATGAAGTGCTGTCCTATGTGTCTTCACATAAATGCATATAAAGTTTTAAGTATCAATACAATGCATTTGGCTTTATTGCTTCTGCTTTGCTCAGTTATCCAGCTACTTTGAAGTGCTGGACCTTGGCAGGTTTGCCACAATTGTTTTTCATTTAGGTTTGCAATAGTACTTTAAAATTCTCTGCTTTCAACATATTCATATTCATGGCATTTTCAAAATACTGTCTAAAAACTGGAAGTTATTACCTAGAATAGATAGAATTTAACTCACATGAAACAGTAATGTTTACAGTTCTGTAAACATCTGATTTTTTTTTACTTTTTAATGATCTAAACAATAACCTTCCTATTCCCAGGAGATAAACAACATATTTACAGTGTATTATTATTATGTTCTAGGAAACATTTTTTAGATGAGAGATTAGAAAACATTATACTTGTGCTTCAAAATATTATGTTAATCTATCTTTCCTTTATAAACCAGTAATGAGTATTATCACTGCGGACTGGTTGTTTTTTTTCAATATCCAACAGCATGTCTTATGCAGAGACCTTGAAACCTGGTAAAGTTCCATTATGAAAATTTTGGTGACTGGTCACTTTAGGGTCAACAGCTCCTATCCACAACTATTGCTTTTCAGTTTTGTTCTACCAAAAAAAGCCTTAACCTTAAATTAATAAATCATGTAGATACAGGTAATACTGATGAAAGAGAGAAAGATTGAGATAAAATTATGGCCATTCAAAACCCTAAGTGTGTGCTCATTTGAAACTCACTGAAGATATTTATATATTATTATTATTTAACCAATATTAGAATCCTTCCCTTTTGCATGTATTATTTCACTTTACAATTTGGAGTCAGATGATTCATTGGTACAGTGGTCCGAGTGTGAAGCAGAATATAGAGAAAACAGGTTGATATCAAGGAGAGATAGTAACGTGGAAACCTTGGGAAACAGCAATATGTTTTTTAATATTCCATCCTCAGGGTCAGAAGGTAAATGGAATACACAGGAGACACAGTTCTCACTGCTCATGCATATGGGTGTGCTCAGGAAGTTCAGCAGCTTGCTGTCAGCATACAGGGTTTTGCACACAATTTGGCAGTGGTTTGGTCATCATTTTACACTGAGGTGTGGGCTGTGTGAGAGGGCAGTCCCCAAGGCAGGAGAGCTGTCCTTTTGAGTAGGGGTAGCACACAGCAGGCAAGAATACAGCAGAAGGGGGCAGATATGAGAGTCCCTGATCTCCAACTGTTTCCTCTTGAGATAATACCTCAAATCACTCCTTATGTTTCCAACAATTGCTCATCACACCAAGTATTTGGTCTAATGTGAAATCTCTTTGTGACCAGTTCTGGGTCTTGCAGCTTTCTGCTGGCAGTGGCAGGGCTGACCACTTCAGGGCATGGTGACTGCAGCCTTCCCATTCACTGTGTGCACGAACAGGCAGATGGCCAACATCTGTAGGCAGCCAGCACAGAGCATGCTGACAGGAGGGTAGGAACATTCTGCTTTCTGCTGTCTTGCGGATCAAGTATCTGCAGAGAATAGTGAGAATGGAATGCAATCCAGATGCAAAAAGTAGACGGCAATATTCAGGACACGTTACCTGCCATTTCAGAGGCTGGAAAGGGTGAACAAGGAATATGTATCCCTATGCATCTAATCATTAAGGATGAGCTTGTCAAAAGTGGTTACAATCAGCATAAACATATTTTTCCTTTTCAATTTCTTACATTGATGTCTGTTCTTTAAACAGTAAGTAGCATCCTCTTCTATGATTTGTGGAAATTAGCTGCAAAAATAAATCTGCCTGTGGTAGAAAGTCTTCCCCATTAATGTGTTTTTCTTTGACTATTAGCAATTAAAGATCACTAAAACTATCAGAAATAAAAACTTGCCACAATAATCTCAAAAAACCATATGGAACATGTGGTGCTGTACTTTGGACAGACACCCAGGACAAAACTTGTTCTTTCCTTCATTGCCATTCAGTGAATGTAATTTAGAAAGTCATTGAAAATGAGCTTTTCTCTCTTTCAGAGTAATTTCCTTCTTAGCTGAGTTCTCTGCTTTTTTATCAAATAGGATAGCTGCTGAAGCAACCAGATAAGTTCCTTCTTGTTGCCTGTCAGAACATGGTTAAGTATTCCCACTGGCCCTACCAACCAATTTAAAATTGAAAAAGTTCTCCCTTGTTTACCCATAATTTACATTGTGCTGTGCGTGACAGAGGTAGCAAATCCCAGACGGCAATGCCTTCTCTCCTTTCAATTTGGATAAATACTCACAGATCTTCTGGGTCTCTAGTATTTTACCCTTTACACTGAATAACCCATGGAGTCTGGGGAGGAGGGGAGAAGAAAAAAAAGAATCCAAATTTTACTGTTTCTGTGACACCTAACAACATCATATCTTGCATAAGATTTTTGATTTTCAGTGACAGCATGTAGAACAAGTCAGACTTTGGATGAGCGAAGAGCTCTGACCAACTCCAGTAGTCCTGTTATAGTGAAGTGAGTATGGTAAGGCAGTCTGTACATGTACTAGAACAAATAATTAAACAGTATCTACTGTCTCCCTCTTACACTCTGCCAAATAAACAACAAAAGATTTAACATATTTTAATAACGTGTGTATCTGTTTTCGATTCCCCATTCCTCCCCTTTATAATTGCATTATAAGTGATACCAAAGTGAAAACTATGGAGACAGAACAGTAAAAATGGTTAACAGAAACACAACTTCCTTACCGCTGTTCCATCCAGATGATTCATAGAAGAGATGAAGGAAACACTTTTCTTACACAGATGAGTATATTCTGTCTTTTCCCTTTTCCCTCTGTGCTTATATGTCCACAAAACCCTGTCCATCAGTTCCCAGTGAAATAGGTTTATCTCATAGAAACCCATCCACTTGGAGGCAGCTCTTAAGGCTCATCTTCCACAGAGACGTTTAACAGCCAGACACAGGAATATAACAGAAGTTGCTGTGAGTCATTCACAGATGGTTTTTTATCAGAGAAGTATGGGTCTCAGGGGTTTTTCTGCAGGGGTCAGTAATTGGTCCTGCACAGTCTGGTATTTTCATCATAGATCTGGGGCTATCCAGAAAACCATTGCTGATACAATGCATTGCTGCTGCACAGCTCTAAGGGCATGATCTTCAACTATGAAGAAGCCTCCCAAATGGTCTGAATCATTTTATGAGACATAGTCTAAAAATTAATTATTTTTTAATATATGAAAAATTGGAGATCCTGTATGTAATGTGTCATTGTTTGATTTTAAATTTCATAGCACAAATAGCAACCTTCTGCACTGATTTATCTTTTTTTTCTTTCAACTAGAAATTCATTATGAACTTGGTCCATTTTCTCCAAATATTATGGCCAAATAAATGTGTGTGAAGGAATAGTGCTATTACCATTCCTCTTTACACACTAGCTTAGTCACTTACTCACTGCATGATAGACGAGGGATCACGCCTTTCTGCCTGAAGGGATCAGAACTCACATCTGCCACGTACCAATAAAGTACTATCAGTCTGTTATAGCTGCTGTGCTAAGCTTAAGCTATTTAAAATTCATTGAACCATCATGTGAAGGAGTGAATTATTTCACTACCTTGCTGGATCTGTTGGACGCTCTCATAGGATATGGACATTTTCATTCCAGTCTCTGCTCCAGCGGGCCTTTTAATATTAATATGAAACAGTATACAACCAGCAGGAGCAACATAAGACTCCTGGTATTTATACCAGCATGGTATGTAATCAGCAAAGGTTCCCGATATGTATTTGTTCATATCTTCCCAAGGAGAACACAAAAATTAACATGAGTCTTTAACCTTCCTGAGGACTTTGCTAACCCCTAGAGACTGGATAAAACAGGATCGATGACTAAATCATCATCAATTGTAGCTCTTCATTGTCATTGCTTATCCTGAAATGTCTGAAAAATCAAATAATCTGTTCATTATTGATATATTGCTTCATAAACATACATTTTTCACTTCTTCTCTGGTTTGACATGGAAAACAAACCAAAAGATATATCTTTTTTTCCTACTGAATTTTTTCCAGCTAGTGAACAGATAATAATTACTTTGAGTCTTTAACTGCATCCATTTTAGGGATGAAGGATCTTAGCACTGTATTCAATTGTCCCCTAAAAACTTTATCAAGCTTTTAATGTCCATTTGCTGATGTCTGAATAACTGCATTGGTGGTGACCAAAAGCTTATTATGTGATTTTAATTACTGTGAGGACAATCAATCCCTGTTCCCTGCAGCTATTACTGTGCAAAGTTCTATTTAGTGCCTATTCTCCTCATTTTCTTTTTTCAGGGTAAAGGAAAATTGACTGGATTGAGTTTTTTTCCTACTGATGTAAAATGATACTCAAAACATACATTTCATTTTAAAGCTTAATTCTAGTTGTCTTGCAGATGAAAGAAGAATATCTAAGAGTTCTACCTTTTCTAATATCAGTAGATGGAATAACATTTGCAATAGCTCTGTATTTGCTTATTGAAAGCTTTGTTTTACATAAGTAAGTTTGCTGGCTGGGTGGTTTGTTGAATAGTTCATTTCTGGAACTAGATGGTGTAGATCTATAAAAAGAAGTTACCCAATGTGGTCTATTTTGTGGGCCAGGAGATGGAGAGAGAGAAAATGTTTTCCAAAGTTAAATTCTGAAGAGTTTGCGCCTCTTGCTATTTTGTCACTTGTAGCTGAGGAAGTCGACAGAATATGGAAAGGCTGGAAGTACACATAAAACTACAAAGTAAAGTGGTATCTGCTGTCTAATTCTAAAGCAGCTATGTATTGCAAAGTAAAAACAGTATCTAATTTTTCTTCACGCCCTGTTTTATATCATTCTGCTATAAATGAGGCTGAAAGAACCTCAAGATAACCCAGTTTCTTCTCAGCATGAATTGTACTGAATTCAGAATGACCAGTTTTGCTTAAATTCCAAACTCCCACAATCCTTGAAGGGTCATTTGTGAATCACATAATTCTTTCCAATATACTCTCAGGGTCTGGGAATAATATATCCCAATCTGACTAAGCTGATTTCTACTAAGTATTTGACAAGTTCATTTTTCTTAAGATCATATAGTATTTGGACCTACCTGTGAATTAATTTAATTCCAGCTAGATTTACTGTTCCCATTGCAATTAATGAGGGAGAATTACAGTTAAAAAGAAAATCTTTTTGCTTGGGTACTTTGTCTTGACCATTTTAAAGAGGATCTAGGTGATCTGCTTACACCTTTAAATAACTGATATTATTTGAGCTGAGTTCCACATAGTGTTTGAATGAACTAAGCCCTTCTTTAGTAAGTATTAAGATTTAGAAGTCACTACTAGCTTTCATGCTTCTTGATCTGGCCATTTTTATATTTTCTGTATGATCATGAAAATATTTAACTAGTATTAGGCATGACTATATCTAAATTGATATATCATCCAGAAAACATTTGATTATATGGAGAAAAATACTTCAGTTTCAAATACCATAACATACCTTTTATACCCAGTGGATTGTTCCTACGTTAATAAATGAGTAAATAATAGAATGAACTCCAGGATATTGAATTCTTCTTCACTAGAAAAATCTTCATTGCCAATTCTATGTGGTGTAATTAAGTCCAATTCCTTATAAAGTAAATAAAATTAGTCATAAAATAAAAATAGATCAAAGGCCATTTTGTATCAGAAGTTTCAGTGACATATAATCAGCTTCTTAGCTACTTAGAATCATGGAATTATTAAGGTTGGAAAAGACCTCCAAGGTCATCTAGACCTACCGTCCATCTATCACCAGTATTTCCCACTAATCCATGACCCATCACAACATATAGACATTTCTTGAACACCTTCATGGATGGTGACTCCACCATCTCCCTGTTCACCTGCTCCAGCACCTGACCAGTGTTTCAGAAAATAAGTTTTTTCTAGTGCCCAACCTGAATCTCCCCTGGTGCAACTTAAGGCCATTCCCTCCTGCCCTATCGCTAGTTTTGTGGGAAAAAGGCAAACCCCACCTCTCCACAACCTCCTTTCAGGGAGTTGTAGAGAGCAATGAGTTCTCCCCAGAGTTCCCTCTTCTCCAGAAGAATTAAACAATCTCAATTCCATCAGTCGCTCTTCATAAGACTTGAGTTCTGTCAACCGTTGACAAGTTCTAGTCCCTTCATCTGCTTCACTGTCCTTCTCTGGGCATGCTCAGGGCCTTGATGTAAGGCTCCAGGACTTCCTTCTTTCAGTAGTGTGTACTTTGACAAACAAGGCACTGCAAAGACCTATTAAAAGTGTTGCAGAGTTCTAAAGTATTAAGGAAGTCAGTTCTGGTACGATCCACAATCACTAAGATGCATTCCTTGTCCATACCATTTTCCCTTTGCAGGGACTGACTACTGAAAATCCCTTCCACAGCAAAAGTTGCCATTACTCAGGTTCATTTCTTTTTAGCAGTATAACAGAAAAAGTGATAAAGAATTGAGATAAATATGCAGAAAACTATTCTGCAGTTGCTGATCTTTCTGCACTAATGGACAATTTCTTTGAGGAAATTATATATACTATGCTGGCATATAGTTTTTCATTTGTATTTTTACCATCTATAACTTCAGTTCTTCCTGTTTCGTCTCAGTGATTCTTCATTCTCAACTGTTCCAATTGAGTTTATCTGAGAGAAAGAGAGAAGAGGAAAGACAGCTGAAAAAGAAGTCAGCCTGCAAGAAAGTGCAGAAACATGATCAGAAAATGTGATTCAAACTGTCATAATGATTAATATTTTTGAACTTTCTCTCATCTTGTACTCATCAAGACTCCTCTTGCCTGTGGTCTTGGAATCAGCAGTATCCCTTCTCTTGAATCTGCCTCTAAGTCTTTCACCCTTTTGCTTCATCCTTACGAAGTTTTGCCTTGCTCTTTTTCACTCATACTCTCTACTTTTCCCTTTCCATCAGCCACAGGTCATCTTAGTGCCTTCATTCTTCAGCAACATTGACTTGAAAGAAAAAGGTAACATGGGTAGCCACCTGCCATCACCAAAAGCTCTGTTCAACTTGGTGATTATTTCCCTCCCTACACACACACAAAAAAAAATACACTACCCTCCCCAAATCCCATCCCTGCAGAAAACCAACCCTTCAGCTTTTCTTAGTGTTTTTAGAAAAAAAATAGAAAAGAAGATACAACATTATTAAAATTTAATTTCCCCAATTTTTATCCAATTACTCTTCTTCTTTGTTAAATGAGGAAGATAGAAATAGATCTGTTATCTGCAGGTGATCTGCAGAACTCATCTACAGATACAACCACAGTCAAGGTTCAGAAAAACAAAATCAAAATTCAGGCCTTCTCTGAGAATGATACAAGAACGCAGAACACTTGACCAAAGGAATTTTTCCTAAATCAGCTTTTTAAATGTTGGTTGGTTTAAACATTTATATGAATCATATGTCACATCTTGGACACTGAGAAATCACAGAACATTACTGCATTTCAAATAGAGTGGAGAAATGCCATTTTAAGGATTTACTGTTTTAATTTACTATGGTTCATTATCCTAATTTTATTCAATATTCAAAGCACGGAACTCATCAAGTTGCCCATTTTTCCTCACTCTTTAGGTCCATCAGCTGTTGTACCCTAATGTAAATTCTGATCAAATATGTTACAGCAAAGTTAAAAGTTTGGATAACTAAACTTTCTGTTTGTATAATTAGCCGGTTAGGAATTCACATCCTAAAATAATTCAGTGCATAGCTAGATAGAAAGATTCTTCAGAATTCAGTATTACTTTCAGTTACTACACTATTTAAAATGTACTAGAGTTTAAAAAAATAAAAAAAAGATAGAACAAAACAAAGAAAGGAGAGAAAATTGACAAGAGAAAACTCTCCTCACTGTTCTGGCCTTCATACAATTCTTGCTTTGTCTCTGAAGAATTTTGTTTATGATTAATCTTAAATCTAGCAACCACTAAGCTTATTTAGCTGAATCAGCTGTGGCACCAACTCATTACAACAACATATCTAGCAGACAGTTATACAGCTTATAAAGGTTTTATATAATGTAAAATTTATATACATATATAGACGTACTTGGTGTATATGCTTGATTACTAAAGTAGCTGAAAACCAAGATTTTACTGGAAAGGATCATCTAAAGATGTTCATTCTGATATAAAATTACATGGGTTTCCGAGAAGCTATCTCACTGCTTGAATGGGGCAGCTGCAATGAAAGCTATATATTGAAATCTGAGTGCTCAGCACTCAGATAGTTGTATTATTCCAGCTGAAAAAAAATGCTACCATCACTACTGAATAAGGTTGTAACTGCATACTTAATAGTAGAAGAAGGTAGGAAATTATTTTTAATTTTTTGTTTTTTGTTTTTGCTTTTGTTTTGCTTTGCTCAAATCCAACCAAAAGAAGCTTCTTGGATCTCCTTGAGTTAAAGAACTTTCCCTGACACTGTAACAACTGATAAAGATATCCGGACCAATCTCTACTGTTTTTCTTGTGTTCCTGGAACAGCTTTTTTAACCTGTGAAATCATGACACAGGTTTATGCAACAGATCCACCTTATTTACTCTTCTATAAGCGAATTAGTGCAGTAAATCCTCAGTTCTGGTACTAAGTCTCACGTAGTATGTTCTAACCAGGCAGAAACCAGTAGATGACCCTTTTGCCTACAATATCTCCTCTGTCCTAAATTTTACTCAGAAATGAATATTAGAGTTAGGATTCCATATGAATATTCCATGGCTCTATTTTCAGAATGTTGCTCTGGATGAGGGGAATCTTAGTCATGAGTATCCAACCACTCTAAATAACATTCTAAATTCTGGATCAGTTGGTGGAAGAATAATGGAACTGCAGAAAATCCAGTTTGCCTTGAAAGGGGTACTTATTCTCCAACAAGTTCTAAGAGTGCCTGTGGAAGTTATTAATGGTTTGCTCCATAATAGTTCTAGTATCTCTAGCAAAACAAGCAAACAAACACACACCTGAAGGTGCCTATATTTCCTTTAGTAAGTTTTTCATCTCTTTAAGCAGGTATCCCATCTCTTCACCTACAGTATGCAGCTGCATACATTTCATTTCTAAATGCAGGCTGATGTTTTGATTGCATTTTCCACCCTATGTTTCTCGACTAACTTACTTGAGACAAATATTTTTACAGTTATTGTATCTCCTGGTAACAAAATTTGCTCTGATATCTGAAGTCTTTTACAGCTTAGAGAGTAGGAAATTATTGCACTTCAAATTTTCTGGCTAAACTACAAGTCATTAACACTGAATGTAATAATCCTTTAGATCTGTAAAAGTATTTAGCACCCAGAATAAAGAGCTGAAAACCAGTTTCGTTACAGCGGTATTCAGTTTTCTCTCCCATTTATGTAGCTAAAATTCACCCACTCAGTTTTCTGTTCATATAAATCATAATCCTGGTATTCTACTAATGTTACTCATCACTTCAGTATAAGGGAGACGTGCAGGGACATAGCAACTAAAGAACACCTTTATAGTGAATAAATAAATTAATTGATAAATAGGCTAAATGTTCTTCAGAAGACCTAAAACTATTTGTTACACAAGAAGCTTTTGAGCTTCATGTTTGTCATGACAAAACAATAGAGAATTGCAAATAAAAATGAGGCTGTTACACATAGTCCTATGGCAGTAGGGTTACAACATTTTGTTAGGCACAAGCTCACTCAGGAACAGTTTCTACTGCATTATCTGTAGACCTGAAATTGTCCACACCCTTATGAGATTGTGTCGTTGTTGACTCATAAAAGTGAACGGATCCCTGCCATACTTCTGCATCCATTATCTTCTCATCGACATACGTTTTAATAGACCCTCAAATTTTTAACCACATCAGTTTTTGCTATATAGTAAGATTTTTGGGTGACTATTCTACACCGAAAAATAAGTTTAAGCAAGATAGTTAACATATTAAGGAGCTTTGAAGCTACATTTCCTTAGTATTGATAAATTCAACCTAGTCTCTAATGCTTATGTGAGAAACACTTGGAAATAAAAAGGGGTTTTTGGACTGAATTGAGCCTGTTATACAATACAAAATAGTGAATTACTATATTTCTATGATTTTTGCAAAGAATTTCATTTCAATTAGAACTGAAGTTTTTGCTTTCTTTTCCCCATTTCAAATCAAAAGATTACTTAGATAAGTATTATTGAATGGCAATATAACAGAATTAAAAAATATTATACAGGATTTAGACTCAATGGTGAGGCCTAGAATAAGTGGTTTACAATACAAGAGCATTTAGAAGAACACAGTCTGTGAGGATCTGAAGAAGCTGAACATGGCATAGGACTGAGGTGATGTGTTGTAGGGCTGTATGAATTCCTCACAGCTTGAACAAGGTCAGATACAAAATGGGATCTGAAGAAAGAGCAGTTACCAGAAGCAGTACAGAGGAAAGAACTAGGATCAACAACTTTAAGTGTTTTGAATGAGTCAGTGAATTATTACAGATTTTAATACAGGTTGCATTAGAATAACCTGGTCTTTCATTTTAATACTTTTAAAATGTGTGGCAACATATCTTAATACAACACTAGCTATAACAAATGCCTACTTTCCTCACATTATACATTACTGTTTATTTCTTTAACATAAAATACAAGTTCTTTAATTTTTTAAAAAAATACCATAGAAATAATTTATTTTATCAGCCATAATGAATTATATGAACCACTTCTGAAGCAGCACTGTTTAATCGGGTAGCACATAAGCCATACCTATCAACACTCATGTTACTGCCAAGTGAAAGTTTTAGAGACAATACTTCTACTGAAATATTGATATGGGACAGATGATCACACTGATGACAGGTGCTAGAAAACCATTCTCATTTCATTTTCACTCTCTGAATACAATTCCTCTTCCTAAGCTTTTTCTCCTCTTCCTAAGCTTTTTCTGATCGTCTTTCAATCTTCAGCTTTATTTGAAGAATCGATTAGTATGACTACATATACCAGTACACATTTAAAACTCAGTGAAGCCATGGTACCCCTACTTTAACTGAAGTGACCATTGGATCAGGAATAACATGGGTCAACATAAAAACACCAGAAGATTCTTTACTTAAATGAAGACTCCTACCTCATGATCTGCAAACAATTGAAGAATAGCAAGTAAAGCATAGCACCCTGCAGAAGAGATCATATGCTCATTCATATTTATTGTTGATGGTGAGGATACAGCTAATTCCTCAAGAACACTATGAAGCGCGCATCCTCACAACCCCCTTAGCTGACAATCTCTTTCACATATTCCAAAGGTTTTTCAGTGTTCCTACACCAAAGTTGTGTTAGAAAATTAGAGAAGTTGTTAATACTGCTGAAAAGGTTCTAGAGCTGACCGGTGGGCTGACTGCAGCACCAGTATGTAAGCAGGCCATCCTGCCACAGGTTGACAGCTATGGGAACTACATCTAATAAGCCATAAATGTCTCTATTCTTTCATGCTTTCAAATTGTTCCTTACTCACATGAATGTGACAGGCTTTCGCATCTGCAAGCGCCTGTTGCTCTCTGTCAAATATGAAACTGGTCAGAACTGATGCCCTGGAACAATGGGCAGTCTGAACAAATAAATACAAAGTGTCTGCCCAGAAATCACCCAGAAAGCTGATGACAGGACTCAGGCTGCCCCAACCCTACACCACTGCCCGACCCACTATACTACATCGCCTCCTGGTATCAGTGCTCCCAACGGTTCATCCATTTAAAAGGAAATGCTATGCATGTACCAAATTTCCAAAGTGCACGTATACAACCTCTAGTGTCTTTACATACACTTCCCTCTAGCGTTAAAAGGGAGCAACTGAACATACTTCCTAGAGCAATTAGCTTGCCTTCATTTATACACTCAATGTGAACTCCAAATTTCTCTCTACAGTGAAATAACATCAAAATAAATAATGCCTCAAGCATCTCAGAAAAAAAAAGAAAAAGACTATCCTTCACTGTTTTTCCTGAGCTATTTCAAGAAGTTGCGGGAAACAATACAAAGTCAAGGTAAAAGATTCAGAAATATAACACATTCATTAAATTCTGTCGGGAATTTGTGTTGTGTATTGATATTGAACCTGTCTTTGAATTACCAGCTAAGGCAGTACTACTGATATGAGAAGCATTCCTAAAGTAGAATATGTTCATGCTGAAGATAAGTGAGGATGTGCTGACAAGTAATGCCTTCAGCAGAATAACCTTGGCAAGCCAAATTTAGAGGACATCCTTTGCAAGTCACTTATTCTAGCGATGGTCAAAGAGGACACTGAATTTGATAAGCCATAGGCTGGCTTCAAATTTGAGACATCATAAGATAGTCATGCTAACCTATAAATATAAATTGAAAAATAATTGCTAACCAAAGACTGAACTCAGAATGAGATCTGAATATTATGAATAGAGCACTTGAGCTAAAAAAGCCTCTCTGAGCAAAGTCAAATTTCCAGATGGGTTAGAAAATTCATCTAACATTCTAAATTTTCTCAATATATAAAAAAAAATCTTGTTTAAATCATTATGTGACCAGACTGATGATTTCCTGTAGTAACTTTTATTTGGAAAACCTTTCTGTTAAATAACATGACAGAAGTATCAACTCAGACACTCAAAACTATTCCTAGGCAGTTTTCTATCTTCTTATATATTAATAATAATAAAAAAATATCCCTAGTTAAACTCTGAAAGTGTCAGTGGACATATTACAAGAAATATGAAGGCTTCTGCCATTCCCCATGTCAAGGGAAATGTGAAGTTTCCAGTGTTCTGTTCTTTTTATTCAGAGTTTCCATTCCTATTTGGATTTCCTGTTATCTTCAATCCCTGCAGACAAATATGCTGATGCAAATTAATGCAAAATACTGCTATTCTGATTAACTACTTCTTGCTCCATCTGCCTCATATAGCTGTAAACATCCAAAGAGAAAAAACATCCTCTTTCTAGGATTTATGAGATTTAATGTCAGTGTTCATACAGTTGTGCTACGATGCATTCAGGAACCTGAATGCAACTGTTGAGTATCTCTGGGATGTACTGAACTGATAAGGCTGCAGCTCTTCAATTCTTACTGCATGGATGCTTTGATTCCAGATTTGAGGCTTTGGGAAGTTACATGGATACCATTTAATTGATAACTCAGACTATACAGAGAAAGATCCAAGTTGAGGTCCTAAGCTTATATCATTTATCTAATTTAAAAAGCTGAAATGGCAAATAACTTTATATGTTCTGAAAAAAATAATTAAAAAAAAGCCTGGGCCATAATTCTACAACTGAAAGCGTGCTTAAAAATATTATAAAACAAATCAGAAATTGAAGTTACTACTGGAATAGGATTAGATCAGAAAATCAGGGAAAGGAGAGAATCAGACTTTAAAATATTGATATTGACGTATGCTGTCATTTAATTCTTTTTAAAAAAAACACACACACAAAGCACTAAAAACTAAAGTTAGATCTTGGATTTCAATCACTTCTCTGGATTTTTGTTTTGATCATCAAGACAAAGTGCAGTCCAGGGCTGTAACCACACAACTTCTCATGTTTCTACCTTTCCAAATCCCCAGAATGTCCCTTTAGACTTCACCAGCAATTGGAACCTCTAAACAGTTAAAAATGCAGAGTTTGTTTCCCTGAAGTATAAAATATGAAACTGCCTTGAATTCTACAAATACAAGAAGCTGTGTAGAGAAACCAGGCAGAGCTAGGGAGATTCGATTGATACATTTATGCTTTAACACACATATTTATGTGGTAAGGAACTAGCTGACTAAAAGATATGGTGTTATCAGATGGAGAAAAATCAAGATGTTTATTTCTAGACATCTTCACGAATTTTACCTAAAAATGCTGCTGTCATTTCACAGTTTTCTCTCCTTACACAAATTATGTGGTATTTTACTCCAGGAGTAATTCTCTTCAGAGGAAGATTACTAAGAGGAAAGCCCTCAGGATGCAAGGCAAAACCTAGTGGCCTACATTAACAGGTTGAAAGGAAAACTGCTGTTGACAGTTCTCCTGCAGAGCTGAAGTCTCTGATTGTTCTATAGTTAAACAGAAAACTTCAGATAGGATTCATCTGCCATAATTGAAGTCCTTTAAAAATTACTTATCCCATTCTTGCTAGCCATACTTGTCTGCGCAGTCAATAAGTAAAGAAGTTAGCTCTTACCTGGGGGGTTTGAGGGACTAAACTGCTGTTTTCAAGTCTAAAAAATGTTTGAACAGAAATAAAGATGGAAAAGATCTTTCTGCAACACTCTGCTTGTGTCATGAGTTAGAAAGCTTATAATAGTTTCTATTTTGTTCAACCCATATGACAAATAGACAACATTGTCTTGTTCACGCAATTATTGCTCAGATTCATTGTAAATCTTTTCCAGTTAATGACAAAGTATTTGCTCTTTGCTGCATCTACCTTAGTTCTATGTGATCTGTGTACTCCGAATTTCTAATTTGTGAACTCCTGCACATAACTGGGATCGTCAAAACTCCAAAATTTGTTTGATGCAGTTCAGACAAGTTGATTTTTGCTTTGTTTAGTTCACATTCAGGAAAGATTCAAAGAAGACAGATGTCATTTTGTTTTTATCAAATTTACTCAGATCATGTCATCAGCTGTATTTTGCTTAAGACATTAGTATGCTTAAAGTAATGGATGCTTCTGGGTAACAGGGTATGAAAGTAGGTCAATAGAGAAAGACATCCTAAGTGACAGTTTTATGACTTAAAGCAACAGCACATCCCAGGTTTTTTTTTTGTTGTTTTTTTTTTTTTAATTCTAGTATTGAATGTATCAAGTAAAGACAGGAAATTAAAGTGTGATCCCATGGGATTTGATTCCAGCAATTTCTCTTCATTCAAATTTGCCAACAGAAACCCCAGTTTTAGGTAATACACTTTCTAGAAGTTCAGAGTTGGAAGGATCACAATCATATTACGCTTTCTTTCCTCTTAAGACAAGTTCTTGAATGATACTCTCTTGAGAGCAAAGGAAAAAATTATCAGAAGCACAACTGTTGTGTAATTAATATTAATTGACGTGGTCACATACAGGCATTGGAAAAGCAAATACAATGTTCCCAGTTGTTAAATCTGTTCTGTAAGCCTGCACAGCTTTCATAATGCATGTTTAAGAGTTAAGACCAATCAAGAACCATATGGTTGAAGTACCTATTTAGTAAATAATGTCAAGTTTTACTTCATCTATTTTCAATTGCTAGAAATTCACAATGCTACCTCTTCTCAGCACCTATGGTTTATTTGGAAGCATTACTAAGGGACTAGATTTTTAATCTGTTGACTGAAATTAATCATTTTAATTATACATTATGCTACAAAGCCTCTTGGTATTGTTCTTGCTTTCTGCCTGTAACCAAGATGGATTATGAATAATGACAGGCACCAGTCCAAAATTTTAATCATTAGCTGAAAAATAACACTGAAATGTCCTAGGGAATCACGGATATTTGCATACAATAGACTGTAGTCACAATGACATATATGCACAACAGACCACATAACCCCACTCAACACTACCAATTTACAGTAGCCCTAGGTAATATGAGTAAACTGCAGTCTCAGAAGCTTCTCAGGAAAACTCTGTTTCCTGACATTTCTAGGAAGTGTTACTTGGGTCATTTCATCCACCTCTGGGGTCTTTTCAGATCAATCCATTCTACGAGCGAAAACAACAGTAGTAGAATCTCATTCTTACTTGAAAAGCCCCATGAATATGAGATTTTCTTGCATAGTAGCGGGAAACTGAGACCTCAGGAAAGAGTTGTTGTCATTTGTAATGGCTATTTTTTATGTCACATCTGGGTCATGGAACTAGCATGATCTGTTCTCTTTCATTATCTGTAGTACAGTAAGTTTTCAGGGCTCACAATTGAGCTTAATCCCACTGTGCTAGGAATAACATCAACAAAGAAGACAATCACTTCAAAGTGAACAGTATAAAGAGATAATTATAAAAAGAAGAAAAAGGGAAAAAAAAAACATCTCTCTAAAGTGTAATTCAATCAGCTTGGCAAAACAAATTAACAAAGAAACCTAGGAGTTTAGGCAGCATGAACTCAAGGAAAACTCAAATTCTGAGTTCTTCTGTAAGTACTACTGAGTAACAGAAGTTTCGATTTCCAATGTCGGAAAAAAAAAATGCCAGTGGCTGGAAGTGGTTTCATTAAGAACTTTAAAACTTGAAAGCTTATAAACTATATCTGAAAAAAAGTAATAAGCCATACCATACTACATAATGTGACTCTTTAAAAAAATACATTGAAACTGGAACACTCTGTCCAGTGTGGAGCACAATAATCCCAGGGACCAGAAAGGCACAGCTACTTAAAAGAGTCCAGTATAGAGCAGTTTAAGCAGTATCTGGCAAATGCTTTTGGCTAAAGCAGGTTGTTTAAATAGACACTGAGGATCATTTACACTGCTGTGGCATGAGATATTCTGTCATGAATTACATACAAGCTAACACAATACTGTCTCATATAATGACCTCCTCAAAAACACAACAAAATAAGTACACAGCAGAAGAAACAAGGAAGGTATAAGTTTTTCCTCTGAAGAAGAGAAGGAATAGGCAGAACATTACGCTGCAAAATCCTAGAGGCTTAACTTGCCTGCCTGAGGAATGCAGGAACAGCATCTGGAGATAAGCCAGAATAAACCTTCATCAAAAATGCATTGAACTGTGATACTGCAAGAGCTGAAACTCAGAAAATAGTAAGAAGCAAAGGTTGACAGAGAAGAGTTTTTCTTACAAACTGCCCAGTGGTGAGAACATGCCCCTGTGAAATGAATGTCTATGAACTGCAGATGTATTTTTCCCCGTAGACGTGTATGCGTTACACTGTATCAGTTTTCCTCACGTTATGCTCTTGTCATTTGATTACTCTAATCAAAATACAGAGACAAGAGTAACAGATCAATAATAAGGATCAGAGCAGATAAAATAATGTTTAGCAAAGTCAAGTTTCTTTTGAAAGTAAAGGCAGAGGTTCAAACTGAACAGCCTATGTAGTGAGGCTGAAAGTCTTCTTGCTGAAGATGATTCATTGAAGAATTGTAGAAAATGATGCTGCAAGAGACCTTAGGCAGTCACTTCATTTTCCCTGTCATATCCCCAGCAGGGTCCACAATGTATAGACCCAGAAAGATTGGTTTAATCTGTTCTTAAAACCCTCAACAAACCGTGATTTAATAACCCTCTGATACAACCTATTGTGTTTAACTCTCCTGCCTGATTAAAATTTTCTAAATGTATGTTAAAATTTATTTCCTTCACTTTAAACTTCCCAGGCCTTGCCCTATCTCCAGGGTATATGAGAAGACCTTACTTTCTTCTGCTTTATTAGAAAACGCTTTAAATATTATCACACTGTGGTTTTGTCTCTCATTCTGGTCTCTATGCATTAAAAAGATGCATCTCCATCATTCCTTATCCACAAATTGTTTTCCTGCTTTTCATTATGATTTCCTCTGAATTTTAACCCAAATTCTCTATGTTTCCCTTGGTCCACAACACACCAAATGGGCAATACTTCAGATGAGCTGTTATTTACTGCTGATTAGAATGAAAGCAATATTGTGTTCTACAGTATACATCATGTTACATAGCCCTACTAAAATCCTTTTGTTTCCCATAGAACTGAGTCTTCCCCATCTTCATTTTGCAATACTGATTATTCCTACTCTCATTTAATAATTTCCACTTTTCCCTATTGAGTAGACACCTTCTCATCAAGAACACTTTTCCAATTTGTTGGAATCACTTCAATTCTAGACCTCTCAGCTAGAGTGCCTTTAGCCCCTCCCAGCCACAGGTTGTCTGCAGATTTCTTAAGAAAACTCTCAGTTCCTACTTTCAAAGCTTTAATAAAAATTGAGTGAACACAGGACAAAGCTTCATGGAACTCTACTCAGCATGAAAACTTTCCAGTCTGACAGCTAACTAGTGAGAAATGCTCTCTGGCAACCTAAATCATCTTATTTTAGATAAATTAAGAGACAATAACCAGTGAGGGAAGAACTAGTGAGCAGATACTGTGAGGAATATAATAGTCTAAGACTCTTAAGACTTACGGATGTAAAGAAAGATCTGCAAAGAAACACCTGTTACTTATATTGCTCTTCTGTATTTTATTTATTTTACATCTCTAGGGCATCTAGCATTACAGTTTAAAAAAGGTGCCACTGAACCAGCTTATTCTTTTATGCATTTGTACACCTGCATATATGATAACCAGATTTATTTGATTACTCTCTTGTGGATGCAACTTGTCTGCAAGTGAGTTTGAGTTTTTGTCCACTGGTTCTGCTGTTACTACTCTAACAGACCTCTCTCCTGCACCATGAGGTACAATTCTCAAAGGTAACATAGAAGATGGTAAGGTCCATGCACTAGGAACTGCCTTTTTTGTAATATAGCCCCAAAAGACATACATTTCATAAATCCCAAAGTTCAGCACTACTAGGTGCCCCTCTGCTAGTTAATCTTACAGTCCACTCAAAATGGCAGAATTTTGAACTTCAAAACTTTTATTAAAGTGCCTATAAAAGGCCCAGAGGAAAATGCAACTCAGACAACTTTTTTTGAGCATATTTTCTAATGTGAGGTTTCTGTTCCTCCTGGGAAAGAATATGGCTGAACGAGATTGAACAGGTTTGAGACTAATGAGCCCTACTCAGCTGTTCCTCCATCTCCTTCATATGGCTTCTTTTGCTGCACAAACTGACAATTCCTTTTTTAGCCACCTGACTCTAAGACAGTACTGCTTTTCCCACTAACAGATGGGAACTGAAATGCCTATCTGCAAATGGGTTTAGGCATTACAATGCCAAAAGCTGCACAAGCCTAAACAGCATGCGGAGAACGTCAAGCATCTCCAAATAGGATTGACAGGAACTATTACAGTAAATAAGAGAGCTATCTAAGATAGCCATTAGGAAAAGCTAAAGAGAGAGGTTAACGTAAAATCTTTCTAGATTTTTGATATCCAATTCCAGTCTCAGAGCAAGAACTCAAAGCCTCTCCAAGGCAAAGTAGTTCATAGCCAAAGCTCTCTCTTCAAGAGATCATCCTAACCTACAGATAAGAGGAAGATGCAGATTTGACACACACCTTAACCAAGATTATTTGAGATAACCAGCTACCACACATATCCCCAGGACTGTGCAGGCAAGCAAAACTTCATAATTAAAACCCACATTTCCAAGAGTTCACCTAAATGTTTTGTGGCTCACACTCCTGGACTAGCACTGAAGTTTGGAGAACCTTATTTTAGTGCCAATGGCACTGACGTAATTTGGCATTTTCCAGGGCTGTGCCTGAGATCACACAGCACTATCTAAAGGATTTGAAGTAAGTTCAGCAGTAGCGCCCCATCCTAGCTGACATTTGTTAATGTCAGATAGCTCTTTTGGGGACACTGTAAGAGTTATCACAAACAGCTGCTCCAAATCAGAACGCAGCTGCAAGGGATTGTCTATAGCCTGGCAAGTCTCAGTCCACATAGCACCAAGGATTCCTTCAGCAAAGGAAATAACCAGAAGAATCTCCCAGGACTCACTATGTATAATTGCCCTCCTCTCCTGGGGCTGGTCAGCTTCCAGATGCTTCCACCATGAGGTCTATTGATCAAATAGCAAAACATAGACATGAAACATAATGGTGAATAATATCAGTTTAGGTCATGCACAATGATAATGAAGCATCTTCAGTACATGGTTTCATGTTGGATACAGAGAGGCACACCTCCTAAAGCTCCTTTTGGTGATTTATCTCCAAGTAATTCCTCTCCTTAATTGTCAGCATAGAGCGTAGTAAGACATATAAAGTACCTCTCGCGTCCAAATAGATTCCCAGTGGCTACATGGAGGTTAAAACTCCTGCTGGCTAATTGCCTCAATTTAATACTGTAAGCAGATGCATTTATAGTTTTAAAACTCTTTTTATGATGTCTAAGTAATTGCATTAATTTGGCAACTCTCTACTTAATTTTAAGCAGCTTTAACAGAATGCTTACTGTTGAAAACAACCCTTGTCAATGCTACATAGATTGGCTCGTTTAAACTGTTCTTTTTCTTGAGAAAGGGGCAATTTCAACAATTACTCTACATTGAAAACAGCTTTTGTCACTGCTAAACTGTTATTTACATGTACATGTATAAAATTTTATTTACTATCAAAGGACTGTTCAAGAAATTAAATTTCCATTGTAACTCAGATTTTGTTTGGAGCAAAATAGTTAATTTATTGCTCTTTATTATACACTTCTAGTCAGAAAAGTAATTAGAAACACTTTTTTAAAAATAAAATGATTTTCTAACCAGCACTATTTAAGTAAAAACAATTGCCATTACTCATTTCTGGCAACAAAAGGACTTTTTGTTGAAAGGTGGAAGAGCCATTTATTGAGTTTTCATCATCTTCTATTTCAAAGCCCAGCTTCCCTCAGCACTTTGTAGCCACTTCAAGCAGGCAGCCTTTATAGTCTCTGGTTTTTGACAAGTTTTTTTATTGATAGAACTGTCAGGGAAGCTGTAGATTCAGCAATTAATCCCAGACAAGATGCAAAATATGCAGTGTTCATTAGTGACTAGTTAATCCATTAGAAAAGACAGCCCCAACAGCACTGACTTCAGTGTCACTGATACCTTACATCTTCACAGACGAATTCCAGAGGCTGTCAGAAGTGCCAACTTGACAGCTTTGGTGTCTAAAGTCCTATCTGACCAGAAAGCAATATGACACAGGCTGTTTTTCATGCACTTCTCAGCCTGTTATGTAGACCAGAGAAAAGCTCAAGCTACATAAAGGATTTGTTCTCTAACCATTTGCAAGGTCCTCTGACAGAAGAAGCTTATGCCAGTCATGGGGTGGCTGCACACAGGGACATGACCAAGCTAGAAATGGACAGCTGATGAGCAGTTATTTTATCTGACCTTGTGAATTATCAATTTAGCAGTAACCCCAAAGTGAAATGTCTCAATAAAAAGAGGAACTGCAGAAGTAGGATTTTAAAATTCCAAGTAGCCCTCGACAGTAATCCAAAACAATCAGATCAATGAAAGAGCCTAGATCTCAGCATCTTGGCACACACTGCAATGTTGGACTTGCTTGCCTGTCCTAGAAGACAATGGGAACAGGCTTTAACTGGCACATAGGTGGAATTTGTGGCCCGTCTAGATCCCCTAGAATCTGATTTTCTCCTATCATTCTACCTCCATGCGGTGTAGCAAATCCTATTTCCTGCTATTTATGCTCAGTCCTAAGAACGCTTTATCCTCTCCACTCTGAATGTGCCAGGAGTTCACTCAATCCACAGCTGTTCCACCTCTCCTGATGGTCAGTTTACCAGTTTGCTTTCAGCCTGGACATTCCCTGCAGATCCTCATGCTGTTTCATTGATTTTCTGATCACACATGCATTCTTCTCACATAAGAGGTGCAGTTTGTGGAGGGTATTGTCAAGGCTCTTTGTCCTAATCTTCTTGAGGCTGCTGTATCAGGGTTTTGCTGCAAATTAAGTACAAATCTCTGTTTTCCTCGATGCTGTGGTATGAATGATTCTCTTGTGCTAATGGCAGAACTGTCAGAAGCAGAAGAATCTGTTGTGTTTACTCAACAGTAATGGCAGCAAATTGCTATTCTGGATGGTTTTACAATTTTTTTAATGCCATTATCTGTTTTGCTACCAGAATTTCAAGTGTTTTTCATCTTGGTTCCAAGGATTTCTTTGACCTTCTTTGACTTTTTCCTCTTTTTGCAACTGTGGCAGCAGAACACCCAGATGCAGTCTTCTCCTCTCATTTTAAAATACAACAGTTTTTCCCTCTCACTGTGTAGGCATTCTGAGACAATAAAAATAAAGATACCTTACTCTTCACATTTCAGCATTCTTCATGGAGTCAGTTTTGGTTCTTAGTCGTAATCTTGCAGTAAACACAGATTTGAAAACAAAGTCTTAAATTATATTCTTTATAATAAAAGTGTTCTCTTCATCATCTCCAATTGAAGCCATTTCACACCAAACAGCGAAGCTATTCAGCATAGCAAACTTGTACATAAATTCTGAGTCACTAAAATGTTCTGTAGTTCTAGAATTCTCATAATTTTCTGAAAATACTGTGAATGCTTCTGAAGCCTTCCTAGAATTCAGGAATCCACACTCCTTCGCAGCCCACCCTCATGCCTCAAGTACATAGATTCAAAGTACTACTCTTTAAGAAGCAACGATGCAAGTTACTCTCTTGCTGAGATCAAAGCTGCGCTATGGTGTGAGACAGAAGGCCCTAAGCAGAGATCTCTGAAGGATGATAAGCCAGTTGACAATTTCCAAAATATAAAGACTTAGATTTAATATGAAAATAAGAGAACCTTTTGAATACTTTGACAAAAGGAGAATCGTATTGAACTATCCCAAGAACGAGAACCAAACCAAAAAACACTTCCAAATCTGACAGACATAAGAAGGGAAGCTTACCTTCCTCCCTCACATATCCATATACCCACAAGCCTCAAGAAATTCCCCTAACTACCCTGGTGCTAATTATCTTCCATCTCTGTATTGTTCCTTCTACTTATAAAAAGCAAACACTTGAAAAGCATACCAATGCTTCCCAATGGAAATCTAGTAACCTGTGCTTATGTTTGTCTCTACCCAGATGCAGACAGGGCAAGACACTCAAACAGCTTTGGCAGCACAGGAAGATGACCTGTAGATCTCTGCAGATATTCCTTCCCATCCTCCCTGCCCTCCACACTCTTAGTAGTATCAGAACAACTGCTTGGCATGAGAAAGATGAAGAGGCCAAGCCATCCCAGGCCACTCCCAGCACAGGCCAGATATAGGTCCTTTAAGTATAATATGTGCTTGTGTAAGCAAAGACTGAACATACCTGAACAACTGCATCTGCAGAGGTATCTTCAACATTGCCCACTTAGGGGTGCTTAGTTTGTAGTTTAATATTACATATTTCATTGTTTCATATGTTTAGATCTACCTTGAATGTGGCCTCTCAGGGTTTGTTTGTGGGTTCATTTGTATTTCTAGAGAAGTGGTTTTAGCTTTTTTTAGCACTAACTTCTACCTTAGCATTTAAGCATTAAGACTTTGTCAGACCGTACTTCAAAAAGTAGATAGCTGAGAGCTTGGGAATGAAGGACTTTGATTATTCAATGGTTTCTCTGTGATCATCTTCATTGGAAGCATCTATATTTGGAAGCCACTTCAGCCAAACAGGTAATCTAAGAATATGCAGTAAACCTCAGATAGGAACTGAAAAGACCAAAGTAGAGGGCAAAGAAGCTACAGGAATAGAAGTCCTCTCTCTGTCCTTGTCAGAGCCTACTTAAATGGTAAATGCTTTCACGTCTGCATGAATGGATTTTAATTAAATGTATTCATAAATAGAATACTGAGATGACACATCTTGTTGCAAATACAATCTGTCAGCAAACAGCATCTGGAAGAGATGGTGCTCTGTCAGCTAAAGCAGCTTGAGGAAGCCTCAGCTCATCCCCATGTGAAGACAAGAAGAGCATTATCTCTGCTAATTGAAGGGATCTATATGATCCTATATTTCTCCAAACTGCACAGAAGAGCAGAAACCCTGATCATACAGCTAGGCTGAATGCACTGCATTCCACTAACAAGTCTGATATCCTGTGTTTATAGCTACCTGAGAAATCATTCATCAGCACCCACCAGCTGAAGTAGGAAGCCTGTCTTCCATTCATCATGTGCTAGACATGGTTAATGAAAGAAGATGCAGATAGATATCAACAGTAAAATAAGGTGTCCATCTGGTGTGGTCCTGCTTACATTTTAGCAAAATGGACACCTGTTCAAGAAAAGGATCATTCTGAATAATAAACGTGAATAAATGAAGAGATGGCACACCACATTCCAGTGGCTGTGTTCCAGTACCAGCACTGACTGTCACACTGTGCACACAGCCACCTGCCATGCACAATGGGGGTGTTTTAAGATGAGCCAAAAGCAACCTATTTTCTATGTTTTTTTAACTATTCTTCAATGCAAAAATATTTTTCCTGGCTGACTGCTTGGAATTCTCCCAAACATTCAACATCAAACACTGCAGGTCATTCACTGTTAATCACAAACGGCCATAGCTGATCCCCTCAGTACCTGATTTGATCTACAGTGAGCATTGCCCCAGCTGCCCTGCAGTAATAGCACTCACCATATCTGCATGGTGATGGGGAGGGGGGGGGAAGAGAAACATAAACCTGGTCCAGGCAGGGATCCAACAGTTTTGTTTGTAAAGCAGTGAGCAACGAACAGTGACACAAGGGTTCTGAAGACTTCTTTGATAATACAACTACACCATTTGGTAGGTGTATTTAACCAATACATTTTTTCAGAAGAGAGCTATTTAGTAGGTACACCAGCTGTTACACATTGCACTGTTCTGAAGGGGAGTTGCCTAGATTCACCACTATATTACTCTAATCATCAAGACCAAGAGAGATCCTTCCTGAAGACCTGAACCTCTCATCAGTTCCATTGTCCCCAGGTGAAAACAGTGAGTTTATTCATCATCAGCACTTCTTCTTAACAATAATCACGCCTTCTTAAATTCTTTAGGACTTTCCTCATGCTCCCAATTTCTTTGACTTCTTTAGCAAAAAGAAACAAAGGAAACATTTGAATATGCCATACATCCAAGCCCTGAAAATATTGCTGTGTGTTTTCAGAAGCATGCACAGATTAATAAATGTCAAAGCCAGAGAAACAGGGATGAAAGATCTCATCCTGTCATTACTGTAAGGAGAGAGATTAAATAATCCCACAGATTTTAATCACTTCTTTAAGAGCATTTCTTAACAGTTATAATGATTGGTCCTTTACCTCTAAAGAGGTTTGATTCTTGGCTGAAGATATCAGTGTGATAGGAGGGATCTTGCTTCCTTAACGTATACAAAAAACACAAGCTCCAGGCAAAGCACAGTCATTTCTATCTCGCATGTGGAGAACGTAGGCACAGCCAGCACAACTGGATTATACCCCACCCTGAGTTTCTACCCAAACTACATTCTCCTACAGTCAAGCAACTGTCTTTTTAACTACACCTTGAGCTATGCAGAAAACGTGCTCACCTTTCTCAAATGCACAGTACAGAGAACAAGACCACTCTGAACACCTCCCAAGAGCAATTTAGAGAGCTTAAACTAAGAGCTCTCAGTTTCTCACTGTGCCACTCATCCCCACATGAGTAAGCAGGCAGTGACCTAGAGCCAGTCAGCCACAGGCACCAAGTACCCTGCAGCCATTCACTGACCACAAAACACAGCAGGACTGTGGCACATAATCCTGCATGGATGCTTCCCAGCAGGGAACCCTTGCTAAGCAAACAAGGCCTGAATCCATGCTACCTCCAGCCATTAAGAATACCTGCCTGAGCACCCCAGCCAGAGGATACTACCCAGATGATTCAAGACGAGGCATTCCTGGTGTGAACACTTGCATATCTCCTTGCTTCATTCAGACCATCAGAAAATGAGAAGCATAAGGTTTAAGCAGGGAGAATGGCAGCTTGAGAGTCTAACTTTTTTCTAGAGAACTATTTTTTCACCAGACAATGGCAAAGTCATGCAACATCTTGTACTCTTTATTTCTGCTTTTGTCCTACTGATGTAACACTCACTCATACACGTAGTTATGACTATGACCTGCCACCATAGGTGTGAAGCTACCTCATATATCCAATTAGTTCTGCCTGATCACTGGAAAACATGACTTCCCTTAACACACTGCAATATTTCACTGGCTGTGTATTTGAAGTAGCAAGGTTTGGGAACATAAACAAGATTTGTCTTTAATAAGCTCCTTCAGAGACTAAAGAAATATCAAGTAATAAAAAGTAACAACAATGCAAAAAGCAAGAGAAGGGAAAGGAACTACTTAGAACTCATCCATATCAGAAATAGGATATGAATCATATCCCATAAGTAGTAAAATCTATGCAAGACAGTTTCATAGATGCTGAAGTTCTTATTTTGATGAAACTAAAATACCTAAGTAACTTAATTAACTTCTTAACTTGGATGTGTAAGCTGAGCCTTTGTTTGATTCTTTTTGCTATGAGAATAGTGGTGTTTCTCAGATCAATCTAATCTCAAATAAGCATGCACGCATAAGAATATTAAAGTCCTTGGAATGTGAACCTAAAAATGTAACTGCTTTTTCCCCTTAAATATACACTTTTTGGCTTTTAAAATACAAGCACCTATAGTCTTCTATACAAAATAATAGAGACTCAAATGGCATTTTTCCATCCCAGTCTGCTCTGTAGACCAGGAAGCATTGCCTAGAACCAATAGGAAAGATTTGACCCCCAAAAAATCTGAATGCAGTTGGTGAATGATAATAGGTCTCTGTTGTAGCGCAGCAGAACCAGTAACAACA
>VXAB01012082.1:0-14772 GCA_013399175.1 Odontophorus gujanensis
CCCCAAAAACTAAAAAACCAAAAAATGGAGGCAGTTAGACTAGTGGGAAGATGAAAACCAGATTGACTATAGCCTCCCTGGTCTGAATTTGTACCTGTGGACTTAAAATCAGTTTATTAGTTATTAAAGTCTATAAATGAAGAGGAAATAAAAGTAAACACTGACACATCTTGGATGAGAAGCATGAAGGAATGAGCTTGAAATGATAATGAAAAAAAGGGACAAAAACTGTAGGAGAGACTTTAAATATAGAGGAATATTACAAATGAGCAACTGGTAAGCAGTCCAGATAAAGTTAGCCAAAATTGATGTCCAGTAATCATCTAAGAAAAGAGAGAGAATGAGTCTCATCAGCATTGGAGTGACAAACGTGAGCTGATAGTAGCCAGTGGGGTTGACTAAGGTGGCAGCAGTTCTTATGGCTTTGGCACCTCCAGAGACGTTTTTTGCCCTAGGTTCTTGTGATGCTGTAAAGCTGTTTTCTGTTGCTTGCCCTGCAGTGCTTCAGCCAGGTGCCCCTTCTTATCTTTCACAGGTCTCCACTCCTCACATTTCCTCTGTCTCTTCTTTTCTCCTCCTATCTCTCCTTACCACCCACTATTTTCCTACTTAAAGCATGTGAACATCTTAGCAATGCCCACATTTTTCCACTCTTCATACCATATTCCTCTATAGATAACTTGGCATATAAATGGAAGCAACAAGACTAATAGCAGTGAGAAGATATTTCAAACATACTCTGTCCTATATAGATAGGGATTTGTAGTGAAGCAACACTATCTAATCAATGTGTAACACATATGGATAACCTTTCCTCTTCCCCCTTCTCTCTTTAGATCGTAGAATAATTCTGGCAGGGAAGAGTGTATTTTAGGATGTTTATATAGCAGCAAGGGCCAGCGGGCATTCATATCATTACAGCTCAAGTGCAGCCAAATCATAGGTAGCATTTATGATACTGATAAGCAAAAACATATGTCAAATTTTATTTGTCTAAATAGAAGAATAATGAAAAAAGCAAAGATATATGTCAAGTTTTATTCTGTGTATCTAAATAAAATAATAAGGAGACATTCCACCTTCCAAAATGCCAGAGATGCAAACAAACAATATTTAGAATTTCCTCATTATTCTAAGGGAAAACAGTAAGGCCAGTAGCTGTCATGTATTTTGAAATCTCAAGCAATGAAAACTAAATAAAAGCATAGTTAAGAATGATCTAAAATTGGTACTCTTTAAAGAACAATCAAACAAGTTTGAGCTTATTTTCTCTGCACACAAGCAATTAAAATTTTCTCAAGTTTAAAAAAAAAACTAAAGGTATTCCTACCAGCTTGTGTTCCTGTATTGCTCTTACAGAGAGTAGAGACAGACAGTTTATTGCAAAACAGCATTTCAACTGTAAGCCAAAGTGAATTACATATGGAAAATATTGTAGATTTACTCGAAACTGTGTAATAAATACAGCATAACTCTTGTGAAATATAAGCATGGAATGTAATTATGCAGAGTGTTTATCAAAATACACAGTTGAGTCCTGTAGGCATCTGATATCTTACTAACTATAACATTATTCACTTAGTGGAGGTGCCCAGGACTTTTACTCCACCTTAAGTAAATGTAGTGAGCTAGATTTTTCTGAAACTTGTTCTGTCTTTTCTCCCAGAGGTACAGGAGAGAACTTGCTGCGAATCACCTAGATCACCTGTAGGAGGAGGGACTGGGGGGCTTGCCTGCAGCTGGGAATCCTTGTGTACCCTCAGAGCTAGTCAGTGAAGGCTAACCTCTTGAGCAGGCCTGCAAGGACAGCTATGCAATGGGCTTGGCTTGGAAGAGCTTGATTAAAAGGCAAAAGAGATTATCCCATTCTGATCCATTTTGTGGGGCTTCCTACTCCTTATATTTCATGGACAACACACTGAGTGTAGACAAGATAGGCAAGTAATTTAGGTAATTGGAGTCATCTTGCTAGCACAAGGCAAGGACACTGCAAGTTATTGATTATAGCATCTATGTGAGACAATTAAAGCCAGTAAGCAGAATCTGGCCATAAATCTTGGGTGAACTGAAACCATTCTTCTGTCCTTGCTTGAGGATATACACAGTTTCTTAATGTACCATGAGTATCTTACCATGGTATTTTCCTGTCAATAGAAAATTAGCTGCTAGTGTTGTCCGTGTAACAGCTTTCCTTAAAAGAAAATATTCGGTCATTGAAATCAAGATAACAACCCACCACATCTAATAATACCTACCTTCCCATGGGTCATTGGTAAGGTCACTGAATTGTAATGAAATATGCATTTCATTACACTTGATGAGATACAAGCATTAATTTCTGAGGCAGCAGTAGACAGTTTGTGATGGCATCTATTCATTTCCTAGCTTTTAAGTGTTTGTGCTTTGTTGAAAGAGAGATAGCTAACTAAATTGGTTTTTGAAATCAGGTTTTAAATATATTGCAAATTCATTCTTTAATACATTCCTACTCGACACTAGAAGTCTGGGAAGACAAAAGCAACGTCTAGATTGCTGTCAGGCACAGTACCTGCACAGTGCAAACCCAGACAGAGAGCAACAGAGTTCAAGGAGATCACATGGAAAAAAAAAATTAATAACATGTATTCTCTGTAGAGAGACTTAATTCCTTGTGCAGCCTATACTAGTTAAGTGGTTTCACCCTGTTGGAACTAGAGCAATAAAGACACTTTTGGGGAGTAACGCATCCTACTTTTTTCAGACAGCTAGTGAGGCAGCTAGACTGAACTGGTGTTACTAGGAGAAATTAAAACCATATCTCCAATTCAGGGCCAAATGTATAAGAGATAGTAGTACTCTGTGCAATCCTCAATTGAGATCCACTGGAAATGGTTCTCTTCCATTAAGTCCCATGTTATATTTTCAATTTCTGTGTAGAAACTGTAGATATTCTCTAGTGACTGATGAGGTACAATAGATCTCTGAGAAAGCAGATGAATCAAGTCCTAAATGTTTCAAGAATAATAATAAATTCTGTGATGGAGGTAGACCACATAATTAAATATTTGATTCTATTACTTAAAACAAATATGAAGAAGGGAGTCAGCTGAATAAATCACAGCAAAATAAAATTGTTCACAACTTACATAACCAACACGGTCTTTTTTTCAGAGAAATCTGGAAGAGAGATTTATATAAAGTACACAAATATGCTTCAGTAAATAGCACTTCTTGAATGACAATAGGGACAAATTATGATACCTAACTCACGATATCTAATCTTTAAAACCTTTTAGAATTCTTCAGAATCCTCTAAGGTACATTTACTGACAGCTTGATGTCATTTACTTTACCTTTAGTTACTCTTCTAGAAGCTGTGATCTGTATCTCTAATGTAGATTGTCTTTCCGTGATATTGCTGTCTTTTGCTCAAGTAAGAAAGTCTTCTGAAATCTGAATGTTTTCAGTTATTAAACTCAAGAAAAAGAATTCTAACTCCAATTGCATTTTGACAATGTAACTCTCTGAACACTCTTCCAAGGCGAAAGAATGCCTCTAGACCGGGATTATAGCAAGACAGATGCATTCTTATGCAGATCTGTATTTGTATGCAGATATTTTAATTTATATTAGAAGCTTTCTTGAACTTAAAGCCACTTGATTTTGGATACACGGAGATATAATTGCAAAATAAAATAAGCTATTAGAATTTTTAAGGTTGAATAGAGAGAATTAAGTGGATAGTAAAAGTCAGCAGTGTTAGTGCTTCCTACTATGAATTAGTTTTGCCTGAGGATGAATCTGAATTTATTTATTCTTTTATTTTTCTCCTGGATAAGTCAAAACATTAGTAAATCTGAAGTTTGTTTTTCATTCTACATAAAAAATCTCTACTGGAAAATTTTGAGTATTCTGTTTGTGAAATCCAATCGCAAAAATAATCTTGATGCCCTGTGTTCCCAGAATATCAGTCTTCTGATGTGAATGTTGCTGCGAATCTGCAGTAACAGTTTTGGTTCTGCAGCCAAACACATGTTAAATGACCATGCTGTTTTTTATCTGACCCTAAGGTACTGGTGTCTTATTTGGGAGCTATAATTCATTTTGGACACGTGAATAAGAGTTCTCCTCTGTACTTTATTTCTTTCATAGAGTGTTTTAAGGATGGTAATATGCATTTTGCCTGTGTTTCCACAGCCTCTTCCCCTGGAGATGTATAGGACACCATCTGTTCAAACCAGCTGCCAAATATTTTTGTGTGCATGTGTGTTTGTGTAAGCTTATATATAAGGAAAAAATATACTAGTAAGAATGCCTGAGATTTTTCTATGGTTGTGATATCACCTGCATTATTACACTACATAGGTTTTTATATATTCCTGTATCTGATGCAGAGACATATTACTTTTCCTTTCACAGCTGAAGTAGTATGAGGGATGTTCCGAAAGTAATGCCTCCTATGTTATTGCGTTGTCCCACAGCACAAAAGGTGGATGTTGATGGTATGACAAAAGACGGTGAACCTTCTCAGCAATACTCCATTGCTGCATGACAGGTGGGAGCAGATCAGCAGCCTGACAGAACGGTGTCTGACATGGAAGTATGTGTGAAGCAAAGGTGTGGAACTGAAGTTGTCCATGTGAAAGGAACGGCATCCATTGACATTAAATGACTCTTGCTCAATATTTATGGATGACCAAACAGTGGGTGTGTGCACAGTGAGGCAGTGGGTGATGTGTTTCAGCAGTGGTGACAGTGACTTGAATGACAAGCCACATTCTGGACAGTCACACACAGCTGTTGTATTATAAAATAGTGTCTCAATCAGCTCATCCAGGTGAATTAGCAGATTATGACAGGAAACTGTGTACAGAGTTGAATATCGGTTTCAATGCACTACAAACAATGGTGGCAATATTGTAGTTGCGTTTTGAGCTGGGTGGGTCCCATGTTTGCTCACACAGGAACGGAAAGAAAACCAGATGTAAATCTATTAGGATATACTGAACAAATATGAGGCTGAAGGTGATTGTTTCCTTGATTGCATCATTACCAGTGACAAGATGTGTCACCACCATGAGCTGGAATCAAAACAGCAGTCCATGGAGTGGAGATACGAATTCCCCATTGAAGAAAACGTTCAAGATGCAGCTGTCAGTGGGTAAAGTGATGTGCACTGTCTTTTGGGATAGGAAACAGATGATCATTCTGGATTCCCAGGAACATGGACAAGCCATCAACTCTGACACTGTAACACTGTGACTCTGAGACTTCCAGAGTCAGTCCAGTGAAAAAGGTAACCCTTCTCTTGCAAATACAATTCCTGGCTCCATGACAGTTTTAAGACCATGGGGCACATTGCCAATTTTGTCTGGACTGTCCTACCACATCCACTGTGTAATCTGGATTTGGATCTTTCTGATTCCATTCTTTTGGGCCAATGAAAAATGGACTGCGTGGACAACAATACCAAAATAGCAACTGTGAAACAGTGGGTCATCTCCACCATTGCTGATTTTTACAAGCATTATTGACTGACATACTTATTTTGAATGTAAGCTATTTTCCTTTCCTCTCTGTAAAAATGCAGAGATCTTTTCAGTGTTAATAGAGGAAGAACTTAATTCTATGGAAGGGTGCTCTGATATTATCATTACAAGGAGATTTTGTGGAGCTTTGAGTGTCTTGACAGCTCAGATCTTCAGATGGCTGTGTTAAGTTGGTTTTCCTTTTTGATGTACACAATTCATGCCACTGCTAACTTCAGGTTAATCTGCTGTAACATGGCCTGTACTAGTCTTTTCTGTACAAGTAGACAGTTCAGAGTCTTTTGCCGATGTACAGCACAATGTACTTCCTTGTTAAATTGATACAAGTGGATGACCTCTGCGCTTCAATTTCTTTAACAGCTTCCTGTTCCTTTAGAGACATCATTAAAAGCAGATATGACTTTCTGTAAAGGCCTAAATATGACAGCACTGGCCCCATTTTCAGGCACACTACTCAGTGAGTAAATTCTATTTGTCTTCAGTATTAGAGTGCATTTTACAGGAGATCATTGATGCAGAGTCCTATAATAAAATAATTGTATTAATGTTGAAGATGCTAGAGTATAAGTGATGATGCAAAAATAAATTTGTCATAAAGCAGTATGACAGAGAGTCTTTTTCATATTATTCAATACTTCTACCACTGTTGAGGTTTATGAGAGTTTTACAATAGATGCAATTTGAAGAATTAAAATATTGCTGAATGGTTTGAAAAAACAAACAAACACACACACACACACACACAAAAAAACACTCCAGAAATGAAACTGTTTCAATAGAGAGATTTTTGGCTTAGTACTGAAAATCAGTTTCAGCTTATTTCTCATAAACAGAACAAGTCGTTCTGAAGAAGAAAATGGGTTGCAAACCACAGATCCAAGTTTGTGAGCTTGTACAATCAGCTTCTCATGCAAATGATAACAAGTATGGATAAAATAAGTCAAAGCTATTCATATTCCAGTTAGCATACTCATTTACTTCTCCTAATTTATGGTACTTGTTTTCTTGTTAGATTTCATTATATTCATGAAATTATGTTCTACAAGTTTTCCACATACAATGCTTATTTTTGATTTGAAGAGTGGAAAACCGTGCATAAATATAAACTTTTTTACCTGTTCCTTTAAAATATTACCCCTACTTGGCACTTACATAGAATTCTACATTAAAAACAAAAATAATCAACAAACATACAAAAAAAAAAAAAAAAAACTATTGAGTTTTTATATGGTCATCATTAAGAAAAGCAATTACGTATTGCTACCCTAATTTTACAAATAAAAAGCTGAGCTAGAGAGGTTAAATTATGTCCCCGAGGCATCAGAAAAATTTGAATTGGCAGGACTATATTGGGATCCAACTGGACTATAACTGCCGTCTCTCTTTTACTGAGCTAATACCTCTTAAGAGAAGAAACCAAACATTTCTTTGTATTTTAATATTTCAAGAAACTGTTTTCACAAGAAAGTCTGTGAAGACATTACATTAAGCCAGAAGAGACAATAGACGCAGCATGCGTATTCCCACCATCTATCTCACTACCTAAAATATAAATCAAAACAGGACATACAACTAGGTTTAAGGAGAGTAAGTTATCCCTTTTGAACATATTTTCTCAAAATATATAAGCTCATTTGTGATTAAACAAATGAATTCCAGCAACATCACTACTGAGAAGCAAAAAAAGAATGTGGTGTCATGCATAATTTCGTGATTATTCAGGGCACTGAATGTGCACAGTTTGGTGTTGCATGTGACTGCAATTTTAACATATAGGCTGGTTATACTTATTTTACCAAGTGAAACCAGAAGCAAGCTTGGTATATCTCACTAGAGCCCAGGCAGTGCTGTGCAAATCATGGCTAGATACAGTGTTTTTAACTCACTCAGAATCCGGACAAAACAAGCATGTGTGTTGGCATGGCAAAGCAACAAAGAAATACCAAATACCAAAGATTCCCAAATACACCCCAAAGAAGTTTGGTTTTGTTTAACAGCCTGTATTAAATGTTTGCAACTGTGCATGTACCACCACACTAGTTTGTTTATTCTCAAATCAGCCAATACTTTGGTAGAGATCTTTCATCTCTAAGATCTGAAGACAGCTTGTAGTAAACAGTTCTCCAAGGAGTGAGAGTAGTTGGACTCAAACTAGGGACCAGATTCTTTTCTGCCATGTTCCTTTGTGAAGTAAGTAAAGCAGGGCAAAGAAGATGTGCATATCCAGCTGAAGCTATGGTCTTGCAAGTAATGTGCAGGAATGTTTTCTTACCTTTACCATATTACTCAGAGGAAGTGTCTCACTAGACACTGTGAGAATGCCAATTATCTCTTTTGTCTCCCTGGTAAATTCCTTTTAGGCCTAAATATATTCTCATATTGTTTTGATATTTATCTGTAAAGATAGTGATGAAGGCACAACAATAGAAAATGATGATCCAGGGTTTCAGCTGAAGATGTTTCTTTGAGTCCTGGAGCTCGGATCAAATGCAAAACTTTTAGTACCAGGCATACCCCACCTGCCCTCTAGATTCCCCCTCCAGAAATGTGGTGGTCTACCACAGACACCCTATTGTTTTAAGCTAGTCCATCAATATCTCTCATGGAGTGCAGAGTGCTTGTGTTGACACTAGATATCTATATATGGGCCAGCAGTGTACCATGGTTGCCAAGAAAGCCAGTGGGATCCCAGGGTGCATTAAAAAGAGTATGGTAAGCAGGACAAGGGAGGTGATCCTCCCTCTCTGCCCTTGTGAGGCCTCACCTGGAGTATTGTTTCCAGTTCTGGACACAAAATACAGGGATCTCCTTGAAAGAGTTTAGTGGAGGGCTACAGAGATGGAACATCATGGAACACCTCCCTTATGAAAAAAGAAGACTCAGAAAGGAGCTGACCCACATCTATAAATATCTAAGGAGAGGGAGGCAAAAAGATGAGGCCGGACTCTCCTCAGCAGTGTGTGGTTATAGGACAAGGGGAAACAGCCATAAACTGAGGCATAGGAAGTTCCACACGAAATGTGTGTGGGAACTTCTTCACAGTAAAGGTGACAGAGCACTGGCACAGGCTACACAGAGAGGTGGTGGAGTCTCCTTCTCTGGAGACATTCAAGACCCGCCTGGACACCTACCTGTGCAACCTGGGCTAGGGAGCTGCTTTGGCAGTGGGGTTGGACTGGGTGATCTCTAGAGGTCCCTTCCAACTCCTGTAATTCAGTGATTCTGTGATTCTGTGACTCACATCAAAACATTTCAAGTGCAGCAGTACCTGGGTCCAAAGAAAAACCAGTCTGCAAAATGCTCACACATGCTTCATCCAACATGCGCTGGTGGTATTTGTTGCCTAAAATTACACGATAACTGTATTCAGGCCTGGATCACTCCATCCCATAGCAAATCCCAGGCTGATGCCTTCATTCCTTCAGCACCTTCCTCTTCTGAAGGCCAGGCATGTACACACAGAGAAGCCTAACAGAGTCTGATGCAGATAGAAAGTGAAAAGTGCGAAGATTTCTTTACCATGAAGTTGATAAAACAGTGAACACAGAAAATGATAAATAGGAATAAAATTAGTCTGACTCAAGCAGGTCTTTATTCAAAAGGAGTATCCATTGCAAAGGAAAAGGAGAAATTAATAAATACAGGGAGACTACTGTAATGTATCTGTTATCATGCAAACAAAAGATAAGTTAAAATAATGTGAAAACAATTCTATCTGTGAATGGTGCATAGTTCTGAGAACCTCTACCTGAAAAAATCTCCAAAAGTAAAGTGACAGAACACTGGCACAGGCTGCACAGAGAAGTGGTGGAGTCTCCTTCTCTGGAGATATTCATGACCCGCCTGCACACCTACCTGTGCAACCTGGTCTGGGAGCTGCTTTGGCAGGGGGTTGGACTGGGTGATCTCTAGAGGTCCCTTCCAACTCCTACAGTTCAGTGATTCTGTGATTTAGGCATCTGAATTTATAAATTAGAATAGTCTGGAGCTCTAAACACCACATTCAAAGAGTGGCTGCTCCCATTGAGACGCAATGAAGACTAAAATCAATCTCTTCCTGAACTGAAATTAGACACATAAACATTGGTACTATTCCGAATTTCCCAAATACCTTGCATGAAACAACCAGTGTGTCAAACAAAATGAGACATCCATGCTCTCTCAAGAGTTACAGAGAGTCACCTTCTGGGTGTGTTAGGTAATTCAAATGGCACAAGATTTGCCATTTAAACAAACAATTTCTTCCTGAGGTTTGCACAGACAATATCCATAGCTACCTACTTCATGTTTAGCCTCCTACACACAGGCCTCTAATTTTGGGCCTTTTAAACNTAAAATTAGTCTGACTCAAGCAGGTCTTTATTCAAAAGGAGTATCCATTGCAAAGGAAAAGGAGAAATTAATAAATACAGGGAGACTACTGTAATGTATCTGTTATCATGCAAACAAAAGATAAGTTAAAATAATGTGAAAACAATTCTATCTGTGAATGGTGCATAGTTCTGAGAACCTCTACCTGAAAAAATCTCCAAAAGTAAAGTGACAGAACACTGGCACAGGCTGCACAGAGAAGTGGTGGAGTCTCCTTCTCTGGAGATATTCATGACCCGCCTGCACACCTACCTGTGCAACCTGGTCTGGGAGCTGCTTTGGCAGGGGGTTGGACTGGGTGATCTCTAGAGGTCCCTTCCAACTCCTACAGTTCAGTGATTCTGTGATTTAGGCATCTGAATTTATAAATTAGAATAGTCTGGAGCTCTAAACACCACATTCAAAGAGTGGCTGCTCCCATTGAGACGCAATGAAGACTAAAATCAATCTCTTCCTGAACTGAAATTAGACACATAAACATTGGTACTATTCCGAATTTCCCAAATACCTTGCATGAAACAACCAGTGTGTCAAACAAAATGAGACATCCATGCTCTCTCAAGAGTTACAGAGAGTCACCTTCTGGGTGTGTTAGGTAATTCAAATGGCACAAGATTTGCCATTTAAACAAACAATTTCTTCCTGAGGTTTGCACAGACAATATCCATAGCTACCTACTTCATGTTTAGCCTCCTACACACAGGCCTCTAATTTTGGGCCTTTTAAACTGAACCCTACATCCCCATGATAAATAGACACTTAAGAAGATAGGAATTCAAACTTTCATTTAAAAAGTTTCTGTTATTATGTATTTCTCCTGACTGGAGCAATATCAGAATAGAGGATAAAATAGGCACTTAAAAAGAAAATGGCAAACATAGCTTTTTTTCAGTAAAGAAATACAACAGCAGCAAAATATTTTATTAAAATTAAGAACATAAAATTAAGGCTCTGCAGAATATTGAAGATCCTCTTCCATAATCATCTAATGCTACTTAAGGATTATGGTGATGAACAAATTTCAACTTTTGATGTGAACACTCCTTTTTAAAGCTTCTGGAAGCTTTATGACTATACTGTGGTAAGACTGATCTGTTTGTGACAACAGCAGTGCTGCGTGTGACTCAGGAAAACTTTCGAGTTTGGAGTTGGTGTCATCAGAGGATGAGTAATTGTGTTTCATGAATTGCAAACTCAAAACATTGAAAGAGTGACAGTGTCTTCACAGTTATCAACCTCAAAGTTCTGCTTTTATTGTATAAATCTGAGTTTTCACTATTTAGTTTAAAATGGACAGATCTATGTCATTGCTGTCAGGAAGGAATCCTCCATGATTTTATTGGATACTTCAGTGACATAATTTCAAAATACAATAACATTGCTTTTTGTAATAAATTAGATTTATGTTCTATAATCTGATTTAGAACTCAAATCTAGAGACTAACCAAGAATTCGTATAAATAGCAGCAGGTTGGACCATGCTTTCCACTTGCTACTGCTAAATTTTTCTGAGGAATTTTTATCTGAAAAGATCACATCTTTCTTTTTCATATACTTTCCTAGGTACATGTGATGCAGATATAGTTCATTATAATATAATGCTTTAATTATTCTAAGAAATATATTAATAATGTAATGTGATGATTTATTTTAAATGTGATCATGATTAGATATCATTGTTCCATAATGGCAATTGGAGCTCCAAAAACATTTATAGTTCCCAGCATATCTAGAATTTTATTTATTTCATCAGTTTTAAAAGGATAAATATCACCAGGATTCGTATCTATTTTGTGAAATGCAAGAAATAAAGTGCAATGTAATGAATCAAGACTTCACATTGGAATGAATGCTTAGCAAACCCATTGTAGAATTTATCTACATAACCTATTGTAGAGTTTATCTATACTGTTTTTTGTTTGTTTGTTTGTTTATTTGTTTTCTGGAAAAATCAAATTTAACTTGAATTTATAAATTTGGAAAGGACATCAAGAGGAAACATTTCCTCTCAAATCTGATAACATTGAATCTGCTCTCGTATATATTTCAAGAGTTAATAGGACACGGTTAGATTAATTCTGTCTATTAATCCCAGTCAGCAAGTGCAAAAAGAATCAACTAATTTTCAAAGCTACTTCTGTCAGTGAATTTTGATAATCATTCAAACCTCCTGATCTGAATTTCATTCACCTCAGATGAGGACAAGAATTGAAATAGATCATCACGACTTTGTAAACTGACACAATTAGCACTGTAGTAGCTGACCCACAGATAATCTAGGTGAGCATTCAATGATTAAGCTAATAAAAAATAGCACTAATCTGAAGAATATAAGTCATTCTGATCTATGAGACACTCTGAGGTCTGAATTTGGTCTATTTGATGTTAGGCAAGTAACAGAGATGCTTACCACTTGCCCTAGGCATTTATTTACAATGGAGATAGGAACTTCCAGGGAGTGAATCAGATCTTAGGTTGTGAGATAATGGGAGCACAACATTAAAGCACTGTATCAATAACCCCTTGAGATAATCAATTTTATGTATTCATTTACAATTAAAATCTCTGCTTTGAAGTTACTAGTTCTATTTATTGCCCAAGTATTCATACATCAGGGAATTCAGCTGAAAAATGATTTATAAAAAAAATAAGCAACACAAGAGATCTAGGCACAATAATAAGGAAATGCAAATAAATTCCAAACAAGACAGCAAACAAAATCAACACTAACATGCTATGAAAATAAAAAGCTAACTCAAGAAGCGAAATGCCACATGAGCTGATGCTGAGCATAAAGATTCACAGGGGAGAAATACATGGCCTATCCATGAGCACACCCTCGTTGGCATTCACTGTCATCCGCTCCAAACTGTACAGTAGCAATAAAAGACAATATTTTGATAGAGAGGATACAGTGAATTATGTATTTTGAAAGAGATAGGCTTACTTTCTGTGCTTTTAAAATTTTTAATTAGTATTATTATTTATTTTTCTGTCACGGTTTAAAGATTTTTGTTATTGGTATTCCACATCATAACATCATGTAAGGCACTGGGAGTTAATGCTCCAGCTCCATAGACTGCTGAATTTCCGGGTACCTGGTTCTCAGAATAGAAGAACTACATACACTGGAGGACTTTGTATTTCCATTTTCTGTTCAGAGAGAAAGGTAAAACTACACACAGGTCCCAAGACTTACTATTTTTTTGCTGTGCATCAGCAGTGGGAACTTCCTAGACATCTTGCCATCATCTTTAGAGTAAGGCTTTTGGTTTCAGACATTCTCTGACACTCTCCCTCTAACTTTATTTGATTTATTAACTTCAATTCCAATTATATTGTATTACATTGTGTTATTTTGCATTCTGATCTTGTTTAGTAAATTCACTTTTTTCCTCAGATAGTTGCTACTGTTCTATTTTTGGGCCCATCTTCCTACCCTCTCCCTTTTTTTCCCCTTCCCCTTTCCTGGGATGTGGGTTCGTGGGTCTCCTGCTCCATTTGTCATGGAACCAGGCCAAACTGGCCCATAACCCATTGGCATAATTAGTATTATTATTTATTTTTCTGACTGCTAGATATCATTCTACAACTCCCTTTATTCACGTTGTCAATGAGAGTTAGCTTTTAGTACAGGCAGAAAAAGTTACTGCATACCATTACCTTTTGCATCTTCATCTATCTCAGCAACTGTTTCTGATAATCCTCCATCAACAATACTAAAAGACAGTGCAGTGTTCAGAGAAAGTGCATCATTTATTTTCATTGCTTTCTGGGCTGTTCTAGACTTCTACATTTTTCCATCCTTCTAGATGCCTTTTTCACCTCCTTTCAGAGCATCATCTGAAAAAGTTAGATGAATGTGATGTTATTTTTTGAAAAGGAAAAAATGAGAAAAAACAAGTCTTACCATTAATTTCCATTTTAGAAAGGAGGACATACAATTTTGTTACCTTTGTCTGTCTCAGTCATTCAGTATCCCTTTCTGTGATGGTGTTTCAGGTTTTCTTGATGTCTGTAATTGGGAATGATTAGCACAAAAACATGGCCAGACAGTCTTCCTGTGGATCAGGAAAGTCTGGATTATTCAAAGTTTCTGTTTCTGTTCTCCTAACTGTTAAAACAGTTAAGACCTAACCATACTTCTTCAGTCAATTCTTTACTTGACATGGGCTGCTTCCAGAAAGCAAAGTAGGTTTACTCAAGGATATATAAAAAAATTATGTCATTTAAACATTTTTCTGGCACTACTGGGAATATTCCCTGTGTCAGTTTCAGCTCACTGTCTTTACTATTAAACCAGTAGTCAGTGAGATCTTCACTCAATAGTTATATTTCAGAATTACTCACATTTTTTATGCACATCAGTTTGTGCTTTCATATGACTCAGCACATCTGAAATAAAGAGAGAACAAATTAAGCAGAATAATTGTTCTATTTTTGTCTACGTTATGTATAGGAAGACAAAATTTTAGAAAAAATCATTCACATCCTTCTTTTCCGAAATCTCATGACCACAGCATAGAACAAAATAAAGGATGGACTGTGTCCATGGAAAAATAAAGATTTCATGAGAACCTTTCCACCTGCATCAGACGGTGACTGGAAATCTCCGTCTCAATAAGAAAGTAATTTGTTATCTGCTGTCTAAGGCATTTCCAAATTCTTAGCTTTACTCTAAGAAAATGTTACAGTCATCATCACAGAAAAGCAGGGTAAATTCCTATTGCTGCCTCCACTCATCAGCTGATAATGAAGTAAACCTTGCCAAAATATTTACTAGGCAGAATATGGTGCTTTCCAAACACTATCAGGCTGTAATTAATTGATATTTATTCCGGGGAAGAAACAAAATAGGTTAAAAAAAAAAAAA
>VXAB01012082.1:16435-68832 GCA_013399175.1 Odontophorus gujanensis
TTTTTTTTTTTTTTTTTTTTTTTTTTTTTTTTTTTTTTTTTTTTTTTTCAGGACCTATTAAAGTAAAAGAAAGATACATGGCAAATCCTGTACAATTGTTTCTTGTGGAAGTAGTAAATTTCGTCCTCCGCATTCAGTGAAATTGTGTGAATATGAGTTTACGCAATCCAACTTACAGTTTTCAGTGGATCTTTTCCATAATTTAATGAGAACTTGGGTAGTTTTTTAAGAGTTTTGTCATTACGTAAGGGTATGTTTTGAGATAATACTGTGATTACATTGTAACATAACTATTAGTATCCACAGATCTCTCTCCTTAGAAAATTAAGTTTATTCTACCAAAAATTGCTACAGCCAGAAGTTGCAGATAAGAAAGCTGCATACATGAAGTAATATTGATAAACACAGTTTTTTACTTATGTACTGGTGGCTATAATGGGATAGAGCAAGGAGCTATATTTTCGGTGTCTTTATTCTCACATATTTTATCTTAACATTCATTCAAAACTCAGAAATACCCTACTTTCAATTGGGTCTATTTACTAATGTAACTCTATAATTCCCTGATTTTTTAACTTCTTGTTTTTTTGTTTTTTTTTTTTATCTCAAAAACTTTTATTTATATGTGTCAGTTACAGTTCTTGGTTGAATTTAAAATCCACACTGTTGTACAAGCCATTTCTTTACTTCGAATGCATGACTGAATTCTTTTGCAAAAGAGTTAAAATTTGACAAATACAGCAGACTTGTCTTTATCTACATACAGTCAGTTTTGTTCACACTGCATTTTCTGAAGTTTTAACTCTGTTACTGTCTTAAATAATATAGGAGGTGTAGTGATTTATGTTATCACAAGCAACAGAAGCGTACTGATACGGCGTCTTGCTATACAATGCCACTTTATATCAGAGAAGTGTAACGTTTTTTATATCAGATATGATTCAGTTAATATCAGAGGCTTTGCATTTTTCCTATTTTTTCCGGCTTTCCTTCACACAATGCAAAATCTGCTCTGTATTTAATTTTCAGTGTTTGTACTGTATCCTGCAGTTAATTGCATGAGCATCATGGTGTTGTAATTTCAAAGGGAAGTGTAGAATGAGGTAGGGCAAAACAATCTATAAATTATTTCTCAGGACCAGAGGTCCAAATAAGAGCACAGTTAAGCTGGAAATAAATGCCTTCAAAACATGTAATATAGCCCAGTGACAACTACATTAAGCAGGAAGAACAGGATGATTCAAGCAGATAAGAACCTCTCTTAAAAATAACAATCACAGTGCTTTCAGCTTCTAGTTAGAATATGTGTATTTACTGGAAGATTTTAATCCTTCTCTCTCTCCACTAAAATGTGTGAAACAATCAAGATTTCAGCAGGTAAGGAGATCAAATACCAGATAGTACAATAATTTCAAAAATACTCACAAAGTAAATAGTTTTGTCATTTTTTTTCTAATGTAAGTTGAAAATGTTCAATAAGAAGATTGATCTCCATTCACACCATTCTTTAAATCTATGATACAGGAAATCTGAACAATTGTTGACAATTTATTACTGCAAGTGGCACTGGAAGATGTTTAACACTTTGTTTTCTCGTCCAGTATTAAGTATATACGTAAATAATATTCATGGAGGGACTTGGAGTAACTGTCCAAACACTGGATTTCTGTATAAATGCAAATACATATGTATAATTTTCATTCCTCTGGGGAAAACAAGATGGAAAAGAAAATGCTGAAGTAAAATTCTGGAATAAGTTATTACCTCTATGGTGTCTCTAAAGGAATGATCTGACTTTGTCCCTTCAGCTTAGGCTGAACCTTTCCATTTTCCAGGCTTCTGAATACAGTGACAGGTGCTGCCAGAGCATCGCTTGTGCATGGTATAAACTCAGGGTCTTGCAGCCCCAGAATGCCATGTTGCGTAAGGGCACTCACATCAGTGGTATGCCTCAGGCTGTCCATCAGTTGTTCATCATGATGGAAAAGGAGTGACATTTATCATGTTCTCTGCTTACAGTTGCTACATAGGTGGTTAAAGTACAGGACTGAATTTTTAATTGCTGGATACGTGAGAGATGCTTTTCTTACACACTGTAAATTGACTATTTTTTTTTCCTTAGTCAATAGGAGAATATAAATTTCCTATAGAGGATGCTGTTCTGGACACTTGAGTTCTGCAAGCAACCTGGGGAGGTCCTTGTGTGCCTTACCACCATGGATCTTGAGTGGAGAAGGGAGAGTGGCCTTCTACTGCTTCCACCTAAGCTGTGGGTTTCCAAGCAAAATCCTCTACATCCGTGCCTAAACCTGGAATCCATAAGTAGTATTCATCCCCTTATTTTACCATCTATTCTTCCTTTCTGCCTTTTTTTTCAAGAGAATATTGTGACTGACACAGGACACTCTTTCAGTTCTAGGGATTGAGATAGCTTGTGCCCTGCCTCCTCCTTTTTAGACCATTTTCCCCATTCCATAAAGAGTAAAGAGGGGGTTCATAGCTAGCAATCTCTTCCGTTACAAGTTATAGCATTTATTATTCATCATATGACACACAGTATATTTAAAAAAAAACAAAAACATTCATCACAACAAAAGTCAACTCACACAATTGCAATAACTAATTATGAAATCTGCCTTAAACAAAAACCAGTCTCTTGTGTATTTCTCTGCGAAGATTGGTCAGGTCTGCTGTATGCTTATTGAAACTGTAAGGCAACAAGAGAAAAAAGTATGTAATCAATGGGCATCTTGTACACTAAATAATATCAGTTCTATAAGACAATAAATACAGTTCTTTTCTTCAGCATCACAATATAGGCATGGTATGCATGAAAATGCCTTTCTCAATTTGCTGTTCATATTCTCAAGCAGCAAAGAAAGATACACTGAGACCAGGAGGTGGATCTGCTTTAGGTAAGGACAGCTGACAGTGCTGAACCTCAGTAATCTCCTGACACTGAGCAGGGAAGAGATTTAGACTGAGAGGGTGAATTAATGGAAGGATATGACTTGCTTCAGTTTGTACTGTACAGACTCCATTGGTACTTCATCACTTCTTGACATGTTTTGACACATTTGACTTCAAAGTGTAGTTGCAGACTTGAAAAGTGATTCTGTAGAAATAGCATCATAATGTTCTGCATTTATTGTCCTTGAATTGGTTCCAAATTGAAAGAGTTCATTTTAACAGGGAGGAAAACAAGACTTTTTCCAGCTTTGAGTCCTGAAAACTCAATCTGATCTTAGAAGTCAAGTGACATAACATTACATTACTTTTTTTTTTTTCCTGATAAAAAACATAAAAAGATCATATATTCTGTTCCAACCATTCCTTCATCTTAATGCAATTGCATTCACATGACGGCTTGGTCACTCAATGAAAACTGGGCAAATAACTTATGATTGCCCAGGTAATAACAAGTCATGTGTCAGCTGTTTCTGAAGGGTTAGTTTTTCAGGGCCAGTAGAAATAAAAGGCATTAGATACTTATTTTCTTCACTGAAGGGAGCAAAGTGGCATTGTATGCACATGGGGAGAAGATGTGTTGGTTTTGACTGTTCTGAATAGAAATGATCTTTAAAATACACACTGGGAAAAACAGCTTTTGAGAAGTCCTGTGGTTATTTTACACATGGAATAGAATTTCTTTAATGGGAGTTTTGAGTCCTGAGCAGTTGGAATCAGAATTACTTAGGGCTGATAATGCTTGCAGTTTGAATTTAATGTACACTTTATGAAGTTTCTTATAGCTCTAGCTTCTGAAACTAAAATATGCAAGACACTGCATATAAAAAAAAAAAAAAAAAAAGAAGCTCATGAACTTCTGCATCAAAAGAAAGGTCAGAACATCAAGGGAGGTGATTGCTGCCCTCTGCTCTTCCCTTATCAGGTTCCATCTGGAGTCTGGGGTTCCCAGCACAAGAAGGCTGAAGAGACATTGGAGTTAGTCTAGAGGAGGACCATGAAAATAATCAAAAGATTGGAGCACCTCTCCTATGAAGGCAGGTTGAGGGAGGTGGACTTGTTTAGCTTAGAGGAGAAAAGACTGTGTTGAGACCTGATTGCAGCCTTCCAGTTTTTGAAGACAGCTTATAAACATGAGGAAGTTGGACTTTTTACACAGGCTCAGTGATCTTGTCCCTTCCTTTCTATGATTCTATGATTCTGTGATTCCATGAACTAACAAGCAAAATGTAAAAATATGGTAGAAATGTACTCAGAGACCAGAAGAAAAGGGTGAGATGCACTTTCCAGACTGTGTAATTCCTGAAATATTCTATCAATTTAGGGACTTGTCTTATGACTTCTGATATTTAGTACTGACACAATACTCTTCCAGATCAGAGGAGAGATGGGCAGGTTTTACTGAGGCAAGGAAGCTTCCAGCTGAAAAAGCTGTTGGCACAATAACCTAGGCTGAATTCACGACTATTTTCTTGATGTGATTTACCAAAGGACACCACAACAAGTTTTTAACATTTTACTTTGATGGAATGCAAATAATAAACCAGAAAAAATGTTATTGTCGTGGTTTGAGGAGTGAAGCATGAGTGTCAGTTTGCACCAGAGAAGGTTTATGTTGGATATCAGGAAGATCTTCTTTAGAGAAAGGGTTGTTAAGAAATAGGCTCTCCAGGGAGGTGGTTAAGTCACCTTCCCTGAATATGTTTAGAAACTATCTGGATGTGGTGCTCACAGACATGATCTAGCAGTGGATTGTTAGAGATAGGGTAGTATGGTTAAGTTGAAGTTGGACTTGATGGTCTTGAAGGGTTTTTCCAACCTCAGCAATTCTCAACTTCCCCTGAGAGAAGGGAAGTAGAAGAAAAAAACCTGGTTGAGATAGAAGAAACTAATTCATTGAAAGGAATGTGAGATAATACAGTATAATTGAAAATAATACATCAAAGAGACCAAAAATAAGCAGGAGGATAAAGAGAGTCAGTATGAATCTTTCTTTTGCAGGCCCTCACATCTGGCCCCCAGAGAAGACAGAGAGAGCTCTTCCCCATCAGCTGGAAGCGGAAATCATATGAAGGCTGTGGGAAATGTAGTACAGCACAGCGTATATTCCTGTTGGAGCATCAGAACTAACATGAGACTACTAGAGAAACCAGGAGGTAGAGCTCCTCAGTGCACTGTGCCTCTGCACCCAAGTGCCTGTTGCATGATGCCATGATATGAAGTACTGATAAAACCAGGACAATTATGGTAGAAAAATCAGATCTGCTCAATGAGATATTGAAAAAAGCAGTTAAAAAACCTATCTCCCCCAGAGATTATGTTCTCCATGTGCTTGACTTTTTTTTTCTCACACTTTGCTGTAGAAAACATTTCAACAAACCTTTCCAGAAAAGTTTGCTCCCAATGCAGCGCTGAATTGAAAGAGATGAAGAAAGCTCTCCATGCATCTCTGACTTGCTGGGGGATCTTTCCCTGTACTCAAACTCTCTGCTTCTGTCCAGGAGTTGTACAACAAGAACAGTGTAAACACAATACTCCTTCCCAGCTTGCTGCCATACCTTGTTTATTAGAATTTCTTGCCTTATAGTCTACTAACAACTTAAATATATTGTATGACACACTAAAGCACTGGTCACAGTTGTGATATATTTTTCCCATGATAAAAAGATACAGTATCATCTGAAGGCACATTCACTCTCTGAAACAAATATTTTGAATAAAACATTACTTCCACATTGAAGCAGTCCCAAATTAACACCAACTACATTTGTGCATCTCTGAAGTTGGCTTTTCCTTTTCAGACTTTGCACTGTATAGTATGCTGTATTCAATCAAGTATTAAGGAAAAAAGAATATATGACAATGCTTAATGGTTCAAAGTATCTATCAGTACTAAAAAAAAATAAAATTATGCTCTTTTACATCAATTATTATAATGTGAAATATTATTATAATGTGCATTATTATACCAATTATTCCAATTATTGTGTAAATTATATGCAATTTACAATGATTGCTATGAAACTGAAAGATAATAAAATATTAGTATAATATTATTAATTTATTAGATGGTAATGTTTCTTCATCTTGAGAGCTATGGAATTATTTGCACCAAAATGTGTAAAGAAAGAATTCTCTTTTAGAGCTTTTACAAAAATATATAAGACAGTATTTTGTTTTATTATTATTATATATTACTAATAGTCATACGATTTATTTCAAATTAATTCCACAATACAATAGGAATACTTACTATCTACTGAAGAATCACCTACATCCTTTATTCAATGGCCAGCAGGATTTCATGAAGCTCAATTGTGAAGTTCAAACCTTTATCAGATTTAAATTCCTTAAATTTTACATTAAATTCTTTTTTTTTTTTTTATTGGTAAGAGAACTGATGATGGTGTTTTAAATTACGGGACCTTTCTTTCCCTTAATACTCAAAAACTTCAATTCCAGTATTCCATATTAATCTTCTATTTCAAAATTAAAATTATAAGCAACAAATTGTCTGTGATTTTACATTTCTGATAGTCATATGTGTCAGAGCTAAATAAAATATCTAGGGTTCTACAATGAAGTGTTTATACCACAGTCATGAATACAAAATATATTTCAGTTTGCAAACCATCATTTTTCAATGTTGGTCTTTATTGTTATAATTTAGATAATTTTTTTTGCCTACAAAAATAAACTTACAAAAAGAAAGATCCCTTTGTCTAAAAAAACAGGTAAATAAAGTGTTAACAAAGATTTTTTTTTCAATGCAAAGTGAAGATGAAAGATCCCCCCATTTCTTGTTAAAAAAAATAAAAAATAAAAAACAACAAAAAAAATCTTTTTTGTTGAGGCAAATAGTTTTGTAAATGAAGTGTAGATCCAAACACTTCCTAACTGACTCTATTTTGGATGTCATATTGTAGTCATAACACAAATAGTAAACAGAGAATCCTAATTACCATTCCCCTGCACTTTGCCTCACTAATCCTTATTATTGCCTCTGGCTCTATTCTTCACTAATAATTTATTCAAGGATTGTAATAGGACCATAATTGAGTCATTGCTCATCTGACATAAACAAAATTTCTACTCATGACTACTTCCTGATACATCAGCTGCACTGTCATCACTACTTGGTTTTCATTTTACCCTCCTTTCATCAAACCTATCACATGAACATTATATTTAGTGAAGTATGAGTTCTATCCTAAATCTGTTTTGCTGAACTATGGATTCATTCTGTGTCTTTTTTATTTATACAGTTTATTCAATGTTTACAGAAATGAAGGAATTAATGGTGACATGGAACATAAGATACTTCTGTAATACCAGTCACCCATACCTGTCTTGTCATGCTGACAAGATGCCTATCTAAAATGAGCCCTCAAAAACAATGATTGATTCCTTGGTGTTTCAGACTCTTGAGTAGAAGATGTTTGTAGAAACTTACTCAAATCTCTCATCACCAGCAATGGCTTATTCTTTTCTCACAGATACAGGTAGCAGACTATTCCTTAGTTGCCACAGGTTCTCACAAATTCAAAGAATGCTAATTTACAGCACCCCAGTTTTCTGTTGTAGAATAAATAAGAAAAGTTTTTTTCAAACATCCTTTAGATGTTGTATTTTTAGACCAGTACTCATTCTTCTTGATCTGTCCTGGATCTCATCTCAAATTAATGCATGACTATCTAGAAGAGTGGTGCCCCAAAATGAACGTAACATTTCAGCTGCAGACCTATCCATACTGCTTGAAAGTTTATCTTCTGGATGATCGGTATACAGTATTATCTTTTTTGTATATCTCAGATTGACTTTTACCTTTTATGCAATATCATAATATTGTCGATTACAATTTTTGCAGTTACCAGGTACTTTTCACATCTTTAGACTTGGCTTTCATGTCTTCTCTTTAGACTGTTTACAAAGCTAACACTGTTGTTCATCAGCTCTCTGATAATCAGGAAAACCATGTTGTATAAGAAACAGAAATTAGAAATCTTGACTTTTTGATTTGCTAAATTTTGTAATATGAATAAAATTTGTAGCAACTCACAAAATATGTAAAATATGAAGATGAAAATAAAAGGAATGTTATATATGCATTAATAAAAATGGTGTAGTCTATATGCACACAGTTTGATTGTTAGCCATGTTTATAGCTGTTCTTTGACTAGTGCTCCTAAGAAAGAAGTATCTTTAAGTAAGTAGTTTCTTATTGTTTCCACTAAATAGGTATATGATAAAGGGCATGGAACACCTTCCTTATGAAGAAAGGCTGAGAGACCTGGGTCCGTTCAGCCTTGAAAAAAGAAGACTCAGAGAGGAGCTGATCCTCATCTATAAATATCTAAGGAGAGGGAGGTAAAAGGACGAGGCTGGACTCTTCTCAGCTGTGTGCGGTCATAGAACAAGGGGAAATGGCCATAAACTGAAGCATAGGAAGTTCCACACAAAATGTGTGTGGGAACTTCTTCACAGTAAAGGTGACAGAACACTGGCACAGGCTGCACAGAGGTGTAGTGGAGTCTTCTGCTCTGGAGACATTCAAGACCTGCCTGGACACCTACCTGTGCAACCTGGGCTAGGGAGCTGCTTTGGCAGTGGGGTTGGACTCCATGATCTCAGAGGACCCTTCCAACTGCTATAATTCAGTGATTATAGGAGTTGCTATAAACTGCTATACTAAAGTTTTTCTGCATTTATTTTCCTCACATTTAATTGTAAGTTAAATGGTTAAGAAAAACTAAGGGCTAGTATTAATACTTCTTCTGGTTCTATTAAAATATCTATGTATTCTACATCTACAGACTCAGGAAGTACATATGTGCAGATAGTTTAGATATGTTTGGAAGGTAAATTTATTTGAAGTTTGTTTTCTTATAATATTTTACATAGTTTGATGGATTAGTGTCAGATTAAGCCTATAGAATTCTCTAAAGCTGTGCAACGTCTCACAAGTAATGAACTGTATCACAATCCTAATGTGATCCTGACTGATTCAGAATGAAATCATGTTGACTCCTTCCTAGCAATTTTGAAATGTCTGTTTAGTGAAAGATTTGTAGTCTGGCAATATTTATCCTCAGAAAAAACATGATACGGGTTAATAGAATTTATTGCATATAGATGTTATTGGTTAGACATCAGGGTATTTGCATCAGCTTATGTATGATTTAAGATCTGGTGTTAGTGGACTTGCTAGTCAGCAAGATAGGGTGATGGTATTAAAAGAATAATGGATGGCATTTATTTCATATCTCCATTTTGTTTGTTCTGTGTTCTGTTAAAGCAAGCATGGAAAACTGCTTTGTACTAAAATTGCCCTGTATCAACTCAGCTTTAATTGCTGCACTATTCAAAATAGAAATCTGTCAATTACTTTGGCAAAGTAAAGAAATGTTTGGCTTATTAATGTTTTTCAGTACAGCTTTCTTGTTACTGGTAATACAATACGATACTTCAGATACTGATACTGAGTTTAACACAGATGAATTGTTCAGTATCCACATGAAAATGAGCAACCTATACTTATTTTTCCACAATGAAATAAGCTTAAAAGTAATGTATTGAGTAAAATTACATATGAAGTTATAACATTTGCTAAGAAATTACATTTAGAATCTGAGGGCTGCCATCCAAAATCTAATCCTTTCCAAGCCACTCAAATCAGGATTAATTTCTAATGTGCTGCAAGGCAGAATTCATTGTGACTTCTCTCTATTTTCCCTGCATTTTTCTTCACTTCAGTTTTCCCCTCCTCTTATATTAATTCCTTTCAGTTTTCTCCTTCATTCTTTTGTAGCTTGGTATGAGCTGTTTTAATAGCTTTTCTTTTTTGAGCTTGTCCTCAGGGAGAACAAATATAGCTGTTTGTGACCAGCTTTCCTGTTACCGACCCGAGACATGGTTGGAAACAGACTGCTTCCATGGTTCAGTCCCAGAAGAAGATTTCCATGGCTAACCCATTTCCATTCAGCCAATATCTTTTCCACAACTGTTCCTTCTACCTGTCTTATACTGCCACTTTCAGTCTTTTTTTTTTTCAGTGCTATCCTCTGAGCATGAATGAGCCTTTCTGCTTTTTGCTTTCCACATCCTTCAAAACTCTCCTGGCATTTTTTTTTTTCCAGGACTCCCAGTAAATTGCTGTGAGACTCTCTCATGAGTTCAGTGCAGAACAGTATGCCACTTACACTGCTCTTGGGCTGTATTGTGTGCTTCCTAGAGCAAAGACAAATTACATACTTTCCACAAGTGTTTTGTTTCAGGTTTCATTGTGCTTACAAGACTGTTCAGCAAAGTGTTGGACTTCATCATTTTGCAGGACTGTTCTTTTCCTCCTCTCTGTGTTTAGAGTCCTGGAAACGGTCTAGTGGGACATGCTAGACTAAACTGGTAAATTAAGTTGTAAGTTCCAAAGACTGAATGCTTTGTAGGTTTTTGGAAACAAACAAACAAACAAACAAACAAAAACACTAAAAAGAATTCTAAATACTGACCTAATAGAGGAAGAGTTTCAAAAGCTTCATCTACCACCCTGTGGGACTCAACAGTAGTGAATGTCTCTATAACTTGAAATCACGTGGATGCTGTCCAAAATAGATCTAGTCACTGAACCATGCTTTAGAATCAGTTTAAGTGGCTGAAATAAATAAAAAGGGCAATTAACACCCTCCTGACAGGAAAAAAAGAAAAAAAACCCACAACAAAATATGCTACAGGTGAAGCAAATAGAAGCTGAAGATTATTCACGCATTTCTGTGCAGTCAGAGAATGCAAAAACTTTGAAATTATCAACATAATTATTGAAAATGAACTGTGCATTTAAAGTCTATCAGCACATTAAGCATATTAAGAAAAAAAATTAGGGAATCTAACCTGAAACTGGGAAATGTCAGACTAATGCACAGTGCCATCCGGTACCTTCTGCATTACTATCAGTTGCTTTACCTTAAAAAAATAAATGGGAAGCAACAACAACAACAATGAAAAAACAGTCATAGCTCAAAAGACAGGAGGTGGCAAGGGAACAGGGATCAAAACCTGGCTCTTTCCACTGCCCAAAAAAGCAGCCAGGTTGTTGAGCACAGAATTCCCACAACTGTTGAATCATATTCCACATTGTGGCAGGTACAGTAATATAGAAGGGAACATAATAATTCACACTGTGGCATATAATTAAACCCCTTAAATGTAAAGACTTAAGGAAAAAGTGTCTGATAAGCACCTTACAGAAACACAGCATTCTCATACTTCCTTTGGAAACATCTGTCATTAACTATTATTAATAGAGACAGGACACACTGAGGCAAATATACCACTGAACTGAGAAAGTATGACCATTTCTACATTATTCTGATCTTCCATATTTTTGGATAACTGCCACGTGCTGTTGCTCAAGAAAAAATACAATAGAGTGGCAGTGATAATAAGAAGTTTCAATTGTAATTCTAGTGTTTTATGTATACTCTAAAACCTTGAAGTAATATTAGTCTGATTTTAAAATTCAGGCTTAGTTAGAGCTTTCATTTCCTCATTTGGATGTTTGTATCAAGAGAGAACTGTAACTGGGAAAGATGAATGCTTCACATAATGCATGTGTCAAATGTAATGGAAAGAATAAATTATTCTAATGCTTTTATTTGCTGGACAACCCAAGCATTGTAGGACATTCTCCTGATACTGGCATAATTTTTCCTATTTGTGTTAAGCAGCCTGAAACAGAGACTGAGGTGTACCTGTGTGTCATCTTCATAAGACATCATTTTGCAATATTGCAATGTGCACTGCTGGAATGGGAAAAAAAGAAAAATGAATTTATAAACCTCTTGTCATTATTTTTCATTATCTATATTCCTACACAAAACCATTACAATGGTTCATCACTGGGAAATGGGCACTCTTTTGTTGAAACAGAATATTGTAATAATAAATGGCATATCAATTGTGTTAGAAGTTAACAACAAATTTGCCAGATGTCCGCAATGATAACACTTCACAAGCAAGGAATTCATTTCAGTAGTATGATACTGATATTAGTATTAATATCAGGTGTAGAATGATGGATAATTTGTATCTATTAGTCAAAAAGAAGATGCATATTTTCAGGATTATTATTATCAGGTGAAAATTTACATCTAAATTAAATGGTTTAATTTAAAACTGTAGATATTTTTTGAGGAACATAATTGAGTTGACTTTTACTTTGATTTGTGGGAGATTCCTAAGCTGTTAAAACTTAAAGGTTTCACTTAGATGTTATTAGCATTTAAACACAAGGTTCCAGAAGCACAAACAGTCATAATAGAAATAGGTTTTCATAGGAGTATATCAGCAGCAGGAGTATATCTAGTGAGATAGAAACATGATTTGCAAAAGATGCAATTGAATCTAAAATATTTTTCCCATAACATTCCCCTAACAGACTGCACCCTAGATTGTAACAAATGCAGTGTAAGAGAGAGAAAAAGATATACAATAGCTATAACAAAGAGAGCAGTTAGTCAACATGAAAACTATTTGCAAATATTTTGGAAACAATGTGAGATGTCAGATAAAGCCAGTGAGGAAGAAAGGAAAGTCACAGAAAGATGGTAGGAACAGCTGGTGATCCAGGTGGGACATAGGTCATCGCAAACCAAAGCAGTTGGGATGTTATGCATCCCAGAATACTGGAAATTTGTATCCTAAAACATGCTACTGAATCTCATCTGAAGAATATTTAGACCATTGGAAAGCAGATTGGAAATGAAAATGAAAAATTAGTGCATCACTCCAGAGCTGTCTGTTTTTATGGAAGCAGTACAGAGGTGAATCACAAACATCCTCTTCTCTTAAAAGAGTCATAGAAGAAACCAAGGCTCTTAAAAAGTATTGTCCAGAGTGCATGGAAACAACTGGGAGTCCTCCTGCCTTTCTCATTACAGGTTCCCAAGCACTGCTCTGTAAGGGAGTGACTTGATTTTAAAGTTCGCTTTCCCTGATTTCTCCTCATGGTGGGACCAGTTTGCTCAATAACAGGCTCTCACTAGCTGTTCAACATTTGCTGTCAGCATGAGATGAGAAATGTCAGTAAAACAATGAAAATTCAATTATCTACCTTGTACTTTGCACCATATGTCTGAGGATAGCTAAGGAATGTAAAATGAAAATAAAAATTCCTGCTGTACTGGATGAATGAGAGGATATAGATGGGTAATGAGTACTTCCTTCAGAAAGTGTGCCAAAACCTTGTGCCAAAGCAGATCGCATGCCACGGATGATGTTCCTTTTCTCATATTTAGTGCTGGATAGAGTACACTTAATTGATTCCTCCTGAAGCAACATGGCCTGTAGTGTAATGTAAACAAATCATGTTACTGAGAAATAACTGAAAAGCAGCGTTCTGAGAATTTCTGCTAGAGGAATCAGTGGTTAATATCTGAAGAGGAAGGCTTGGGAACATACCTGTAAACGTATGCTGGTCACAGAATTGGTAAATGTTAGCAAAGATTTCTTCAAAATACTGTAAAAATAGCAATATATCAATAGTCATATGATTGTAACCTTGGTTAAATATAAATTAATGACAGTTCTCCTGCTGATTTGCATTCTTTCTCTTATTTTTCCCTTGTCACTTCTCAGAGCATCTCTTTTTCTTGATAGTATTTAGCACAGAGCTACTGAGGCCTGAAGTTATCAGCCTCCCTGCTCCTCCGGAAGCCTGAAGCTTTCTTCCTCCCATGAGGTTCATGAAGGCCTAAAGTACTTTTGTGAACGTCTGCTTATTGCACAGGCCACTGCCTTTTCCCTCCAGGTAGCCCAGAGGGAACCTGCATGCACCTTGACGTCCTGCAGATAAAGGAATGTTCGTACTCTTCAACCTTTGCTGTTACATAGAAAATCATTTTAGTGAGTATAGTGGAACAAAGAAGTAAAAAATCTTGAGAGGGAAAAAAAATCCCCCAGAAATAATAAATGTGCACTGTTCTAAGAGACAAAGAAAGAGAAGCTTGTCCTATGAGATTCTCGTCTTTAAGCCTTAGCTCTTGAGTTTTCTTTTATTTTTATCTTCCCCCCCCTTAGATTCCCATGCTAAATAGATAAATCCTTAGTTATAGATTAATTTGGCTGTATGTTTCTTGCCCTACCGGGATGCCAGTGTTGTTTTAATGGCTTACAGGTAAATAAGCTTCATTCCAATTTGTTTACTAGGTGCAACATCCTCTATGGAAAAACAATCTGAGATTTACATGCACTTTTTAAAGCCAGTTGATTTACTTCAGATGACAGCTCCTGGGTGAACTGATTGCCTAAAGGTCAGATGAGGAAAAGGACCTCACCCTCCTCCCCTGGCACCTTACTAAATATTTCTGTGTGGTGATATTGCAGAGTTGGAAGCAACAGGTCAGCTAATTGAAAAAGTTTAAATAACATTCTGTCGCTAGTGGAAAGCACATACTCTTGATTCACATGGGGCAGCATTCATAGACCAAAACTCCAGCAAGGTATACAAGATCAGTAGGGAAAATGGAAGGAAGTCACATATTAAAAGAGACGTTCTACTTCTGCTGGGACATTCACGAAGTAATGCATCTGACATTGCATTTTCATGGAATAATTCAGTGGTTCAGGCTGTATGAGACATTTGGAGATCCTCCTAATGAAGTCCAGGAGGCTTCTGGCCTTCTTTGTCACTAGGGTACATTTCTTGCTCATGGTCAAAAATAAAGTCTACCAGGGGTCTCAGGGCTTTTTCTTCAAAACTGCTTTGAAGTCTTACTGCCCCAAATCTTTTCTGGTTCCTGGCACTATTTTTCTACAAAGGCGGGATTCTGCATTTTCTTCTGTTGAGCATCACAGCCAGTTAACCCATTTCACCGACACATTGGGGTCCAGCTGCATGGCAGCATAGTTGACATATTAGTCACTTCTCCCAGTTTTGTGCCATCTGCACAAAAAGAGGGTGAAGAATGTACACTGTGTCCTATAGTGCAGGTCATTAATGAAGTTGTTATGCAGGATTGACCCCCGTATCTGGGGCATATTTTGTGTATAGGAAATCGATTTAAAACCTGGAGGGTCTTTAGTTGAGCTGGTTAATACTTCCCTTGAAAGAGGGAGGGGAAAGAACATGAAGTTTTAAAGTCATGTGCTTATTTTAAAGGGGAATTATCTGAATGTTTTGTGATTTTTTTTTTTTTGACAGTTCAAAATAAAGAGTTACAGATAAACAAGCACTGAACTTCCAAGCACAGAGTGAAGATAATAGTCTGAATAACACCATTTTTTTTCTGAAAATGTTTGCAGAATTGATTTTTGTCAGAGTCAGGAAGGAAAATAGAAGTTTAGAAGCTCAACATTTGTTGTGAAATGGAATTTTCATTCCCTAGTCAGCTCTATAATGGGAAAAGAATTTGTATGAAAGTGTTTTGATTACAAGTGACCAGTAAGTAATTGTGAGCATCACTTTACACAAAGAAGGCCTCTTCGTGTAGGCCAACAATAAAATATTGAGTTTTAGAGAGAGAAGTGAAGCAAAAAAAACCTACTTTGTCTGAAGAGTCACAGTCTACTGAAAGGGTCATTTCAATTTCAGGTTACTCCTAGTTGATGACAATCACCATCTCTTTAATCTAAACTGATCACTGCAGCAAGTCAACTTTCATTTTTATGGCTCCATGTAAATATATTGAAAAAATATAAGTATAAACAATTGTAAGGCAGATCCAGCTGTACAAGACTTGTTTAGTTTCTTCTCTGAAAATGCTGTCATTGTCAGAATTTGTCAAACATATTTTACACTTCAGGCCAGACTTCACAATATACTTGAATAACTTGTAGAAGCTGATGTTCAGCAGTTTCCGTAGACTTTCTTTTACCTTAAATCACTAGGTTAAAAGAAATTGTCAGAATAGGTGTGATTAGGACAGTATAATTTTAAAACTGTTAATTAATGATGATTGTCATATTTAAGCTGTGTAGTTATCTCCAGGAATCTCAGATGTATCAAATATTCTTTGAATTTCTGGCAAGACCAAATTTTGATATAAACACTTAAGTCTTCTAGCTCCACCAGTAAAATCAATTCCAATCAACTTCTAATTACATAATCAGTCAAGGAGTAATAGCAAAAAATGTGTGATTCCACTTTGGGACCATTTTGACTAATGAATTTAAAAGTTAAGTACCAAATAAATTCAGTACAATTACATATAGTTTCCAGGAAATTTGTTACACTGTTGGCTATGAACTTTTTCTGCTTAGCCAACAATCACAGTAATTCCAATAGTACAGTACCCTCTTTCTCATTGCATTATCAACTGTCTTTCTCTTCACTTTAGCAAAGTATCATTAACTTTGACTTCACTCACCCTTGTGTTCCTTGTTGGCACAATACTGATCAGTAGATATTTAGTGTACTCTTTCTAATTGCATAAGCTTTCAGACTCAGTTTTTTTTTTGTTTTGTGGGAAATTATGCACAAGTGTAAAACTTTTCATTCTAGTAAATACTTTCAGCACTGAGTTCATAGTTTCCCAGAAATATTTCAGCTGTATGCTTGTCATAGACACAATATTTTGAAACATATTTGCAGAGATAACAGTCAATATTTTCTTCCTAGTGGTATCTATTCCATCCATGTGAAGAAAGAGAGTGTAACATTTCACAGCTGAAAGAGAAGCAGTGCTGTCTAACAGAAAATAAGCAACTTAATGTGCTGTGCAGTACAACTTCCATTGTTAAGTGTGAAACCCCAATCCAAGACAGTATGGAGAAAAACATTAACAATGCTGAAATGAATAAGATCAAATCCTTTTAAAGACAAATGACTCTAGATGAATAACTAAATTCACAGTAAAGTTATTGTATAGATAATATCAGTCTTTTCTTTCCTGAGGAAATTTCAAGCATTTTAGTTAATTTTTGAAGAACTTCTAGGACCACTGCTTCCCTTAGAAGGAACAGAAAAGAAAAGAAAAGAAAAGAAAAGAAAAGAAAAGAAAAGAAAAGAAAAGAAAAGTAGGGGTGATGATCAGGCTCTAAAACCTCTAAAAATGGGAGTTAGAAATAAACCTGCCCACATTTTTTTAATTTTTTTAATGCGGTTAAAGATGAGAGATGTATCTCTCTGTCTCCAATTTGTGGGCTGAATGGTTCCTGAAAGCAACAATTGTAACGGTAGAGTGACTGCTGGAAAAGGTAGATGTTTGTTTATCTGTTTAAGTCTATGCATCTGTTCCTAAAAGGATCTTCAAGAACAGTGACTTTACTTTGTGAATTGCTATGTTTTAAGACTTGGTTCAGAGATACAGAGTTTCCATACTAATTCCCAAATAATCTTTGGATGCTAACGGCTTTTGGTTACTGCTTTACCTAAAGGGAGGCAATAAACCTTGGGGAAGGATGTGTCTCTCTAGGTAAACTTTCTTGGCAGAAGATAATTTGTTGTCCCAAACAGAAAAATAAATAAATAAATAGGAAAAAAAAGGCAGAAATAAGAAGAAAACAAGTCTTACCCAGATTTTCACCAGAAACTCTCTGTAGCATTGAAAATCAGCTCAAAAAAATACGATAAAAAATAATATCTAGGGGTTGTTTTCAGGAGATGTCTATAATTTAGCCCCCAAAATATTTATGTATAATTTTTTACATCTCAGCACCTCCAGTCATGCAAACTGTAATTAAATAAATCATTTGGTTATTGCCCTAGGGAGTAGAGAAGAGAATGGCAAGCTGGCTTTCAAGGCCAGAATTCACTACTCATGAAGCTGATCTTCTTTGTTTAAAAATCCTCTGCATTATTGAAATGCAGTGATGGCAATTAGTTAGTTATTTGTTAGGGCAGAGTGAACAGTTATAATTGCATTATTACTGTTTCCTCAATTTACCTCCTAAATAATAATTTTGTTTGGGGAAATATATTTTTGCATATTTGTGAACACTGTTACAGGCGAAAGCACCTTGCTTTTATTTCAGTGGTGACAGAAAGAAAAAGATGGCTTGCTTCCAAACAATTTGCCAAACATAACACCTTTGATTTGTCCCATTTTTTTTCTCTTTTCTCCTCTTCTTTTTGTAATCACAGCACCTCATCCCTGCAGCCTCTTCTACCTGATGATGTTGGATGATGTTTGTCAGCAATGCTGTGTGATATAAGACTTTGTGAGCCTGCCTTCTGCACACTAGCACAGGCATGTTTTTTTAAAAAGTGCCATTTCACTTTTTAGATATCTTACATTACCTTATAACTCATTCTTGGACTGATTCTCAGGAATTTCTGGTCCCCAAAGTATGGATAAACACACTTAATTTTTCTCTCAATATTTTGCTTGATGGCACAGTGTAGCTGTGTAAATTTAGGCATATGTGAGGTTATGTAAAGGGAGGCATGGACATATGTTTGCAGGGCTGGAGCTCTGGTTTGAGCTAGAGGCATGGCATAATATAAATAAATTTCAAAATCTGTGCACCTATAATTGCACGCAAATACAAAGCCAGTGCTCATTTAAGTTTCTGTTTTTTTGTTTGTTTTTTTCCTACTGGTCATGTGTGTGAAGTATATCTTCAGTGTAGTAAGAAAAATGGAAAAGAAAAGTAAGAAAATGGGAAAAGAAAATTTGTTCTTAATTTTGTCCTAGAAATGATTGTTTCCTATGTTGTACACCATAAGTGAACTGGTCAGGCTCATTAAGAACAGAAGTGGAATAGGTTTGTGCCTATCTTAGCTATGTCAAGAAAACCCACCTCTGTTTTTCTCACTTACCAGATAAAGTTCTAATTCTTTTATTCTTTATTTTAATTGCTTCTTGATATTTAATAAGTATTTTGTGGAATCCATGGGTAAATAAACTTTTCTTTTTTTTTGTGATTTATTCAGATGTACTTTCCTTCCACATGTTCCAAGGTGACAGATGACAGAAAAAGAAAGTACACAGAATTCTTTGTACTTCTGGGCTACCAGCAAGTCCTTGGGAGGTCAGGTATTGAGCATGACTATGCTAGTTCTAAACCAGCCCTGTGAGCCATCAAATCACATCAAACTCAGCTCTACAGAAAAAGCCTAAAGGTATGTGTGACATTTTCATTCTCTGCAGTTTAAATCCTCAAACATATCAGCCTGTCAAAAAGAGAACATTTGGGGATTATTTTCTAATAGACACATCTGCACCCACAGAATTGAGAACAGAAGGAACAGTTTGCTTTTTGATTTCAGTCTATTGATTTTTTTTTCTCCTATTTTTTTTCCTCGGCTCATTAGAATGCTGAATTTTTGGGGAGTTGGTTTGTACATAGCTAGTCTTTATTTATTTATTTATTTATTCTGGTTCGTATGGGAGGGGAAGTATATTTTCCTCACCAAAAATATGTCCAGAGTGTGAGATCAGACATCACAGCATGGTCATGCTAAGGCATGACTAAGAAAGCTGTCTCTCCCAGCTGTTTAACCATAGAAAAAGACATGTTCCTTCAGTGTGAAGTCTTCTAAATTTGAGAAATGTAAGATCTCTAGATCACTGGTGACCCATTGGTGTTAAAAGCATGATTTCAGCATGTCATTATGAATGTATTCCTGCTCTTAACAGCAAATTTCTGCTGTCAAAGTACTTAGAATTGGAGTGAACTCAAAACTGGAGCCTATCCCTATGTATTTGTAATTTCAGAACTGCACTTAGTGTTTTGTGGGTTTAAAGATTAAAAATGTCCAGCATGTACTTCCTTTGATTTACAATGTATCTGGGAAATCTTTAAAGACCAGAGAAACAATGAGATTAAAGCTTCAGTATCATGAAGTAGAGAGTGAGCAGAAAGAAAAATATAGACACAAACACTGTTAAAATACAAAAAAGGCAGAACATCAAATGATTCAGAAGTGTGCACGTCACAGCAATTCACAGCAATTTTGTTTGCTGTTCCTAAGCTCTCCCTCTTTCTCTCTTTTTTTTTTTTTCTCTGAATGCTCCACTGTGACCTTTTATGCTATTCAGCAGAACCTACTGTACACACCTCTTACGGTTAATATGACTTCATTAGTAGATAGATTCCAAGCTGCTGCCACAATCCATCTGTATGTCAAAGACTCAGGCATAAGGCATTTTATATTGCTTTTGGAGAACTGGATATCTGAGAGAGAAGAGGCAATATACCTTTCCAAAAGTATCATTTTGTATCAGTTAATGCATAACATGACCATATGTTGTGTCTTACTGAATCAAGGTAAGTTGGAATGCAATGTGCAACAATCATAATTTTGCATTATACAGGTGCAGTATAGATAAATACAGGTACAGTATAGATGAAATTGCTACCAACTTACATTCAGGGATGAACTGTAGGCATGCCAAGTTGAATTTAACTGTGAGGGACAAGATAGACACTCATAAGTTTCAGAGATTTCAATGCCTTATCTACTTCTTCTGAGAACAAAGGAAGTGCTAGAGCAAAACTTTTAAGTTTCTTAAATTTTATGGCATCAAAATGAGATCTGTGCTACTTTTTTTTTTTTCTTTACTTTCAAAACCATCCCCTAACTCTGTTCTGTCAGCTCTGGTTTCAAACTCAATGAAGATTTTAAGTATGAAGACAGTCATTCAAACATCCCACAAAAACATGAAAATAATTGGTTTGATCCAGTGAGGTTGCTCTTTTGGTGTTTAATCAATACAGTTTGACTGAAACCAGAAGTGACTCAGGTTTCCCTGACATATGCAAGCAAGGTCATTACTGTAATTATTCATGATTATGTCATTTTAGTGGTGCCTTCTTATGCTTAGAATAACTTCCCTGCATTGGTTTGATTGGCACTGACTTCTCAGTGATTGTAGTTTTTCTTAGAAATCCCTGTATCATAGGTGCACACAAAAAAAGCCTCATACTACAGACTCTTCTGACTTGTTTGAGACTTGTTGTCTCTCATTTTTTTCACAGCAATGTAGTTTTTCTTAAGGAGAATAATAGCACTAAAACATTTGACTAGATTTAAATGGATCATCATAGCAATTGTGTGCCTCAGCTGAACAACTGAACTTACATTTTCATCTTTTTTTAATTGATTTATTTAGTGTACCTACACATCTGTTGCCTTTGAGGTAGAATTACCACCAAAATCAATGTTCTCAAGTTGTTTCTTAAACTTCAGAAGGTCAACATTTCACTTAAATTCAAAATTTATCACTGCAAGTATTTTTAATCTATGAGTTAATTTACTAACATTAGTATCCCCATTGAGTTAAAAAAAAAAATAAACTGTATCATCTGAATTTTTCTCCAAGCATGAGCATTTGCAGAAAGTATGCCTGAGATTGTATGCTATTTCTGAACATGGTTGATTTCTGTGAAGTGCCTAATGCATTGTTGGAGACTATGCACTAATCCAGTAATAGCAGTCATCATAACACATGGAGATTTAAGGAGTACAGAGTGGGGAAAAATGGGATGGATATTTGATATTTTTTCCATCTCCGTGCAAATGCAGCTCACCTACAGTACGAAAAATTGTATATGCATCTGCTATTGCTTAAATTATCTTCTCCACAGAAATGAAGTTAAACCAAGAAAACTCAGAAAATGCTAAGAGCTTATGAAATCCATTGAGCTTTCAATTTTATATTTGCACAGTTTTTCCCTATCCATTTTTGAGTATCTGAGCCATGAGAAATACTTACAGAAGCTACAGGGAAAAATAAATAAATAAATAAAAGCCAACAAAAGTGAGACGTCATGCTCCAGAAGGCAAAATCCATATGCAGCATTCACTCTGAAATTTGGCAGCGTGAGAGATGCATGATGAAGGATTGCCACAGGGAAGGTTTACTTTCTTACTATCCGTTCTGTCAGGGCTCTGAAATACTTTTACAGTGTTGCTGAATAAAAACTTACACAAACTGAAGCCACATGGCATGCAGCATCTGAACTACTGTGCCTCTGGGTTAGTAGCATACCAACCAACAACCTGGTTACACCTTTTTAATGTTTTTGACAAACCAAAGGGGAATTCTAGTATTCTCATTTCAATAAAAGGTCATATCTTCAGTCAACGTATGAATTTGATTGAGTTGTTCTAGTATATATTATTTGAGTCTTTTAGACTTTTGTTTCTAAAATACTGAAGCGGAACTTGAGCTAGTGTAAATCAGTACAACTTCACTGACTTCAGCAGAACCACTCCAGTTTTCTCTGGCTGTGGATATTAGTCTTTATGTAAATACAGTGCACTTGATTTATTTCTGTATTACACTGGTTTTCCATGTGGAATTAAATAGCTTTAAATTAAAGCTGATCTGTTACAAAGGTAGAGCAACAGAGTGATGAAACAGGGCCCAGTCACCCAAGGGGGATCTGATCAGCTTGTTAGATAAACTCTTTTCTAATATGAGTGCTCATTATGGCACTTCTCCTGAATGAAATGTTCTGTGACAGTGCACTGTGATCATGACGTGTGTTAATGTCCTGGGCCAAAGCTCCTATACAAGTGGAAATGTCCACAGCAGCCATGCAGTGCTATGCTGTTCCCTGAGGCTTCCCCTCTAGCTGCACCAGCAGTGGGAATCCTCATCAGCATTTGCACGGCAGGCTGCTAGCATGCTTGCAGAAGGCTTAAGGCATGCTCACTTTCAGGAGTGCTCTTGAGGATGCTTATTTTCCACAAGCCTTGCCACAGCGTTAATCTTTTATTCTCCTTGTCTGTTCCATGTATAACCCATGTATATATGTGCTACCATACAACTTCATAGAAAGGATGTGCCAGCTGTCTCCACTGCTCTTACAGCACATGCCAAAGCTCAGGCAAGATGAAATTCCCAGTTGGCTCAGCTCCCCACTAACAGTAGTCTGGGAAGAGGTGGTCATCCTATGAATTTCAGAGGTTGAGTAGTCGGGCAAGGACTCTGTACCTGCATGCACACCCCTGAAAGCTACAAAGATGTGGGTGTATATGATCTACTCCCCTGATGTAATCAGAGGATTGTTCCAACTGAGGTGAACAGAACTTGGCCATTGTTTACAAGTGAGTGGCTATTTTCACTGTACTGTCAGGAGTCTGCCTCAGGTTTTGTAGGGTAGACTTCACTCTCATCAGGAGATTGATAAGTCCTGTCTACCCAGAGCTTGAAAAAAATGATTACTGCAGAGCTTGGCACAGCAGGCTGGCATCCACGAGTCAATCACTGCCGTAAGTATGCTTTCATACAACATTTCTGTAACTTACTATATCTTCAGAAAATTCTATAGAGATGTAATGTACTTGCTTGGGATAAACATTGTAAAAACCACATGCTAAATAACCATGATGATTATGTGTGTAAGAAACTATTCTTTATTGATCTTGGTATTTTATTACTGAAAAGATCAAAGTGTGCTGTTGTTTAGAAAACTGGCATCTTCCTACTTGTAAAAGTGAAGCTGTGCGTCATTCATTGCCCAGAGAGGTGATCTCTATTCCCATTCCAAAAGAATTGGAATTCTCAGCTGGATGGAAATAGTTACAAGACAGCTTAATTTGTATTTTTCAATACATGTAATAACAATGGTAGGATTTCCAGCTGGCATACTGCATATTGGTCACCCAGAACACCACTGATTAGTGTCAGATGATTTTGAGTATGTCCCTAATAGCTCCAGGATATTAATGAGTAGATCACTAGGGTACGCTGTTTTCCATGGTTCTGCAGGTTATAAGCTGACTGAACTCAGCTGCCTAGGTTTTTGCTGGTGCTGGCCATCCGTGTTGCCAGAGCTGACCTCCCAGCAAGAGATTTTTCTTGCATTCCTGCTGAACTGCACTCAGAACGCCCAGAAGTGACAGTGTTGCTGAGCTATCCTTTGCTAATCGGGATATCACAGAGGTACTGTGACTACAAGGTGTGGATAAGACCTGCCTTCTGTCAGCGTAGAGCATATTTCTCCCCTGCTGAGCCTTCTTATCCACTGTTCTCTGTGTAAGACAGGCTGCCTCTTCCACCAGTCCTTCTGATCCAGAGCTGCAATTCAAAACTGTGCGGCCACTGGAACCGACATTACAGCAGTTTTCGGGAGGCTTAAATTGATAACTATCAGAAATCACCTTGTGACAAGGAGTTACAAGGTGAGGTTTATGCCTCTTCCATGACCCACCTGTGCTTGTACAGTGGAAGCTGAGCTGCAGTTCAGTTCAGCTTAATGAGAGATAATGGCTTAGACATCAATTGCAGCTGTTGCCTATTTATAGAAGACAGGTGGTTTTTTTTTTCCTTTTAATTGATTGTGAGGCTTTTTTGATAGGCACAAAGAAACCCTAATGTAGAGTATTTAATATTGTTCATCTTGTGACCTATGACGCTTTTATCTTTAACCTACATTCAAAATTTGCTCTCCCTATTGATCAGGGACACCATCTCAGTCACTCTGCTCTCAAAATCCCATTGATTTCAAAGGGATTTGGCCAAGCAGAATGATAACTCTGAGAAACCAATTTTCAGTGGTTGGAGAAAGTTAGATAAAAGTTGGATGTTCCGTGACTTCCAGTACAAGTAATCTGATTCTTACGGTTCTCACTGGATAAAGTAAAGAGTGAAATTGAACTGACAATAAAAATAGCGGAAAAACATCTATTTGCAACCTTGAAACTAAAACAAAGGGTCCTCTATAGTCACCTGTTCTGGTATAAGTGTTAGGTCCAGATATAAGCTGTTTTTATATCATAGAAGCCTTAGGTTGAATACTGGATACCCTAGCTCAGGATTTGAGAAACCTATGAGTGTGCAGGGACATCACAGTTCAATGCTTCCTTGTACTTGCTTGATCCTTCCTCAAATTGAAAAATTAAAAACCAGTGATTTTTAATATTGCAGCATTATATTGTTTATAAAATTAACAGAACATACAAAAATATTATGTCCAAACCCACTGGACACTGAATGATCTCAAATGTTTATTGACAAAAAGATCCACACAGAAGATCAACTTGCATGTACAATTTTAATATATATCTGTATGGAGTAATTCAGTTTTTTCTTGCACATCCTCTTTTTTTTATTTGACTGCTATGTTTTTTTCTTTTCTTTTCAGAAACTTGGTTTAAATGCATGTTTATTCTGAGTGTTCACCTCATACTTGCCTTTATTGTGCCAAGGAATGAGAAAGTGTCTTATACAGAAATACATCTGGCATTGATCTGCATTGTTTTTTAGCCAGTAGTAATGCAATGACAAGCCTTTTAGAGAGATGATGAATGTAATGTAATGTCTTTGAACATGATTTTTTTGTGTGGAACCTAATTAACAAACCTAAACTACTTCTATTCAAATACTTCGGAAAGATAACACCAGTCACAAATGCTAAATATCTGTTTTGCTTTTCTTTGCTTACTCATGCATTTATTCAACACTCGCTATAGCAGTTTATCTAAAATTAGGTCCAAAGTAATTTAGGCAGCCATACCTTATGTGAGAGATTCTGTAGAAGACTTTAAATCATAGTGACAGCCATTAGAACTTGCTTAGAGGAAAAACATTTCTGAACAATTTTTGATCGAACAATGGAAGTCTTTAAGATTAAAAAAAAAAAAGCCACATTGTGTACAGATATTTAAATGGTCCTTACTTTCAGAAAACTGGACGGCATAGAAGCTGAAGCCCCTGTATAGATTTTGAGTTATATGAAACATACTTGCTAGCACTTCTAGCAAAACTGAACTAGTCAGTAGTTAATTTGTTATTTGGGGTTTCCTAAACCTTGAACTATTCACTGCTGGATTAATTACTACTCAGAAGCAATTCAGAATCTAAGGACAAAAAAAAAAAGAAGACTCAGTGGGGATCTGATCCATGTCTATAAATATCTAAGGAGTGGGAGCCGAAGGGCTGAGGCTAGATTCTTCTCTGCAATATGTGGTGATAGGATAAGGGGAAATGGCCACAAACTAAAGCATAAGAAGTTCTGCACAAATGTGCATGGGAACTTCTTCTCAGTGTGGGTGAGAGCACTGGAAGAGGCCCCTTCTCTGGAGACATTCAAGACCCACCTGGATGCCTACCTGTGCAACCTGGTCTAGGAAGCTTGGACTAAATGATCTCTAGAGGTACCTTTCAACACCTTTAATGCTGTGATTTCTGTGATTCTGTGACAGGCTACACAGTTTACTCTGAGCTTAGCTTTAGAGAGATGTTCTCTTTGCACCCTCTGCACACACCTGAGAAAGCAGGTTCCTTTGAGAGGACCTTAAGTTCTTCAGTTAGCAAGTACTGATAAAAGGTCCATAAAGTACGAGGAAAAAAGTTAGATTCTGGGCCCATTTCAGGTTTATGTACACTGTTAGATGTGTCATTACACTTTTAAAGCATATGACCTATCTGCTTGTTGTTTTCAGTACATTTAAAAAGAGTTCACAGTACTCCTGTTTTCAAAAGTACTGGTTGTATAAGAATGCAGTCAGGTCTAAATCTTTGTTCTCTTTCCTCTAAGTAACACCAAGCAAGTGAGAACTTAAATAAATAAGGTACTGCCCTAAAACTTACCAGGACCAAGAGCTAGCACAGCAGTCTTTTAAAAATCCTTTAAATGTCTGAGGTAGTTTTGCTTTAATTTTTTGCATTTGAATATGTGTCTCCTAGAATCAAAGAAATATATATAAAATAATTTTTGAAGTGTTAAAACTCGTTTGCTATGTGTCACTATTTTGACTCGTGACACATCTTGCAAGTATTGATTTATCTGTGAAATTAAATTTGTAATGGTTATATTTTCTACTCTTTATCCCATTAAGAGTAATCATAATCCAAAACCAACCAGTATTTTCTAGCACTTGCAAAAATGTCCATGTAAACTGTGGACCACTTGTAAATTTTATATGTTCTTATATGCAATATGTATTGCATTTTTGAATTCCACTCTGAATCTGATCTGAATGTAATTTTTATAGTGTCAGTGTTATGATCGAATTTTATTTATGTAACTTCTCAGTTTTCTAAGAATATAGTTTTTATTTTGTGTCCTTGATTGAAGCCTACCTGACTGCTCAGATCTGTTAACTGAGAACTTGGCTACATCTGCCTGCCTCTTACTCATTAGAAGATAATGATCTATATGGGGAAAAATAAACCAAGCACAAATAGTGGTTATGGTGGAGCCTTACCCAGAATCTCTGAACTACATCTGCCCACAGTTATTGGCTTAGCACTGGGTAGAAAAGAAATCAAGAAACATAGAGGGTTCTTAAGAGTGCTATGTCACATAACACATTTAGGATGAGATATTAGACAGTGAGGAAAACACAAGTAGAAACAGCTAGCTGGCTTTAAATATGGAGAAAGCTGAAAGTACTTTTGTCCTGGCATGACAGAACAGTGAGGCTTTTAGAGAATTATACCAACCATCTATGTTAGAAAGCAATAAACAGGTAAAACAAGAACTCTCTGAGGGGAATATCTCCCTGAATGACCTCTCAGCACAATGTAGGAAAGCCAAATCTGGAAGCACTGTGTGAAAGCCCAGGCTCAGGCCTGCTGGCTGGCTGTTGGTCACTCTGTTGCCCTGAGTCTGTGGTGTCTCTCCCAGCTGTTTCCAAGACCAGGGCTGGTGAGGGTGTACCTGTGCACTATGCATGCCTATTGTGCATAGAAAGTGTTACCAACTTGCTCTATCTATGCTGGTTAGCAAAAAAAAAATTAAATTTTATGGTACTGAGTGGCGCGATTTTTTCCTTTTGACTGCGCTACATTTAAGTTCCCCTGTGACGCCTCTGCTGTTCTGCAGTTTCATTTAGGCCTATCTTTTCTTTGTCATTTCTTTTTTCCATCTTCTCAGCCTTCTGTCTCTTCACTACAGCTTCTGTCAATGAGATTTAGGGTCTGACATGCTTTCAGCCCTGTAATATGTACTCCCTTTCCTGCAACAACTCAAACTCTGTCTTCTCAAGATTTTATTTTACCTTCACTTTCCCCAATGGAAAGAATCTCTCTTGTGAGCTATCAGAACATTTCCTACCTACATGTGTAAAGAAGACTATGCTCTATCTTCTGAATTTTTTTATTGTACTTTTAGATACCACATTAGTTTGTCCATGAACAATGGGTGTATATGAAACAAGGACTTTAATAATGTTCAGATTAATTAAAGGATGTTGAAATATTCACTGTTCTCAGAAATTACTCTTCTTTTTAACTCTTGTACTTCTTATGCAGTTTCAGTCTTTTATTGCCAAGTTTTACATAACACATTAGCTTTCCTTTAATATAGTGGTTCCACTGAAAATTTAGCACTGATAAATATTAACTTTCTTTTGTTATGCTTCTTGCTTTCTTATCCTGATTCAATTTTGAATTGTCATCTGTTTAGCATTCTGTTTAGTTTGAGTCATTTCTATGACATGAAACACAACTGCAAGTTATTTTTTACCTTCCAGTATTACAGTTCAATGCAGACTGGTACTTTTATATTCTTTTTCTAAATCTAATCCAAGATGTAAATCTAATGCTCTTTCTTTCTTAGTTGTGTGTTTCTTACAGCCTTTAACAGATTTCTTATATCCAGTACAGTCTTAAGTTAAAGATTTGTCAGAGCTCCCAAAACAGTGCATTTGTCTCAGCGCTCTTAAATATGTGCTAAATTAACCCACTACTTGGACTGTGATGCTCAGTAACATAGTGTGTTGCATAGCTTGCCCTTAATAATTTATCTCTTGATCATTAAATTAGTCCCATACCTTGCAATATTAAAATGAGAGAACCTGCCTTCTCCATTTCTCTTTTCAGGACTTTCCCTTGGCTTCACAAAGATACAATTATCTTCCTTGAACTTTTTCAGTCATCTGCTGTACTCCTGCAGAGTTTCAGCCTCTTTATATTTTAAATTCATGTTCCACATTGCCCAATTACTCCTCTTCTATTCCACTGTTTCTTAAGTCGCTCTTCGTTTTCAACCTTCACTCCTGATGCCATGCTGTAATTATAGACAGTGACTGGAAAGAACTCTGTCCCAGAGATTATACTCTGAAGAATTTCTAATATAATAATTCGATTTAATGGATCTGGGTCAAATATCAAATATCCCAAAACTACAAAAGATTCCTCCAGGATGTAGACTTGATTTAATAACTTGAGTCAACTTACACAGTTTTCCATGATCTTTTAAAATTACCTACATTGTTTACTAAGAAAATCTAATGAACGTCTAATTCAATTACAGTAAATTGGCAGGAACTGTTAACATGGATTCACTGTTTTCCTTTAATGTGATATTTGCAGTTGTTAGTACAGCTACCTCCCTTTAATCCTATTCTGTTTAAATTTACCAGGAAAAGACATTCAGATCCATGGACACTTTATTTCAATCTCTTCCTCATCTGATGATGTTCAGATTTTTCATTTCTTCTGATGCTGAGGAGGATGCTGACAAGATCAGCTCCATCATGTTGGCCTTTGCATCACGATAAGAGATCAGTCTGCTGATCATACTCAACTTTCTATGTAGACAGACATTTTAGAGGCTAATAATATATAAATGCTGGTAATGTAGGACATATTTGATATTCATATTAGTATTACTAGACGAAGATATGAACCTGAAGAAAAATTTGTGAGGATGTTTGCAGCCCCATATGGTAAGAAGCTGCAGCTTAAATTTATCAGGTACTTTGTCTTCAGCTGGACTGGTTGTGCAAATATTTGTTCTTCACTGGAATGAATTTATTTTTGAAGATAATAAATCTTCTTTGCACTACCTGTTTGGGTGGTAGGATTTTTTAACTGTGTGCTTAAAAAAACCTACTTATGCATTCTTAAATTAAATGCTGGGAATATTTATCTATATATTTTTAAAGGAAGACACGTAGGTTAAACAATTGTCATCTTTTTGAATTCAGAATTTCCAAACAAATATAATACACGTGTAGCCAGATTGTTGGTGCTGAAAGTACCAAAGCATTATTCCATACATCAGTGCAACAAGATGCAGAGTAAAATCGTGCTATAACTGATAGATAACTAAATATTTTTATATATGTAATTGTGGTTTATTGTTTATCTATGGATTCTTATACAGTTCTAGGTGGGAATTATATGCAATTAGATAATTTATTCTATAAATATGTTTAAGATTTATACAGTTAGGGATCCATCTTAGATATGCATAGAAATTACCAAATAACATTTGTATTTTCAAAAAAAAAAAAAAAGTAGAAAATTATAGAAGTCAACAATGGCCTTTGAAAACATAACATGAACTTTTCATTTACATTTGCAAACTGTTCCTTTTTTTTTTTTTTCCCCCTCAGGAATATGTTTTCTGAAAGGGTTGAAATATAAATGGAAAGAAGAGTAGAGTAACATGGCAGTTCTGTGATATTAAAATATATGCATATATATATATTTGCATTGTCGTGGTGATACAGAAAGAAGAATATGAGAACGGAAAAAAGTGAGCTCTATTAGGCTGGGTAATTTTTCCTCAGTGAGCATATAGTGCATTTAAAATTAAATTTCTCTGAGGAAGAAGAAATCTTACTGTAGGTAAGAATTTTAAATGCTACACGGAACAACCAGGCAAAAGAAAAGATATTTTCAATCTCCAAATTAAAAGGGATAATTTTATCCCTGATACAACTATGTATCAGAGAAGACATTAGGACTGTGTACATCAGTTTGTGAAGTTCCAGTTCTTGATTACATTTGCCCAAATTATATCTCTCTAGAAAAAAAAAATAATATTTTATGGGTATTATAATATTTTAATATCTGTATAATAGAATCATAGAATGACTTTTCTCCAAGGATCATCAGGTTCCAACCCCTCTGCCACAGGCAGGGCCACCAAACTCCACATCTGGTACTAGACCAGACTACCCAGGGCCCCATCCAACCTGGTCTTGAACACCTCCAGGCATAGATCATCCACAGCCTCTCTGGGCAGCCTGTGCCAGCACCTCACCTCTCTCCCTGAAGAACTTCCCCCTGATATTCAACCTAAACCTTCCCTCTTTGAGTCTAGAATTCCTTGTCCTATCACTGTCTACCCTTGTAAAAAAGACTCCCCTCCTTTTTATAATCCCTTTTAAATACTGGAAGGTTGCAAGGAGGTCTTGCAATGGATATATACATCCACTCAAGAAGTAGCAGTGCAATATTGCTCACTTATTTAGGAATAGTAGTAGTTTTAGCAGTTCTTTCGTTTCTTTTGTGATTTATTATGTATTCTGTACACAAACTCTGACGTGTTGTCATCATCGGTTTAATTAAATAGTTATCCTCTGCAGGTAAATGAGAATAATCTACTGCTGTGTTTTAACTGCGTTTTCATGCATTTCATCTAGTTTCCCAAGTTTGCATCCCAACAGATGTCTTTAAAAACTTGGAGACCGACTATCAGAAAGGCAATCTTTCTGCCTGGAATTTAACTACCTTGCAAGGGTAGTAATGAATGAGTCTTTACTGCTGCTTTCTTTTGTGCATGGTTTCCTCACTCTGTTCTGCCCTTTGTTCTCTTAATGCTTGCCTCCTCCTTACTGAGGATTTCAAGGATCTTTTTTTGTCTGGTAGAAAGTAGAGGAAAAAGATTCTTTCTTCTCAGTGTGGCAAAAAAACAAAGAAAGAAAGAAACAAAAAAACAAAAACAACAAACAACAAAATTCTTACAAATTAATCTCCAGAACAGAAACAATTCTGGTCTGCTTGACTCTTCAGCTCATGCTAATTTCAGAAGTTCCAAAGCCTGAATTATTACATTCAGCATAATCTGGGACTTTACCTTCAGGGAAAAGTCATAATTGATTGGAAACAACAACACAGTTTAAAATGCCAAAGGAAAGGCATTTTGTTTTCATTTTGAAATACACTTTTGAGGAAAATGAATTTGATTTAGAAAAATAAATATTTTTAACTTATTACATTTATATGTTTGGATTCAGTTAAATTTGCATGGACAAAATGCATTGCAATATTTTCCTTCAGCGTTCTAAATTCAGTTTGAATGCTAAAAAATTATGTTCAGTAGATTTTAAAATGTCAAATATAAAGGGGTTTCAAATAAAAGCACAAAAACAATACAGATAAACTAGATTTGCTTCTAACTTTGACAGCTGGAAAACAAAGTAGAGTGAATGTGAAATGTTTTTCAGAAGTAAGTTAAAGAAAACAAACCTTTACACTGGTTTAAATGTAGTGTGCTACAGTTCACTAGCTCAGCTCCCACTTTCAGACTTTTGTATATATTTTCATCAATGTCTATGTTCTTCAAGATGAGTCTGCTTTCTGGCAAGTTTCCATTTGTACTGTATGTAATGGATGAGATGGTGAGAAATGTTGTCACTTCAAAAATGATGGATTAAAGGGTAGGGATTTGAAAGATATTAAATGGATCAGTAGACAAGTATTTCTCTCCTTAATCAGCAACACTTACAGCAAAAACAAAAGGAATTTTGTGACAGTAGTGCTGAAGTTAGGTGAACTCTCTGAAGCTATTCTCTAAGTCCATCCTCTTAACTCCCTCTGTTAGCTGCAGGAAGTTCAGGCATTTTCTCTACTGTTTCCTTCTATCAGCCAATACGGAACAATGACTCTTGATTTAAATAGACAGTAGATTTTCATTTAAAGAGATGACAATACAATCTGCTAAAACTTGAAATTTTGAAGTCTAATTAGGCAACACCACGCAAGAAAATTCTCCCCAGGGACAAGTGATAAATTAGAAATAGTTGATGACTGAAGATAATGTAAAGAGCTAGCTCTTGATTTTTTTTCTAGAAATCAATCTGTGATTGGATTTATATCACAGTCATGAAGAGATACAGACTATTATTCTATTGTTCTTATTAATGAGCAGTATTCTTTATAATTTATTATCTTGCTCTAATAATTTTAAGAAAATTAAGACTATACATTGGCCAGTCAGATTACTTACGTTATCTTTTATCAGTCTGTATCACAGAAGGACAGAACTGAGTGATTACAATGACTTTCTGAGTCAGAGGAAGGGTATAGTCAAAAAGTATGTATCTAGTCTTTGAAGCTAGAAAACTGAAGCTGGGTAAAATTAATTTTCTTTTATTTTTATTTTTATTTTCTGTGCTTCAAGGCTCAATATTGATTTTAAACTGTTTAAGACTGGAATTGTTTACTAGTCAATGCTACAGTCTTGCATTCAGGAAGCTGCTTCTGGCTGTTTTTTGTTGCCCCTGGCTGCCCTTTGTTGTCTCTCTTGGTTGTGAGCCACAAACTCAAGAGACTTGTAACATCTGAAAGCCAAAAAAAATTCAACATCTTATCAAAAGATGAAGGTGGTCTCTCTGAGCAAGTCAGGCATTACATGTAAGGCTAGGTGGAAATTTTACTGCATTTGGGAGCAAGATTTGCAATTCAATTTTGGAAAATTCCTACTGACAGTTAAGACCTAAATTTTCAATAAATTAGGACTCCACTTTGAAAATAATGTCTTTTACATTGAGGACTGCCCAGGTATAGTGAATTTGTAACTAACGTGCATTATAATTAGTGTATAGATATTTCCTCCTAACTTCCCAAATTCAGATTTGGATCTGATAAAGGATAGAGTGGCATGGAGGAAAGACAGCATTTTCATGTCGTACAAATGTAGGCAGACCTAGTTGAAGTTATAGGCAAAAGAGGGGCTGACCAAGACAGGCAGCCTTCTGGAGGTGGCACTACAGTCACAGCCTATTTCTTAACCAATCTTGATGGGCCTCTGGAAATCAAATGTCTTGAAGAAATTAATGTTTGAAAAGGAGTAGAGCTATTTGGAATAGCTGCAAAAGAATAGATATCCCAGAAGCAATGCATTTTCCTCCTGTTACTCCCATTTCCTCTCTACAGCATAAGAGCAATTCACCATCATTTGTGTGGATCTTTCCCCTTCCTTTTTTTCTGGCCTTAGCCAGTCTTTTATTCTTGGGGAAACACTACTGAGAATCTCTCAGGATGCTCTGAGCTCAGATTTGAAAACAATATCAACAAGTAACCCTCTATGGATAAAAATTTAGCTCTACTCTTACCTACAGACATAGCTCAACAGCTCAAAAAAAGCAGTTCAGAAATGGGAAGCACAACATCCTTTTTTTTTTTTTTTTTGGTAAGTATCAGTTGAAGAAAAGCTGCAACAAGCTACCAGTACTTCACGTGAAATTTGTCAAACTTCTCTGTTGTTTGGTGGCTGAATTTTGCTACAGCTCTCGATCAGTGGTCACAAAGAGTGGTAAGCCATGATATTTGTACCTAAAGTTATAGACTGGATAGAGAAAAATCCCATCCAAAAAGAAATACAGAATGTTTAATCAGAAATTAAATTCCCTCAAGTTATTTTAAAATCATTTCTGCTTAAAACACTGCTACTGGCTTGAACTTATTGCAGCTATGTAGTTGAATGGAGCTTGCTGCCAGAAAGGATTAGTTTCAGAGCAGAAGGGAACATTTCTTTGTAAAAAGAAAAAGCAATTTTATTACATACTGTCAAACAGTTAAAGTTATATTGAATGTTGATTAATTGTCCAATTTTTTTTTCCTCCAGTGGGACTATTTTTTCATCACCTTACAGCTGGCAGAAAGATGGAGGATCAGGATGCTCGATGGAGTGACTACAGATGTTGACAGGTTTGCATTTCTTCACTGGCATGACAAAATCAATACATTATTTCCCATTTTTAAATATGACCCAGAAAAGGCAATGTATTATCAAGAAACTTCCAGATTCAGAGAAAGGTAAATATAACAACTCTGCTATAGTTCACTTTCCATAATCTACCAGCATTTTAGGGAAAACCCATGCAACACCAGTTCTACTGCTCCTGAATAACGCCATAAAGTACTGTAAACAATATAATGTGACTCGTCTAATTAACTGTGTGGAGAAGCTGGTTGTGCTTTCAACAGTATACTGTCAAACTGTTAGAAAACAGTGTGCCTGGTGCTCTTAAACTATCTAATTCAGACACCTTTGACACCTCCACGCCCACTGAAGATATTAAGCAATATCAGCACTAATTATTTATGCTTGAGTGAAACCCTCTGTAAGCATTTGTGAAGCTACATCATTATCTTCCTTCAAATCCCTCATTAAAGTTATCCTTTGCCATGATGACTACGAAAAAACTTGTCAGTCTATGGGTGTGCTGAGTTAACTGCTAATCATGTTGATTTTGGGAGTGTGCTGGGATAAATGCTGATCATGGTGGCTCTGGTGTCCCAGTGGTTCCTTGTTTTTTTGTACTCGCACTCTGCCTCTGCATCCCTCTCTTGGCTTTTGTTAGTACACAAGGTCCATGAGACTGAGAACAAGGTTTTGGTTTGAGAACTACTTTTTGATTTACTGAACAAAACACACATAAAAAAATACTTACGTGAATTTACTGAAAAAGTGGAGATGAATATAAGAAAATTCATATAGTGTAGAAGTCTTAGAGAACTCTGTTTAGCTGAGAAGATGACTGAGACACGACTGTGGCAAGTAAGGTCCCTTCAAGGAATATACAAAAAGGATTTTAAAATCTAGTACAGAAAGCTAGAAGCAAGAAATGGCTAATATTTAAAAGACAAACAATCTAATGTAGTGAATAAACTACATTTTTTTTAACAGTACCTGCAGTTACCAATGGAACATAATGATGAAGACATGATAAGCATCTGTCTTTTGATATCAGTATAGGAATTCTGCATGGAACTGGGTAACATTCCAACACTGAAAAGTCATGCTTCAACAGAAAAAAAAATCAGTGTGAAATATGTTTGGTTTTACTGAAGAGTCAAACCCATTGTTTACATTCTTGAAAGAAGTTTATTCAACGATAAGCCAATTGAAACAAAATTAAACAATGCACTCAGTGAAAAAATCTGATGTAATACTGCATTACAGTGATTCTGACTATCTTCCTTTACCCATCTTTTACAGTGGAAGAAGAAAGAAAATACATCTAGGTCAACAGTACTCAATGCATTTATTTATTTATTTATTAATGTTGTATAAGTGATACTTTCTCAATGAACTACAGCCATGACCAATAACTTAAGAACAAAACTGTGGGATGGTGACTGGAAGAAATAAGACTGACAAAATGAAGTATATCTTGACACTAACTACTAGACTACAAACTTCAAGTCCATTTTCTCGGAGTTATATCACATCTGAATTTCACTTATCAAGGCAGAGCTCTCCTCACTTCTGTTTACAGTCTGGCTACTATGCAGTAATTACTACTGATACGCGCTTATCAACTAACAATCTACGTAATTTGAATGAGACTCTTGTAGAACTGTCGATAAATGATAAAAATATTGGGCACATTTGGGGAAACTAATTGTAAAAAAAGTAATGTATTATAGACTATAAAATAAAATGGGGTTCACAGTATGTAGAAATTCTTTAAAAAAATAATTTATAACTCCATGTTGTTCAAGCAGAAGGCATAGTAATTTCTCTATAAATATACTGATTTGGTGCTGATAAAGCACCAAATATGTTTTTATCAAATGTTATGGGACTATAAAATGAGTTTGAATAAAAAGTTGAGAAATAAAAATAGTAAACAAGAACTGTCAAAATAATTACTTACAGGCTGAAGAGTATTTCCTTCCATACTTGCTAGACTAATAAAATACCCTTTTGCATGGAATACAGAGTAGAGTTTGTATTGATTCATCTACTGTGATTTTTATTGTCATGATGATTATGGCTGCTGGAATCAACAGATCTGCTTTAAACTGCACGAAATGGTGATAGGCCCCAAAGTATTGCTTTCCTGGAAAAGGTTTACCTAAGACCTTAGCTGATTGATATGCCCACAGATCTGCCTGTAGGTGTCTGCTTCTGACCCTGCTGAGGACTCTTCTTGTGCATGGATGGAGAACTGTCCCATACGTGGGTTAGTCCAAATTTGCTTACAGTGTTCCTACCAGAGAGGAAAAGAGAGACACTGACTCTAGAAAAATACCTTATTTTGTGAATCTTCTCAGACCAATTCAGATTTAAGGCAATTTGTTGCCCTGGAAAAGCAAAGCTCCTGGTTTTCTACAGGGGCTGAGAACTTACTATGAAAGATTCACCTCAAAATAGGTGCTATAGACTTTTCAAGATTTTCCTTCTATGGGCTTTACTAGTTTGTGAACAAAATCTTTCACATGAAAACATATTTTGCAAATCCTTTCAGCAGTTTTGCCCATGCCCACAGGTATTTAAGGTTATAGGAAATGTCCCCAATCTTGTCTAGTACTGTGTGTCACATTGCAGACTTCTGTATACATAACTGCACTCAGCTTTAGTTCTCATTTTCAAACAGATTGTTGCAAAGAACTTTCCAAGTGATTCTCCCTTGAAAGAAGAAAATATTTGATACAGATGACTTCTCAGAATCACAGAGTTGCAGGGGTTGGATGGGACATCAAGAGATAAAGTCCAACCCTTCTGTGAAGGCAGGTACACTACAGTTAAGTCACACAGGTAGGTGTTCAGCCAGGTCTTTAATATCTCTATAGAAGACTCCAGAACATCTCTGAGCAACCTGTTCCCATGCTCTGTCCCCCTTTACCATAAAATTCTTCCACAGGTTTGTATGGAATTTCCTATGTTCAAGTTTTAGGACATTACTGCTTGTCTGATTGCCATGCACCACTGTATGTGAACTGCTGAGTCACAGCCTGAACCACTGAATGAGCACCTGAAAGAAAGATCTGGTCAGCCCCGGGAGCACAGATGAAGGTGATTCTTAGACCTCATTTAAGGGCTGACTGCCACTGATGAAGGATCTCTTCTTGGAGATCCCTCCTTTTTGGAGTTCCTTCCCTGTGAGCCTAGATCTTTAGAGGTGGGTGAGCACAAATTTTTCTTTTGTTACAATTTTTCTATGCTCTCCTTGTTTGCACTGGCTTCTTTGCTTCTAAAACCATTGAGAGGAACCTGGGCTCATACCTTTGTCTCCTAACTCTGTTTAGACATTTATAAATAGTTTTCTGATCCCACCATCAGTCTTTTTTTCCCCAAGCTGAACAGACCCAGGTTACTCACCCTTTCCTCATAGGGGGTGTACTCCAGGCCCTTTATTGTCTTTCTGGTCTTCACTGGACTCCTTCTAGGAGATCCTAGTCTTTTTTTTTTTCTTTTTGAGTTGAGGAGTCTAGAACTGGACACCATATTCTAAATATGACCTCACCGGGGCAGAGTTGAGGGAGACAGTCACCCCCCTGCTGTCCATGTTCTTTTTAATGCACCCCACAATACTACTGTCCTTTTTGGCCACAAGGGCATGCTACTGTCTCATGGCCAACCTGCTAACCACCAGAACACCCATCACCTTCTCCACGGAGCTCCTCTCTAGTAGGTCATCCCCTAACCTGTACTGCTGCATGCACTTGCCTTCAAGGCACTTTATTTGATATTTAGAAAATAATTTGGAAATTATTAATTTGCCTTTTGGAGTTTTAAACATTTGACATCTGGAAACTCAGAATGTACTGGCCTAAGAAGCTCACCAAACTTTAAGGATAGATAAGTAATAAAGTATAAATCACAGACTCAGAGTAAGACTGACAAAGGAGAAAACATAGGCTTAAAAAACAGCCATGTGCTGTTGATAAAGCAATTGCTGAATTATTGATTTGTCTTCAGTTGTTACTTCAAAATCAAATCTTTTAAGTAGAATGGAGTCAAATTCTAATCCTTCTTCCCCCACATCTGAGTAATTCCCACTGAAATCATCTCTTCCTGTATCTGGCACAATTTGACACTTTCTTTTCAAGTGAAGCTGGAAATCCTGCTTCACTGGAGGCAGGGTTTCCTATTTAGAAAATAGGAATCTTTATCTTCCTTTCAACAAGTAATAGCTAGAGATAGCTCTCCCTGATGTACTAGAGCACAGCATGAAATCCATTACCTGGGTTAATATTGCTGTTCTTAAGCCTACTAGAATTTCAGCAGCAAAATCTATACCTTCCAGACTTAGGAGATATTTTTATTCTAATCTCGCTCTATGCAAATATATAAAAAATAAACATTTCCTTTTAATCTAGGAATACTGTCCTCCCTCTTCCCCAATTTTTAATACTGTATGTATGTAATCTATACATTAATAAAATCATTTGACATACAGGCATGTAAACACTTTTTTCTTTCCTTTTTCTTTTCCCTTTCACCTCTTCTCTTTCCCTCTCCCCCTTCCTCACACTTCCACTTTCTTTTCTCCTTCTTTACTTCTCTCTTTCCCTTTACATCTTCTGCTATTTGAACCATCACAAAACTTCAGAATAATTTCAAATCTACTAATCTTGACTCAAATTACTGTCTTCATTTATTTGGGTATTTCCTCCATTTGTCCTACTAACCAATTAGGATTTTTTATAGGTAAAAATTCAGTACCGAGGACTGACACAATCTCTATTTCCACTGTAGTGCTTGACCAGCACAGATTACATCACTAATAATATCTGCACTTAGAATATTAAGCATGAAGAAACAAAGAATCAGCAACTAAGTGAACCACAGAGAACATACCTGCAAATTAAGTTAAAAATGAATCATAACTTCATACAAAATGCAAAACTAATGGGAACCATTTTAAAATGGGCATGAGAGTGAAAAACATGTAAGCAAACATGCCACATAAAGTATCTGCTTCTCTACAGAGGAAATTCAAACAGTATTGGAAGGCAGAACATTTTGTAAAACAATTAGTATGAGTCAAGTTATAGGTATTTGCTAGCATCTCTTGACAAGAAGCAATTCAAAGAATGACTCTTCCTTGGGATTTTGTGATTTAAAACATGCATACATGTGGTCTTGAGACAGTTGCTGTGATCACCTCTGAAGCTGTAGTTACAATGGGAAACCTCACCACATCATCCCATTATGCAGATATAGATTTAAAGAAGGAGGCAACAGAAGCAATAAAACCAAACTTTACTTCAAGGGTGAAGCCACTGTACTGGCTCTTAGCTGGTAACTAGACCTAATGGATAATGGTTTTGTATGCAAATACTTTCAGATTTCATTGTTGCTGCCTCTGAGGTGCTACTCAAAATTAAAGTAAAATTAAAAATGGAAGAACAAGTAGTAAAGATTAGGTTGTAGTATGCTCATTTCATAGATGACTGAAATAGCATGAAATGCTTGAAATATACCAAACATTAGGAATGGCTGACCTTCATATTTAGAGTCACAAACAGTATTGGTAAAAATGATTTCTAACAATTTTCTTCCAGGGCCATAGGTGCTACAGAAATCAGCTAAGAAAATTATCCACCAAAAACTGGTTTGGTACTTTTCTTCTTCTGGTATCTGAGAATGTACCTGTACTTGTACAGTGCTTACTCTACAGATTTTTCCATTTACAGTATCTGCAGAAAAAGAACAACTAAATCAACAAACTGCTTTTCACAGTTATTCTTCTTTCCTATTTAATTTATGTAGTGGTATTCACACTTGTAATTTAGGGAACTACAAGATGAAAGAAATTGCAGTCACACAATGAACGTTTGAGCTGGACATTAGTAAGTGGTAGTATTATGTTAATATATCTTTGACATCTCTCAGTGTTACTGCAATCACAAAGACAAATGCTAGCTTTTCCTCCAGTAATAGGCCAATCATAGCTCTTTGACTTAGTAATGAAAATACTATGCAACAAGAAAATTGCTAACATTTTCTATAAAAATGAATGTAAATGAGAAAACCTGATGCCATCTATCACTGGCTTTTTAGAATAAATTGCTCTATTCAATGTATTTTTAATGTGGTTCTACTAAACTTAAAACATCCAAACATTTCTTTATTATTTTTATCTGTATACTGCTTGATGTATATTGGGGTTGTATTGTGTAGTTTGTTGAAAATTCAGCTTCTGAGAAACAAGCTCCTCTAGAGCTCAGCTTGCAAGGTTCATTGTAATGATGTTGATTCATACCATCCCTCCAGTTAATATCATATATAGCAAGGCTTTAAAATCACTGAATGACATTCCTAGGTGGAAAATCATGCCACCAGTCCTGTGGGTAATTTGAAGTACACTATGCATGAGAACTGAAGTAGTTATTGAAACTACTGATTGAACTATAGCACAGTATAATTTTGTTGAGAGTACAGACAAAATATGGAGTATTTTTTTAAAGGTAGAGGTGGGCAAATGGTGATGGTGCTTTCTTTTTCTTTCTTCTCCCACCCCCCCTCATCCCCCACCCCCTTCTGTTCTTTATTATTTCAGATGGTGAACAAAAATCTTCTCCTTCTGTTTGTTTTCAGTTCAGATTGCACTGATTTAAATTCCTTGTTGTTGTTTGGTTTTGGTTTGTTTTTAATGGAGGATCTAGCAAATCAAGCAACCAAAAGGGATGAAGTAACTTGGCAAGGGGTTGAAGGATAAGAATGAATACAGTTGTGGTTTTTCTTTTGGTAAGTGCAATGACTCAGAAAATAATCTTTAGCAGCACAATTTGTGAACTACAAGAAGATACCTGAATGTATATTTGACATCATGAAAATCCCATCAAAGTAGAATTTGGATGTGTTCCCCAAAAGGGCATTTCAATTTTTTTCTAAGCATCATAACCTTGGAAGGATGTTAGAAAAACGAAGGAAAGACTACAGGTTGGACTACATGATCTCTAGAGGTCCCTTCCAATCCCTACAGTTCTGTGATTCTGTGATACAGATATACTCCAGATTATCTTCAGGGATCAGATATTGATACCAGGGCCAACTGTATAAAAATTCTTCTTCTGAAGACATTAAGTAATTTAAAGTCAAGTTTCTTGACCTAGAACTTCATTTAACCTTAAAAGCTGCTGTAGTTGTTTGAATATTTTAACAAAACTTCATTTCTACTGTCCCAACTCCATCCATGGTAGTCATTGAGGATCCCTGACTGATAATGCCAGTAGCTTGAACACACATCCCTCATGCTTTGCTACTTCTTTAAGGCCCTCAGTGTTACCTAGAAAGATAAGAAATATTTTCACAAGGAAAGTTCATTTTCAGGTTAAGAAAACTGACATCTTCCTACCCTTAGACCTCTCCTTCCCTTCTTTCTGTAGCAATTCTTCCATCTATATCAGCTCTCTAAGACTTTCATAGCTAAACCTCAAGCCTCCTTCCCTGATAACTGAGGAGCAGCTCACTTCACAAATCACACTTTTTTTTTCACTAGATGAAATTTAAAAATAAGATTTCACAGAGAATCTTGTGAATTAAGAAAGATGCAATTAGCAACAGTAGATCTTGACAGTGTGAACACACTGACTGCAGGAAGGTGCTTTGGCTCAACTGACACTATTATGTGAATTCATCTCTGAAGTGAGGGAAACAAGGAACCTGAATCAGTAGGCCATTCTTGATGTGAATCTGTACAAGTGTGTTAAGAGCAATTCTGGTTTAAAACACTTTAATATTTCCATGGCGCTCATGTCTGTTACAATGGCTGCTGTTAAGGGAATAAATAAATGTGGTGTATATCTCACTGTCTCAACTCCTAGAAATGATGTAATAAATATAACTTTCTAATTTCACATTTATCCGGATAAAAAGGAAAAAGGTGTAGAATGGTGAAAAGGAAGAGCAGGCTTTAATCTTATTTCCTTATTTCTGCACTGACATCAGAAAAAGACACTAAATGAACTTGGTAATTGAACTGCAGAAAATGTCGTTGGGATTATATATTAGTGACAGATAAGAGGTGGTGAAAGATGTTTAATAGGATGATAAATAGCTTTCAAAAACACACCCTAAAAAATAAGAAAAATAGAGAGAACATAGAAGGAAAGCTGTGGGTGTGGAAATATTTCCTTTAAAATTCATTTAATAAACACATTCCCTGTAGCTGTTTGCTATGTTTAGTTTCGCTTCCTATTCTATTTCCAAAACTCAAACTCGGCAGAAAGCTGAAGGGAAGAGAAGCATTTATAAATTAGTGTATGTCTCCAGATGATTAATGTAGAAACCATGTTTTTTTTTCAGTTCAAAACCACTTGTACATCTATAGAAGTTGGGCATAAGATGTGCTGAAGCATATTTAAATAATTTCTTCTACTACTTTTTATATAAATAATCATTCCTTCTCTTACTTTTGCACTGCTTAGATGTGAAAGAAGGAAATTTAGACGCTATCTTTACAGCCTGAGGCAAATGTCTCAAACATCACTCAAAAAGGAATTTAATATATTTTATTTTAATAAAGCTCAAAGACAGTAGTACTTACAGAAATGCATTGTTTCCTATATTTTCATATTTTCTCTCCAATTTGTTTGATTTACTACCTGTAACTCTGTTTTATATCACATTATCTTACATTCTTTTATCGTTTGTAGTTAATTAGTTATCTCTCCTGATCTCAGTGGGGTTGTTTCCATTTTTTTATTCCATGAAAAGTTAGAGAGACGAGGAGAAGGCACCTGTCATTCTTATAATATCAACCAAACTCTGACACCATTGAAGTGTTTGACCACAGATGGAGTGAAAAAAATCTTATGCTCAGGAGAAAACTTTAGTGCTCCAGTTTGTGTCCATTGCTACTGAAAACCACCAAGAACAGTCTGTCTCCATCTTCTTTGCTCCCCCTACATCAGGAATGTCCTTTGTTGCAGGTCCCCAGTTCCATTTAACAGTAAGCCAATACATTTTCCCTCATCTCTCTTTCTCAGTGGAAGATGAGAGGCTTAAAAACCAACAATGGTTTAAGTATAATATGTTCTAGGTAGGAGGCTTGGTTGAACTGTAATTAATCTTGGGATTTTGTCATCCTAGTGCTAACAGAAATAGAGCTGTATATGTACTGCTGAATTTGAGGTTCACCACAGAAGTATGCATAAAGTAAGATAGATCAGAAGATAAAATGGTATAAAAGATGAAAAGAATGAGTTTTCCATTGATGTTTCTTCTTCAGCGTTTCTCAGCGAGGATATTTAAAGCCTGTGTCATTGCACTAGGAGTACTAGTTTCACAACAATTCCTTCTTTTAAGAAGAAATATTATAAAATAGGAAATAGTTCTTAGCCAAACAGAAAATAATTTTTAGTCAAGAACATTTCTTTTTTGAATTAATTTTCTATTAATTCATTTAAATGCAACAGTGAGCTACCTTAATTCTCTATTATTTGACTTTTTATGGTAACTGCTGCTTCTAATGAAGACATTTTGCAGAGGAAATTTTATCCCAGAACTTTGAACAAAACAAAAAAATCCAACAAAATATGAGGATAAATGTATCTACAGATGGAAAACGCATTAAAGTACAAATATATTCCCTACACAAACATATATTCACTACATATAGGCACACTGGATCTTTCAGTGTAAAGCTAGAATTTAGTTTAATTATACTTTTAATTTTATGTAATAATGGCTTATTTTTGTTCATATTTTTATGTTATAACTGCTGGAGAAAGATACTTTGGATAAGTTTATCAATAATCACCAAAGCCAAAACAGTATTTTACACTTGTTTACACTAGCAAAAATTTTAACCCTCACACTGCCAAGTCTTTAATAAAATAGAAAGGCTGACTCTCAGCACTTCTTAGCTCTGATAACTTTGGTAACCGTACCTGAACATGGAGTGGCAAAAGCAGATTTCTGGCAAAGCTGTGTGGAAAATTTAATATTAGAAGAAACAGTAGTTTTGAATTTCTGTCTTCAGTGTTTCCATTATAATATAGCTAGGTGGGAATCATTTTAAATTAGTTTTTAGATTATATAATAAGATTACTTGAAACATTTTTGACACGAAAGAATCAAGCATAATACTCACCTCATGAAAAAATATAGCTGCAGAGTGATGCTAGGTAATGCAAATGGCTCTGAACAAAATTACATGAATACTGCAAAACAGTGCTTGTGAACACATCAGTCACTTCAATTTTCATGTTCTATTCCTATTGACTTCTTCTGAACATTTAGATAAATAGTTTTCTGCCTTTGTACAATTGTTTCTGCAATGTCTGACTTTTATTTTGACCGTACATGCAAAGGAGCATTCATTTTTTGCTCTTCATTATTCTCTTGTCTGAGAAATGCCAGTCATTGCAGCTGTCAGTAACTGAGTTCACATAATACAAGTCAAGAACTAATCAGTCATTGTGAAGGAGCGAACAAAACAAATGACTGATAAACCATATATCCATAGCTTAAATACTTTTGTCTATTCTTCCCATTTTTTCTCGTTTGTTTGGGTTGTTTCTTTGCCTGTCTATGCAGTCTTTAAAAATCTCAAAACATTAGTGTTACTGTGCAAATACTCCCTAATGGAAGAGATCTTTTCACAGACAAAAATATTTATGAGGTAATTTGACAGTCTTGTTCTTATATATGAGGTTTTAACTTCTTATACATATCATATGTAAACCATAAGAATTAATTTAGGCATGGAGATTCATGAACAAGTTAGTAAAAGGTAATGAGAGAAAGAGGTTGTGGATAGAAAGCATGAAAAATTGAATAAGAGATGTGGAATTAAACTCTATTATTTTTCTTATTCCTTGGATGAATGAATTGCAGCAATGCTAATGGTTAGATCAGCAGCATTTAGAGAAGCAAAATGAGAATGGATCCACATGGCTGCTATGATAACACTCAGCATACTGAATAATTACAGAGACACTGGTAGCATGTTGAGCTTTCCAGTGAATGTAATTAATACGGTCAGGGCCTCATTTACTCAGTGAAGCACACCGAAGCCTGAATATGGAACAAGAGCTTCTGTTTCTGCAACGTTCTACTGCAAAATCCATGATGATTGCACAGCCACTCCAGAATAGATAAGGAAAATGGGAGAAGAATTACACTGCAAAGTCTGTTTTTAGGCACAACGCTTTAAAAGCACTTGCTCCATGAAAATGGAAGGTTTAATGCTTATAAGCAAGGCATATGCTGCTTCTTCACCTAACAACTACACTGGTTTATCTTAGCTGTAGTTTGCAGCAGTCTTACAAAGCAGCAACATTATGTGAATCATGTTAATGTGACAAAGTACTCAAAGCTAGTCAGTAAATCACACATATTTTTCATACAATATCAAAGGTATGTTTCCTTCTGTTTGTGGTTTGCATGGGGATCTGCTTATAAATGGGGTCCAATTCACTTCTACTGAGGAACTGAGCTCATTTGAGTTCTGAATTCTTTATCCCATCATTTTGCAGGAGAACTGCCCTTCAGGCATGTTCTTTTTTTCCATGGTCTCTGGGGTTTTCCTTTTCTCCTAGCCCACCTCTGGTGCCTCCCTGCTGGCACTCTGCCTGTTGCCAGCACCTCTGGCAGCTCTGGGCTCTCTTGGGAACCTCCTATCAATGGTTATAACAGACTCCGAATGCAATCAGTTCAAATAAAACTGAGTTTATTTGATAAGAGTAATGGAAAATAGAGAGAAAAGCAAAGCAAGTAAATGTAAGCAAAATAACTCATAACTAGCATCAAGGCAGTCAAACTGTTTAGACTAAACTTTATAATTGCAAGATATTGACTGAGCAGAACTGGAAGTCTTATCTCTGTGATGTTTACATGGCCATTTTCAGTAGTCATTTGACTCTAGCAACTCAGAAGTCCTCTCAACAGAACTGTAAAAAGTGCCTTTTGTATGTTTTTATTTTCTGATGGCTATTTTTTTCTGCTTTTTCCTCCCTTTCAGTAGTCCTGATCCTATATCTTTATTTACGTCTACTAATGCTAACATAGAACACCACAGACTTCAGGTGAAAGCTGATACTACTTGTAAATATCTTCCATGACAGTGAAAGATTCTGGCACTCTCTGCAGCCAGAAATGCATGTTTACTTGGGAATTCCATCTGGTTTTCTGCACTCTTTCTGATGGGTGCAGATGCCCATGCTCTCCATCAGGTAGATACCATGACTAGGGCCCCTATTTTTGGAGGTTTATAATCCTGTACTTAGAAGATGGTGATCCTCTGCTTATCAGGTGACAATCACCTCTTGATCTTTCCTATCTAAGACAGCTGAAATAGCCATTAAAACTTTGGAAGTGAGGAAGTTTGGTTTCAATTTTTTTTTCTGCCAGTGTTCTGCTTGTCCCTTAGGTGATAGCGTGGAGCAAGACCTGGGTACCACATGAGCGTACTTGACAGACTCCAGCATCCTCATTTTCTTTTTGTCCAGAATGATAAACAGAGTTTTTATTTTGCAATTATCAGAGCTCTCACATTGGTTTTAGCTGACCCAGTGCAGCTGAAGCATGGCTTACAAATTTTGCTGTTAAGGAATATACTCTCTCATCACTCTGTTACTGTCACTGAGACTGGGAAATGAGGAAAATGATGTAAAAACCCTTCATTCCATGCTAGATAGAAAAATATATGGGGGAGTAACTGGCATCTGATGCTAAATGGGTTTTAAGGTACATTTTAAAAAGCTGTCTTCCTAGTCTAACAAAATAGCATTAAAAGTTTTGTTCATCAGTTACATTTTCTTTCTGGAAATAATGAGATGTTGTCTGGTGCCTATTATCCAAATCATCACCAAATGAGAGGTAATTAAAAAAATGTACTCAGGAGGAATGTATAAAACTTTGTTTACTATCAATTATTTCAGGGAGAGCAGACCACAATTAAAATTATATTTTTATATGCCACTTATATTCTATGCGATTATCTCTTGGTTATTTGGTTCAGCTAATCCTGGTATACCATTTGTTACCAATAAGCTTCACAGTAGTTTTTCAATTAAGAAAAATAATCACTTCTGTCCCATAATTTTAAATGTTATCTCTCAAAAAATAACTCATTTATCTTACTCAGAACTAATGTGTCACACAGTTCTGGATTCAGAGAAATATAGATTCTGAGTCTGTTGCCATTTCCTATTTAAATGCTGAGTTCAGAGGAATCAGAGTGAATAGCAGTATTTAGAGTGAAGTTGCTCTCACAATCCTCCCCAGAGATATACGCATATTCATATATATATATGTCTATATTCAATATGCAAGAAACTGCTTACTTCTCACTACAAACTGTTAAGTTTAGGTGGATGCGTTAGATTGTATTCACATTCTTATTCTCATCTAATATTTTTCCCTTCTTTTTCCTGGCCAAGACTCGAGCGTTATTTGCTGATATGCAGTTGAAAACCCAGCAGATAATCTAATCTGGAATAAATTGGGAAGAATATAAATTAGATAAAGGTACCACATCCAGATTTAAGTTTATTCTGGCATATCACTGGCGTTAAAAATTTAGGCTGTGCCACTGATGAGATTTTTTAACCTGCTTTTTTCAAGGAAGGGGTATTTTTCATAAGAGGAGAGGCAGACTAGTATATATGATAATCAGTGTGGAAGTAGTCATGCAGACAGATACCTATAGTTTTGGGGTTGAGTATCTACACAGAGTATTTCCAAAGGTTATAATGCATCTCACTTCCAATTATGTTAGATATCTAATAAGAGCTGTATGGTAAAACACAGTTAAACTCTTGAACCCACACTTACCAAGCCATGATGCTATTTGGTGCATCTTGATGTTGAACATTCAACTGTCTGGCTCAGGAGGCTCTCCATATTTGTCTGACACGTCTTTGCCTTCAGACTACTTCTGTGCCGCTGTCTCAGGATGAGCCTCATTTATCCCCTGATATCCCCCATGTGAGAGTCAAAGAGAAGCCCCTCCTCCTCCTGGACTGGGTGTAGGAATCGAAGGGAAACTAGAGAAATAATTCCTTATCTGTCTGTGCATTGAAATAAGACCAGTGCTGAGGAACGGATGTACAAGTCTTAATTCAAACTGCTTGTTGGGTTCTCATTAGACAAGTATTGGCTTCAAGTCTGACAACAAGCCTGTTTAGTGTCTGTTTGGATTGTTTAAAATGTGGATATTCTATTAACACAGCAGTTCTGAGTCATTAATGACTTAGTGTACTTAAAGGCTGGTGGAAAGGTGATAATTCAAGGTCATTAACACACTGGAAAAAAGGCCAATACTGTGAAACATTATCATTCCACATTTTTTTTACAAGATGGAGATTGCATTTAAATATATCTATCCTCACAGTATATTTACTGCTCTCTCCATTTTTTTTCTCTTTTATTTGTTAATAGTAGAATTAATATTACTGAGAGGCTTTTTTAATAACCAATATATTGCATTCAGCTGCATGTGTTATGAACACATATTCTTGGCTTGCCTACTTTTTTTTTTTTCCCAGCAGGAAAAATAATCTTTCCTCACATCTGGGATTTATCATTATAAAACATTTTTAAAAATAAATAATAGCGCAAATTCTGCTTCTATAAATATGAGGTAACTTTACTGAGTTCAGGGGCTGCATTGGAGTAATATGTGAAAGAAATTATGACTTCAGGATTCGTAGTGTTCTGGCCAGAATCCTGAGCTCAGTCGCTTCAACTGTACCAATTTATAGCACTTGAGGATGTGACTCTGTATTTAATCAGCCACATTACTCCAAGGAATAAGTAAAAGCAAAATGTCAGCCAACAAGTATAAAGGTAACTAACTACCTCCAATTCATATGGTTCTCTAAAGAACTCTAAACCAGGGAAGGTTTCAGGGTTACTTACTGCAGCAATATAGTGTAGAATAGCCCAGTTGTTAAATGAGTGAGCTGGAAAAATGCTGCAATGGCTTAATTTAGCTTTATGTTGTGTGTGGATCAAACAACCCCGACAATTGTTGTGGACATTGTTCTCTCAGACACCTGTCATAACTGTATGATACACCAAGGTGTGGCAAAGTAGTGGTTGAAAGCCAATGCTTGCTGGTGCTCAGTTTCTTCTGATCTTATCCCATACCATTAAAACAGTGCAGATAAGGAAAGAGAGAACAGAGACAATTTTAAACAGTTTGGAAGTCAAAGAATTTTGGTCACATTCTCACTTAGATGTTAAAATAAGTGATTTTTAATGAACTCTAAATGCTATTTTTAATTTGTGTCTTTTAATTACACCAGTGAAGTTTCTCTGTGGTGTCGTGATGGGGGGGAGGAGCAGCTGAGGGCTATCTTTGTTTTGTTTGAAATGCTGTGTTTGCTCCTCATGCTGAGTAGAGGCCCATCAGAAACAGCCAAGTCTGAAGAGATGACTGTGATCATTTCCTCTGGCTGTGTGCGTAACACAGTCTGCCATCGACTCATTACAGTGGAAATAAGAACATACTTCAGTTTCATCTGACTACCTTTTACTTTCATCTAGAGATGTTCCTTTCTTTGTTTCATCTGAAGGCTTTGATGATCAAATTTCTATTCATTCATACAGAATCACCAAATAGCTGAGGCCAGAAGTGACCCCTGGAGATTGCTTAGTCCATGCTGCTGCTCAGAGGAAAGTGACCTAGAGCAAGCAGTCCATGTCCTGATAGGTTTTGTGTATCTGTAAAATAGATATTCAGTAGAGAATAGAGGTCCTATAAGCTGCTCTAGTTCTGACCGTCATTACAGTAAAAAAAAACCAACAACCTATTATCCACTGAGATACCTGGAGCCTTTTCTGCAAAGCTTCTTTACAACTGGTGTACCCCAGATTGCTCCTGTGCCTGTGGTTACTCCTCCCCTGAAGCAGGACTCTGCCATTGCTGAAATTCCTGCCAGCCATTCTCTCCACCCTCCAAAGTCCCTTAAATGGCAGCATACTCATGGGAACTTAATGCTAACTGGACTTTCAATGCAAGCTAACACAAAGTAGTTTTGCCTGATCTCTATTTACCATATGTCTTCTCAAGTCTTGTTACTTGGGAACTTCAGTAAGAAGATTTTATATTTCTTTATTTCTTTTGTAGATCACTGGAGAAATTACTGTACCACACGGTGACAAGTTTCTGTAAAGACAGAGAAGAGAATATTTTAAGATGTGTGAAAATCAGTATAGGTGGGTGACTCTTTCTGTCCTTTCCTCTCAAATCAAGGAGGAGGGTAAATTCTGGATGGCCAAAGGTGTAGAACTGTAAAATGGTTGCTGGTTTGCTTGTTTGTTTTTGTTTGTTTATTTTCCTTCCACCTTTATAACCAGCAATGAGAGGTAAAGATGAACCAAATTTCTGTCATTGCATATATTCAAAGATCTAATTGTTCAGTTCTAGCAAACTGTGTAGCATTAACATGCTGGATGGACAATTAAAACCTGCAGTTATATTGTTTTGGTGCTGTTTTTAAGTAGCTGGTATTATCCCAGTTACTAGGTGATCTGGACATAGCACTTAAATAATTTCATTTTCCTTTATTGCTTCTGTCAACTTCTTTCCTCATTAGCTCTATTTCATGCTGCCTTTTCCTTCCCGAGGCAATTCTGCCTCATCCCCGGACAGCACATGGAAATGGGCAGAAAGTACTGACACATGGTATAGCACAGTTTTCGCTGTAGGTGAGAATGATAATTTTTTTCCAGGATGTTTTAGTAGAGATGCCAAATTGGGTTCTTCTCTTAACATTAGAAACCTTTATTTGGATGGTAAAATAAAATAAAGTAGGTTTTTCTCCTTAAGTGTAAGATCAAAGCACAGTGTATAAAGATCAGAAAGAGTGCTCAAAGTCACCTCACTTGATGTGTGAATTGTTCTCATATTTTCTTTAATTGTGCAGAACTATAAAATATACTACTTAAAATAGATAAATCCTTCTGACACTTCCTTAAAACCTGACTTAATAAAGGTTTCTTTAAAGCAGGGAGTTTGCTCCGCATGGAACTACTTGCTACATGTGACTAATTTTCTATTTACTTCCAAAATATCTTATAGATGTGTCAGTTCACTTATTTTTGTATGCATATGTATTTATGTATGTATTCCTATAGATGCAACATATATATATTTTTTTATGTAGGTAAATTAATGCTTATAGACCCCAAAGGGCATTGTGTATCACTGAATCACAGACTAGTTGCTTAAGGTTGGCAGGGCCCTCTGGGTCCCTCTGGTCCAACCCCTGCTCAAACAGGGACACTCAGAGCAGTATGTCCTGACCCACATCCAGGTGGCACCTGAAGATTTCCAGGAAAGAGATTCCACAGCTGCTGGGCAGCCTGTGCCAGTGCTCAGTCACTGCACAACACAAAAATATTTTCTGACGTTCAGAGGCAACCTCCTGTGATCCAGCTTGCACCCACTCAGTGGGGAAGAGCTGCTTCCATGACAGCTCAACAGCAGAGTGTGGGACGGATCTAGGACAGGTGCCTGAATTAGGCCACGAGTTATTCCATGCCTCATGACACCATGTAGAACGCCATAAAGAAGTGAGGAGTTGTCTAGGGCACAGACACTGCTTGGGAGATTGCTGGGTGTCCATTGGCTGGTGGTTGAGACATTGTGTTACCAGTGGGCTGTCAGTCGGCTGGTGGTGGTACTGTTAGCTGAGCACCAGTTGGTAGGTGATTAGTGATGGTATTTTGGAAACATATATTTCTCATTGCATTTTTGTTTTCATTTTCCTCTTCTCTCTTAGTAAATAGAAAAATATTTTCGTGGGTTGAGAAAAATAAATATTTTGTTTCTAATTCTCTTTCTCTCATTCCAGTTTGGAAGGAGTGAGCGAATGGTGATGGGATGC
>VXAB01012082.1:69611-79725 GCA_013399175.1 Odontophorus gujanensis
TTTAATTGTGCAGAACTATAAAATATACTACTTAAAATAGATAAATCCTTCTGACACTTCCTTAAAACCTGACTTAATAAAGGTTTCTTTAAAGCAGGGAGTTTGCTCCGCATGGAACTACTTGCTACATGTGACTAATTTTCTATTTACTTCCAAAATATCTTATAGATGTGTCAGTTCACTTATTTTTGTATGCATATGTATTTATGTATGTATTCCTATAGATGCAACATATATATATTTTTTTATGTAGGTAAATTAATGCTTATAGACCCCAAAGGGCATTGTGTATCACTGAATCACAGACTAGTTGCTTAAGGTTGGCAGGGCCCTCTGGGTCCCTCTGGTCCAACCCCTGCTCAAACAGGGACACTCAGAGCAGTATGTCCTGACCCACATCCAGGTGGCACCTGAAGATTTCCAGGAAAGAGATTCCACAGCTGCTGGGCAGCCTGTGCCAGTGCTCAGTCACTGCACAACACAAAAATATTTTCTGACGTTCAGAGGCAACCTCCTGTGATCCAGCTTGCACCCACTCAGTGGGGAAGAGCTGCTTCCATGACAGCTCAACAGCAGAGTGTGGGACGGATCTAGGACAGGTGCCTGAATTAGGCCACGAGTTATTCCATGCCTCATGACACCATGTAGAACGCCATAAAGAAGTGAGGAGTTGTCTAGGGCACAGACACTGCTTGGGAGATTGCTGGGTGTCCATTGGCTGGTGGTTGAGACATTGTGTTACCAGTGGGCTGTCAGTCGGCTGGTGGTGGTACTGTTAGCTGAGCACCAGTTGGTAGGTGATTAGTGATGGTATTTTGGAAACATATATTTCTCATTGCATTTTTGTTTTCATTTTCCTCTTCTCTCTTAGTAAATAGAAAAATATTTTCGTGGGTTGAGAAAAATAAATATTTTGTTTCTAATTCTCTTTCTCTCATTCCAGTTTGGAAGGAGTGAGCGAATGGTGATGGGATGCTGAGCTCCTTCTGGATTAAACCACAACCTTCAATTGATAGTGGAATACATCTATCAACTTTCTATGTTTCCATACTATGTTTTACAGCACCATTGACCAAGATACTAGATGATGCCTTTGCAAAGGCGCCCAAAATCAAAGGATGACCTTTTCCTTCTTATGATGACCCTAACCATTACATACAACTCATATTTATCTTCTTTTCTCACACAAACTCAGAGATTTTTTTTTACTTGCCTAATGTTGATGCAATTGCTGGTACTGTAACAAAAGGATCTGCGTCAAATCTAATTTACAGCTTAGGGACTAAAGTACTCTTCAGGAAGTTACGATTCCTCCCTTTCTGAGATGAAAACAATATATGAAACATGCTAAGGTTAGGATATGGGAGGAGCACGTTCTCTTCCAACATTCACATTTGAGAGGAAGAGCAAGCTCTGCCCAGATCATTACAAGGAAGAGCAGAGAAGCCTACTTGCTAAAGAAGGCTGAAGCCAGCAAAACCTTTCAGCACACAATAAGGTCACTTACAGGCAGAATGTTTTATGTACTCAAGTGTATACTCTCTTGAATCACCAGCCACAAAGGTAAAATTTCTTGGATGCTGTACTTGATTAGATAATTCTTTGCTGGAAAGCTAGACATTCAACAAATGCCTTATGCCTGCATGCAAGATTTCAGCTTTTTTATTTTTTTATTTTTCAGAGAAGACTGTTTCTATCAAATTTTTATACTGCAGGAAATATAATATAAAATGCTTACAGGTATTGACAAGAAAAACTTATTATTTTGACATAATTTTTAAAGAGATAGTTTTTGATCACAGAGTATCTTGCCATGTTTAATTTGAAACTAAGAAAATTATGTATGTGTTTGTGAAGAGAATCATATGCTGTTTTCAACAACATCTTGTAGAAAAAAATACATGTAAGTGTTCTGGGTGAAGAAGTAGAAATCAAATTAAAAATATACTACCAATCTAATTACGTGCTGTAAAATATAGGTAGAAAATATTTGTGATTTCTAAATCATATAATACAGAGGCTACATAGAAGCAACACGAAGTAGTATAAGATGTAGCAAATTCTCTGTTTTTTCTAATTTTGTCAACTCACTATAGGCTATGCATCATTTTTTTATGATAGTCATAGCTTCGAGTCACATGGGCAATACATTTTAAGAACAGATCCCCACCTAATTCACTGGTCAGTTTACTGATTCGAAGACAATGTCAGACTCTTTCTATCAAATAAATCTTCACAATGGCTACACTGATTATATTTAAAATATGGTGGTTTGTTCTGGTGGTAGTGCTGTTTTTTTTCTACTGCAGTTATATTTATATAAGCAGCTGGGTAGTATAACTCTTTTAACTCGCAATGCGGGTGACAGAAGAAATGTAACTTGCTAATTTGGAGCCAATGTACTTAAAGCCAGTTAGTGAGCCCTGACTCCTTGGTGCTATCAAAGTTCTACTATCAACTTCTGAGTGACTGAAGAGTCATCAAAGGAGAGTCTTAATACTCATTAAAAGGGAGAACAAGTAGGATGCCTCTGTGGGATTCTTTTACAGTAGTAACTACCTCTGAAGGGAGATGGGTTACTTAAGGGAATTTTTCTGGAATTAGGAGGTAAGCTAAATCTACAGATCATGTGGTACCACTCAGATGAATTTCAAGTGGAAGTACATTTTTTGCACTGTTTGTGATATGGGTGCATGCACTGTGAAATCACCTGCTAATATGCTCCTGAGCTGAGTGATGCTGAGTGTCCCCATAACATCTTTTTCATGCCCAGGCTCACTGAAACTATCAGCAGTTTGCACCATACAAACTCTTGTATGAGGCACAGTGTGTGTAGTTATAATTATGTATTCACCACTGAGCAGTATGACTCATAAGTTACACAAGGCTGAACCCCAATGATGCACAGTATTCTGCTTTAGAAACAAGGTGTGTTGAGCATTTACTAGTGCAAACATATGGCACTGGAGTTACTGCTTACCATATGGGTATATGCAGAACTCTCTTCTCTGCTTAGCTTGTAGTGCCAGGAACACATCTGTATGATCTTGTCTGCAGCGGGCACTGTCACTTCTGTTTCTTTACACTTTTTTGAGCACCAACAGCTTATGTGCTTATTTTTCAGTTAGATAGAGTGCAAGAAGTTCATTGGAAATTTTCCAATTTCTAATTATTCGAGTTAATTGGAAGAATTTTAGATTTGTCTTAGGTGGCATTTTCTTACCATGGATAGTAGCTTTGTTTTTCTACAAAAGTTAAAAAAAAAAAAGAATCTAGCTCAAGATGCAAACAAGTCTCTGAGCTGTGACTACCTCCTGCTTATAATTATCAACAAAATTGATAAAATCACAGATTCTTTATTTCCAGCAGTGTTACTGGAGAGAAAACATAATTTTTAAGGAGCATAACAATCGTTGACATTCAGAGGAAAAAAAAAAAAAAAGACACCAAAGTTTGATGTCTCTGTGACATATTTTACCTCAAAAATAATTTTAAGACTTTGTGTTGTCGTGGTGAGAATTTTCATAAAAAACTGATGCTTAAAATAGTTTTCCAAAATCATTTTAAAGTGGTGGAAGAGATCTTTCATAACCTCTTTTGTACTTTACAACTGAAAATATATATTTTTTTTCTAAATAGACACCATCTTCTCTGTCTTTATTGATTTGAGAAACTCTTAGATTTCTTACTTGGCTACGTCTACTGTACATTAAACATTCCTGATTCATTTGTTGCTTTGAACATCTTTTCCTCCTTATAATTAAACTAATTGGACAATTAATCAATGCCACCTGTAGTCTGGAATGGCAACTGACATTAATGAAGGAGGTTGTTAAAAGTTCAGGCTTTGTAGGGAGGGAGGAAAAGTCTATTCTGCAGATGGAAAGCCAATTAAAACTGTGGAGTTAGGGTGGTGAAATAGAAATGAAAGTTGTGAAAAATATCAGTTCCTGGCTGTGTTTTGAAATGTACAGTGCCACCTGTAGCCTTGGAATCACAGGAAAAAATTACATACTTAGTTGCTTCATACAACATTGTAATTAGTTGTTGAGTCCCTCAACATTTGCAGGATTTGAGAGAAACAGTCCCTCTGGTCAAAATATTACCAGTAGAGTACAGAGATGAAGTGATTGTAGATCTGTGACTCAACAGCTCCACTGCTGTGAGATGTTCTGTTTTTGGCAGTGAACATTATCAGGATGTAATAACTGCTATTCTAGTTAATAAAACCTAAGAAAATCATATGTGGCATAAAAAGGACAAGCTGCAGGGGCCAATTTACCTCTGTTGGTGAAAATTACATCTCCTCTGCCAGTAGGGTGCCATCCTTTAGGAGCAGGGGGTGAAGAATTCATTGCTAGCGAATGGAAAACACCAACTGTTTTCATCTATTACCTCCATGAGGATTTCCAGGATGGCAACAAAATCTGAGAGTTGGGACATACAGACCAACTTTGCTTCACTGATTTTTCAATGAAACATTTCATGTCTATCTGTATTTTTATTCTATATTATCGTATTCATACATAAACTGTCTCAAATGCTTTAAGTAACCATATCTTTGTCTCCACTTTAAAAACAGGTATCTTACTTGCTTTCCTTTTCCTTTGTCTTCATCCACTTACTGCTGTGTGCTTTCTTTAAGAGGATAAAAAAGAGATTTTGTATTTATTGGTGTCTTCATATGAACATCCCTATCAGTCCAAAGAAAGGGTTAATTCAGAATTTCTGCAGAGAATAGAGTCTTCAACATACTGAAATACTGTATTCTGAAATCCAAGTGCATTTGTGATATTTAATTTGCTGTCTATGCTAGATCATGCAGAAGGGGTCTACATAACTCAGATTTGCAGTGAGACTCTGAGCTTTTCTGAGAATTTGTTCTAGTACCTGAGGTATCGTTTAGGTGAAGGGTTAAGATGAGTGAAAAATGAATTGTGAAAAAGAAAGACAAAAGACCATGCAACTAAAAATATAAATTAATATAATATCCTTTGTTAGCCTGAAGTAAATTTAAATTAAGAAGGATTAGTAAAATATATCAAATTAGGGCAGAGTGAAAATGAACTGGGCTGTCCCATTTCAATAATGAGCAGAGCTTCCCAGTGTTATGAAAGATGGATTCTTTTTCTTCTTGGAAATCCCTGTTATAAATAGTAGTGAGCCATTAGGCACAAAATGCATAATTACCATACTCTATATACTCAAAAGTAATGGATGGGGAGTAGAGATCAAAAGTTGCTTCCACTGCAGGTGAAAACTGACAGATTTCTCCCAGCTTCAAAGCCATTTTTGCCAGTTTACATTTTCTGACAGTAAACTACTACAATTTCCCATCAGTGAGATTTAGAATCCAGGCAAAGTCCTGGATATCATTTAAGTTGCTGTTAAATTACGAGGGACAGGGAGGAAAGGTACTACAGCAATGGAAGCTTACATAAAAGGGTGATGGGAGTTGGATGCATATATATGATAAGACCGAACACTGCAGAATACATCAGCATTATGGGACCCAGGGGCATCTCTTTGTGTCTAGGGCCAAGTATTAATCCTAGAAGCCACCTCATTGCTTCCCAGACTAATCTTGGATATGTGCTTTTGGCTACCAGGTGAGATAAAAAACAGTCCCATGTAGGTATAGTAGGCTGTTGGCTTTGAGCAGCTGGAAAAGCAATGACAGAGAAGGCATAAACCCCTCACCAAATTCTCATGGCATCCTGTGAGAAGATTATAATAGACTCCATGGCCTGCACTCAAACATCTCTGTGTCTCACCCATTATATATCAAGAGCTAGAAACCTCAGGCTTGCAACAAAAATGTGCAATTTCCATTGACCATGGAAATAAATATTAAAAGGTTGTGAAATAGACTCTGACACTCAAACCTGGTAACTCTCAGAGCATTGCCTAATGATCACATATGTAAACTATTTACTGGAGGTAAACAGGAAACACAAAATAGAAATGCAAGGAATTAGAAGAAAAGAAAGTGGGAGAAGTTTCTCACTCAAAGATTCCTTTACAGAGCATTTCAGAAATGTGGCCAAAGTGCAGTTGAGTTTATTTCTCTTTGGTTCAGCTACTTAAGTACTAAAAGATATAACAGTCAGATGGCAATACCAAGCATGGGGTTTAGGGTACTGAATTTTCTCAGTGTGAACTACTCTGTTGTAATGTATACACAAGGATCTGGTACAAATGACAACCATCTTGTGGTTGTTGAAAAGTCAGTTAAAAATTTCAAAGTTTTAAATTGGGGTTAGATGCCTAAATGGTAGTCAATTCCCAGACTAATTTGAAGACCTACTGTTTGGATACAGCCTTTGCATTAAAAAATATGAGCCCTTGCACATTTCACTTACAAAATAATAGAAAAAAGCAAGGTTAAAAATAGAATAATAGAATATCCTAACTTGGAAGGAACCCACAAGGGTCATTGAGTCCAACTCCTGGCTTCACACAAGATGATCCAAACACCAAACCCTTCGTCTTAGAATATTGGCTAAATGCTCCTTGAACTTCAGCAGCTTGGGGCCGTGACCACAGTTTTGGAGGGTCTGTTCCAGTACCTGACCACCTTTGGTGAAGAACTTTTCCCTAATCCCCAGTCTGACCCTCAGATGACACCAGAGAGCAGAAATCAGCACTACCCCCCTGGTCCCCTCATGAGGACCTGTAGGTCACCGTGAGGCCTCTTCTCAGCCTCTGCTGTGGGCTGAACAAACCCAGGGACTTCAGCTGCTCCACATATGTCTGACCCTCTAGACCCTTCACCATCTCCACAGCCCTCCTCTGAATGCTCTTAAATAGTTTTATATTCTTCTTATATTGTGACTGCCAGGGCACACTACTGATTCATATTCAAGTTGCCATTAATTAGAATGCCTAGATCCCTTTCTGTGGGGCTGCTCTCCAGCCTGTACTTATATCCAAGGTGGCCCCAACTCAGGTTCAGAATTCAGCACTTGCTCTTGTAAAAAATAATGTGTTTGGTGATTGCTTGGTTCTCTCTAATTTGTGAGGAACTGTCTGCAAGCTTAAAAAGAGAAAAACATGAGAGACAGAACACAGTGATACCATAAGTTAAGTTTCATCTGATCTTGCACTGTGCATCACAAAGGACAGCTCGTATTTTTGATCCAGTCCTTTGCATTGAGGAAATGCCAGAAAGGCGTTTGTATTGATGTAAGAGAATACTAATTTGAATAAATTCTGTCTGGTCACTGAAAATTACATGGAATTCTGTCTAGGCTAAGTTAAATATTGTAGATCATTTGCAAATTTAGTTATTTCATTATCTGGGCCTTTTCCAGAGCTTTATAAATATTGTGCAACCCACTTGCACGCCAGTATATATTTTCATCTTGAAAGCCAATCATTTGTTTTTAAATGTTTAGTTTTGTCTTAGCCAGTTTTGATTCTTGACGGTTAAATTATTATCTTTTGTGAGAATTTATCAAATGCTTTTAGAACACCCCACTAAAATATACTGTTTCTTTTTCATTCTCTATGTCATTGCCACACTCCAGGATGAGTCTTTCTTCTTCCTCATGGAAGCCATTGCTGTTATTTTTAAAATTTTTACTCCTCAAGATATTTCTTGATTGTATCTTTCATTGTCAATTTTCAGTTTTCATTATGAAAATAGCAAATGCCAAAGATAACTCTTGTAGCCATATTAAAGCTGGACAAAATATTTGCTGAATTCTATGTAATGCATAGAGAAGTTGATTTTGAGAGATAATTTATTCTTCCCAGCAGCTTATCTACTTCATACCTAAATTTCTTCAAAACTCTTAATTTAAGATTTTCCAGTCCTAGTGCTACTCAGCATTTAATTTTCTAATTTTTTCTAGCGACTCCTCTTTTGATACTCAATTTCAGGCGGTTATTTCTATTTGTGAAAGTACAGGAAGACTGCCATTGCCACATACTTACATATGCAGTGACAGAAAACTTAAGTAACTAGGGGAGTTGCAGGGAGGACAAAGGTTTTCTCCTGTTCTTTTTGTAGCTAGTTTGATTTTTCTTTGCATGGTGAATATCATTTTTTACATCCGTGCTTAGAAAACAAAATCTAAATCCCATTTTTTTTCATCATTAAATTAACTTTTTTTTTTCCTATTATAAAATCATTTTGTATTTATGGGAAAAGAGTATATTTTTCAGGGAAATAATTTATGAACAATAAAACAGCTTCCATCAATTTTTTCATCCTATAGACAAAATTTGGCTTGAATAATGGAGATGGATACTTTTTGAGAGGACTGTTAACACCTTAAAGTGGCATTCAGTAACTGCTTCAGTTAGTTATGTACTTTGAGGGTCTTCACTGAATACTGTTAAAATATTACAGTATTATATCAGGCCCAGATTACAAGATATGCAGAAGTACCAGTTCTTGGAAGCAAACTGTAGCATTCAATCAGTGTTTACATGAATAGTAACAGTGCTTATGATTTGTTAAGTGTTTGCAACTCGAATATATTTCTTTTATCATAATTTAATGCACAAGATTTAGAGCCCAAATAATTACAAGTGAAGAGCGTGGAATAAAATGTAAAATACGATATTACCTACGACAAGTAAATAATAACTAAAAATAAAGCATGTATTTTATTTTGAAGTTTAATTCTAAAAGAAAACTAATGGACTGAGTCATCCTCACTATATTCACTTATGGATTTTCAGATATATAGATTTTATAGGTAAGATCAAAATACACTCAATTTAAGTTTACCCTGTGTTAAACCAGCAGAATGTTCTGGATTTTCACTGATGATCCATTTCAAGAGGATAGTTTAGAACAAATAGGAAATTAAAAAGGAAGAAAGAGTTATCTTCAATTTCTCTTTAGAGATATAGTTGAATACGTTATTTTCCTTCTCTGTCTCAGCCGTTAAGGTTCTGAATTGACTGGCATCAAAGACATCATATGGAAAAGGAGAACAGTGAGGTCTTTAGCCTAGAAATCTCTCAGTTTGTCAGAATGCCTAGTCTATTTTTTGATCAAAAAAGTTACAGACATCAATCTGCTATCTCTCTTGGAGTTTCTTTTTAGAACCTGTTTCAAGTTCACTGTGGTTTGAAGCACAACTGTAACAACTACAATAGACTCTTGTTAATGAAATCTTTCAAACAATGGGCAGCCATCCAGCAGAGCATACTGATTTATGTATTTAGTAAAGTTTTCTGTTCCAAATCATGTTCTGTTATTATTAGCCCAATTGTGCTCTTATGAATAAATGAAGGTGTTCCACTCTGGGAAGTCTGCAGCCTTAAATAAAACCTCTCTATATTTCTTTTCTTTTTTTAATTATTATTTTTATTTTTTATTATTAATGTTATGAACACACAACAGTGGTTCAATTCAGTGAGATCACTAACCTCTCCAGAAGGGGAAAGAGATCATGCAGTGAATACATACTGAGATCAACTCTGGATCGTCCTGAACACGGATGCAGGGAAGCCTGGCTACTACCCCTCTAATTCTTGTATCTGTGTAACAGCTATCTTGAAGAAAATTTACATAGCTAAGCGAAGAGAGCATGAAGTAGCTGCCAGACAACTCTTCCCAGTACAAAAAAGCCTCACAGTTCCTTTTCTGTCACTGAGTACATCATCAAGGAAGAACTGCATCCTGGATAAAGAACAATTTATTGGCTTTAAAAAATGAGTTGTACATCTGTGAATATACAGNTTATTTAGTGGTATTGTATAAAAAGCAGTATCAGCATAGAGTGCACTTTTTCTCAGAGAAATTCCCATGATTTTCATGTCCCAGCTTAACATCTCAGGAGCACTTAACTAGAAAATTAAACAGAAAAAGGATTAGGAAACATTAGTCAGACATATATACAGAGGTGGTATCAATACAGAGCTTTTATTTTTATTATGTGCCATGACTAGGTGATGAAAGACAAAACATTTTCATAGAGCTCTCCCTGTACACTGAGGAAAACTGCAATCAATATTTTCCTATTTGTCACTGTAAGAAAACAAATCATTCAAAGAATGTAATAAGCCTGTAATTATTGGGTGATAATGAATACCACATCCAAAATATTAACTCCTTTGAATGTTATGGTTATGCTGTGAGGAAAAAAAAAAAAAA
>VXAB01012082.1:79989-97146 GCA_013399175.1 Odontophorus gujanensis
AAAAAAAAAAAGAAACAGGAAACAGGTTTCAGTGCTGCACTGTCAAAATAGGTCACTGAGAATCTAAATAGTTTCTGAAGAAGTTGTTGACAGCTAAAAATAATCTTCATATAACATAGAATTATCAAAATCTATAATGTGAAAAAAATTGAAATGTTTCCAAATATAAGAGTCTACTCCAGCAAGTAATGAAGGGCATTGGTGATTAATTAATTATAAATCCAATAAGCAGAGAATTTGAAGGAAGCTGTTAGTGAAATTGAAAAATGAAAATACAAATGTAGGTGATGTGAATATATGCTGAATCTTAGAAATGAGAAAATTCAAGGAAGAGTCTATCTGTTTAAAATGAATCAATCTTTTGCATATACAGCATGCATTTATACATTATAAATTATGACCAAGGGAAGTAATTGGTCCCATGATTTAATAGTATTCCAACACAATTTGACAACTTTGTTGATATGAAGAGTATCCCATTATCCTTCTCAATGCTAAATTATGCAGAAGTGTTATTAGATCTCAGGCTTAAAGCTTGAAGTCCACCTCTGATTATTTTCGATCATAAGGAGAGTTGTGTGGCAGCAAAATAACTTCAAATATGCCTACCTAGAAAATTTTTAACTTTATATTGTGTGTCTTCAGCAGAACATCTATGGGGCTTGAGTAATTGGAATCCAGATGGTGATTCTGATGTTCCTATTTCTTTCTACTTGGTCTCTTTCATGGATTGGGAAGGAAGCTCTTGAGAAACAGTGTATGTGAGAATAGATTTTTAAAATGAATATTAGATAAAAGCTGCCCTGGCACTATCACGAAGATAGAGTGTCTTAATTACCTGATATAAAAACAATGTGCTTCACATTTTCACAAGTGTTGCCTATGGTCCAGGCTTTTCACTGAAGTGCCTAGCAGAGAAGTAGTAAGCATTATGGTCACATAATCTTCTACTACAAGAGTTAGAATTTGGTTCTAACACTATTAATAATGTGATTACTACTGTTAAAATAGTAGCCATTACAAACTGAATCTGACCTTGTTTTACAAGGTGGAGATGAACCTTTCTCCTAGTGCTTGGTTTCTTGTGCCCATGGAGTCCTAAAAAAAACCACATGGTATCTTTCTGATTAATATTTTCCATGCTTGGCCACATTTGATTGGATGAAGAAAGGTCTAGGTAAAAGCTATGAAACTATTTTTGGGAGAAAGCAAATCTGTGTATTTGAGGGGAATCCAAAGTAAAACTTCGTGCTGAAAGTTTACTTAAATTTTCAAATAAGACAGTAAAATATGCACATTAGAATAATTTAAAATACCATTTACTCATGCACAGCAGTATCCATTCCTAATATTTTGAGAATATGTCATGATGCTGTTGGCAGTAGCTAATATTTACATAGTAACGTGGAAAATGTTTGAATAGAGATGACTTTCTCTGGAGGCAGAAAGTACAGAAACTCTTGCCATACTGTGTGTTCTACTGCATCATGTTATTATCCCATTGTTGTAAATATTAGCTGCAGCTGATGAGACCTTTTGGACTCACTGCATTCTCAAAGGAGGAAAAGAAGTAATTAGGCTCTCCCTGTTCCCTCTGAAACCACAAGCAATCTTTAGCGGCTGCTGTAGTGGGACTTGACTTTATCCCCAGTGTACCACAGGATCTAATAGGTCCAAATGAATTGCAAATGACACTAGTAGGTAACAACTGGTACTCCCTTTACCAGTGTAATTACCACTGTGTGTGAAAATCTATATTAGGAACCAGACCATGAATGGCCGCTCAGCTGTGCCAGAGTCCGCACAGAAAAAAAGAAGAATGAATTCAAGTAGTTTTGTTTTCTTCAGATTTAGGATTCATCCATATTCTCGTGAGGCATCACAGTCTGAGTTACACATTCAATGAAATTCTGAAACAGAGCTTGATTTTTTTTTACAATGAATCATTTCAACAAGCTTTTCAGCTAAAATCTGTGGAATAAACGATATCTATGTGTACATAATGACTTTTTCTTATGAATATTCCATTTTTTTAAAAAAGCGCAAGCTTGCCAATGGGCATTACAGGGATAATAGAATGAATTTTTATTAACTGCTTACTGTGAATATGTCTGCCATAGTGATCATAGTCATATTTTCTCGTAAGGCATTATGTAGTTGATTCATCCACAGATATAATGTAATCTCTGCTAATCATGTATGGATGAAGTCAGGAAGTATTTCTGATTAAAGTATTCATACTGAAACAAAGTAATTATGAAGATATGACAGAATTGTACCCAGATCCCATTGTGAGGACCATAATGCTCATGAACCTCATCTTAAGACAGAAAGCATCAAAACTTGTATGTGTTATGTACAAAAGGGTTTTCTTAACTATTTTGTAAAATCTTGAAAGAATAAGAAGTCAGAAATTAATTTCAGGCCACCACACTGTTCTCTGGCTATTCTCCCTCAGGACCTATTGCTGGTCACTAGCACCTATCCCTCCAGCCCGCTTTGTTAGGATGCTATAGGCTGCAATGAATTCTCCCCTCAACCTCCTCTTCTCCAGGCAGAACAAACTAAGAAACTTCATCCACTCCTCATACTACTTCCTCTCTAGACCCTCCACCATCTTTGTAGCCCTCCTTTGGACACTCTAATAGTTTTATGCAGAACTTAAGGCAACGATCCTTATTTGCTATATCAGATGATTGGTCTTCTTACATTTCCTCTAATATTACTTGAAAAACAAAGAGACAATATGATAATGCTGCTGCACCAGGAAAAAAAACAAATCAAGATTATGAGAGAGGTCCACTCTTCTGACTAATTTAGATGCCTACTTTTTATTCCTGTTTTGTCGTATGCCACTGTTGATGTCCAAAAGTGTTTATTCCAGAAAAGGTAACAACACAGCACTTCATAATTGTGTTAGATATTGCTTCAACTAGGTCAGGTAAATTTGCATATGTGTATGTACACAGTTAAGTTCCAGATTTGAGGGGACCATTAGCACAGATATCGTTGACAATGAAGAGATATCAGGAAACACAACAATTTTTTTTTTAATTAAGTATGGGTCACTGAATCTTGGAACATTAAGTCTGTCTTGATGTCCACAAGAGACAGTAAATAAGAATCTGTTACTGGAAAAGTTGATGTAGGATCATTACCTAACACTAGAAATAGAGAGCAATTCTCTAGGGCTGAGAAACCAAGTGGATTATTGGGATCTGAATATAAATTCTATTTTCTCTTTGTCTTGATTTGTTTTAAACTGTCTAATATGTTGGACTGTAACTAAAAAAAATATTTACCTTGAGGAGCAGAGATGAGTGTAGCAGAACAAAATGACAGCACATTCTGGACCTGGAAAGTTATCCATCAGGAATTTTAATTATTGATGATGTTTTTACAAGTCTTGAGACAGTGAAAGCATGTACCTCCACTTTCACAGCCTATTTTATCCATGGTTCTTGCATGTAATATTCTCTATGTTAGCAAAGATTCATTTCTCTCTCAAAATGTCTCCTGTTCTATATTTCTATGTTATAACTGAGTAAAGATCATCCAACTCTAACAGTTTTGAAAAAGCAAGGAAAGTGCATGGCTACCAGCAGGTCTACTGGCAACTCATTTGCAAGGGAATAACCCATCTTCAGATATTTTGCATTTAAGCAGCTACATTGAAATAGCAGTTCAGATGGTAGATCTAGCTGTGCTAATATTTTTCATAAAATCTAGTTATAAAATAAACATATATGATATCTTCTGGATATCTGAAACTTTGATCATGTATCATAAGTATTAAGTTAAAATATTCACACAAAGACAACAAAGGAAATAATGCAGCGGCACATTATAAAAGTTCCTTGCTTTGATGTTTTGAAATTTCTTTCACTGCTCATTTTAAATGCCCTAAAATACCTTATATCATCTTACAAGCATTTTCATTTTGAGACTTAACATGAAGACACTTTGCAAAATCCTTCAATATAGCAAAATACAGATAAACTCACTCCTCTGCAAATACAGAGATTTTCTTCTGCATATATTTTTCTCACTGTAAGACAAAGCTTCAGATTTCTTGTTGCAAATATAGGAGAATTCACCCTTACTATTGATTGCAAAAAGCCAATGTCTTTAATTAATAGAACTCAGTAAATTCTGTTAAGGAAGTACCACATCAGCAATGAAACTAAACTTTAATCCTTTCAATCTCTAATGAGGTGTAAAATTATTCATTTGATCTCTAAGTATTTTTCTTTTCTTCAGAGAAAACTTGGTGTTCTTTTAAAAAGAATAGAATGAAATATTTTCATATAATTCTGCAACAAGTAACAAAAACTATCAACATTAAAATTGTCATAAGAAAATAAACACAACAGGGAACAATCATGCATATGCCATGCAAAATAGCTACTATTGAACTATAGAGAGTATTTTAATGTGCAATATCACTTTAAGGAACTTGCTGAACCCAAGGAGCAAAATTCTCCTAATCTTTAACAGGAATATCTCCTGCTTAAGAACTTACATCTACTTATTAAAGAACTTACAGTTTACTGAAAGGAACTTCTAAGTGCAATTCCTGTTAAGGCAGACAGCACAGTGAACCTCCCTAAAAGTAGCTGCCTTTTTTATATCTAAAGTAGAGCCATAAGAAAGAAGGAGACAGACTCTTCAGCAGAGACTACTCTGACAGTATAAGGAGAAATGGTTTCAAACTAAAAGAGAGGAGCTTTAGATTGTTTATAAGGAAGAGAATTTTTACAAGAATTGTGATGAGACACTGGAACAGGTTGCCTGGGAAGGTGGTGGATGCTGCGTCCCTGGAGATACTCAAGGTTAGGCTATGGGGACTTTGAGCAATCTGATCTAGCTGTAGGTGTCCTTGCTCATTGCAAGGGAGTTGGACTAGAGGACCTGTAAGGGTTCCTTCCATCTCAAATGACTCTGAAATCCTATAAGTAAAAGGATTCAGAATTGTGCAAGCATGAAAGTCCAAAGAAACTGCTGTTACACATAAATTTGCTACTCCTTATTTCTGACTTCAATTACATATGTCAGTTATCTTTGACTTCCTCCTTGCAAATCACCCATGCCATAAGTTTAACAAAGGAAAAGAAAAGATAGGTTGGTGATTATGCAGAATAAGAAAGAATCCCCTTCCTTTAGAGATTTTATGAATTGTAGTTAAGATTATGTTCTGTGGTGGACAGCTAAGTTTCACCAATCTGCTCTCCCACTGCCTATCCTCAAAAGAAAAAGGGGAGAAAATATGATGAAAAATAAGTTAATAGGTTGAGATATGGACGGGGAGATCAATCACCATCACCAGCAAAATAGACTCAGTATAGAGAGATTAATGTAATTTATCACTTATTACTAATAGATTAAAGCAGTGAGAAATTAAAAGCAATCTAAAAGAACCTTTCTCCACCATCCTCCCTCTTCTACCTTCCCTGACCTGAGTAGTGTAGAGGAAAGGGGAATGGGAGCTATGGTCAGTTCTTAAGGCTCCATCTCAACCACTCCATCATGATCTGTGCTCCATCTGAGGTTCTTCCTGCAGGATGCCATCCTTCCCAAACTGACCCTGTACGGGCTCTTCCATGGCTTCATTGCATGGTGCCCAGGGGTTGCAGGTGGACAGCCTACACCACCATGGGCCTCTTCTGGGCTGCAGGGGTTTTCTCCTCTGCCTGAAGCCCTCCAGCCCTCCTCTGACCTTGGTGTCTTCAGGGCTGTGCCTCTCACATTTCTCACTCCTCTCTTTCAGCTGTTGTTGTTCACCAATTCTTCCTTTCTTAAATATGCTCTCACTAAAACTTTGCCACAGGCCTCAATACAGGCAAAATGAAACTGCCAGTGTGAAAAACATTTACAAGTCCTCTGTGAGAAACCATGATGGATATGTAAAAGCTTAATTTACCCAGATGTAATAAAGAGTTTCTAATAATTGTTTAATTCTTAGATGCAGAAGACTGAAAGGGACTTCAAGTCCAAGACAATCAGGCTGTTGACGTAAAATCCAGGAGTGCTCATGGACAGTTCACTCTGCCCCTTGTTTATCCTCTTAGCTTCTAAATCAACTTTGGCACAGATAACTTAAAAAATAGCACATTGGCTTGAAACGTAGCTACAGTCTACCTGGCAATAGGAAAAAAATCTCTTGAAAGTGGAAATCTTGACATTCCTACCCACAGCCAATATACTTCAGCCAACTGTCGCTGCATTTTAATTGTGAAGCGAACTGTATCCATAATAAAGGAGAACAATTATATGCACTCTGGCACTGTGGGCAAACAGATATCAAGTACAATGATGTTGTAGGCCAACTATTTGTTTTGGTTACTTTAGCTGTGCATTTCGTTCAGAAGGGACTAAGTATTTTGGAAGATGGATTTTTAGTAACAGCCTTATGGGTAGAATAATTTCAGAAAAACCTGGAGGTGTGCGCTTCCTTTAGAAAAGGAATTATATCCTCAGAATTTTCCATACAGACAGCTTATACATCTGTTTCTTAGGTGTCAGTCTTTCTGAGAACCATGATGAAACACTTCTTACAGAACCTAAACTCTTAGTATTCCTCTGGCATTTTAACATTGTAGTTTCAGCCCAAAAAATGGCATGGAGGTGGTTTATGAACAACAAAGTAAACCAGGAATAGAATGAAATTCTAGACTAAGTATCTAAATTTAGATGTTTAGATGCAGGTTAAGTCTCTAGGCTTTCCTTAGTGTCATAGAAGACTTGGGTTTTGATTTGGTTACTGACAGATAGGAATTTAGAGCCATTTGAGAAGCACTGAGATACTGGAGAAGTCTGCACAGGATTGATAACTGTGACATAGGAACCATGGTGCATCCCTGCCTTTGTAGATTTACCAGGTGAAGTAGCCTAGAGAATGTAGAGAGGCATCAGGGGCTGCTTGTGGAAATTTAAGTGGAGCCAATAAAAGTCAGTACAATGAAAGGACTCTGTAAAGTTCTACAAACATTAATGTAGATCTACGTTTGACTAAATAGGTCACACTGTAGTTTTATCAGATTTCATATGCAGGTCCACAGAGACAGTTTTGAATGGATTAATGCAAATGATTTAATTTACAATTACATGAGTTCGGTGCCTGATTTTCCTATGATAGTCACACCAGATTCTGTATTTGGACCCCTTTGGTAAGTTATTTTAGGAGATGATAAATAGAATGAGATTTAATTTGAACTAATTCTAGTTGTCTTTGTGTTCACTTAGAGTATATGTTCTATTACACTTACTGAAGGGCTAAGGTTTCAATACTGGGATCATTTGCCTCAACATCAGATTGTAGTGCCTCTTGGGACCATATGGGGCATCTGAGACGTCCAAAGGGCCTGACAGGGAGAATATGTAGACCTAAGAATCCTGCATGCTTGCGGAATGGCAGGTGGAGTCAGGGTAGAATGCTCTATGTAATGTTGCACTAAGGACCTGTTTGTTGATAACTGAATCATCCCTCTAGTTGATGCAGTAAGAGATTCAGTTTCATCTGAGATGGATTTTTTTTAAATAGATACATACTTCTGGTACAATGTGTATTTACAAATATCAGTTGCCTGAATTTCCATTAAAAAGCATGATTACACATAGAAATACCGGTGTTGAACATCGTCCCTCTTTGAATTCTTGGTTTTTGTTATGACTTTGCTTGTTGACATTTCAATTCAAACAAAATGAATGGGCAAATCATGAAAGTTAGGTCTGTTCCCAAGCTCTGCATGTGCTTTAAGAGTAACAATCAATCATGTATTGACTTTGACATGCCATAGCTATGCAATAATCACAACTTTATAAATTTTTGCTCCAGGTCATTAGCCATGTTTGACAAAGCTCTTATTAATATGCTATCAACCATAGCTGGGATTCCTGCTTTTCTTCTAGGAGCTAGTAGTGCCATTATATTCCCTAAAGGCATTTGCAGTCTAAATACGGGAGACAGACAAAAGGGCAGAGAAGGAACAAATGCAAAACCACTCCCCTACTCTGCAGCACAGCTGAAAATGTATATTTTGCCTGGGTTCTCCTCCAAGAGCACAGCTGTCCTGGTTTCAGCTGAGACAATACACCAATGTTCTGGATGTTGCTGAGTGAGGGAGTGAGTCTGGGGCCAGGTTGGGCAGGGCCATTTGGCAGGGAAGTGGTACCACCACAATAGCGCAGCAGCAGGGTGCTGGACAGAACTAGGACAGGTGCCTGAATTAGGGCAGGGGTTATTCCATACCATGTGATACCATGTGGGAGGCCATAAAGTTTGTGGTGAGTTGGCTGGGGCTGGACACTTCTTGAGGGTTGCTGGCCATCTGTCAGTGGTAGTGAGGCACTGCGTTGTTGGCGAGCAGTTGGTTATCGAACAGCTGTATTGTTAGCTGAGGATTGTTTGGTGTGTGGCAAGTAATTGCCCTGTTGATCTGTCTATAAATATATATATATATATCATTGCATTTTTGGTTCTATTTTCCTTTTCTGTCTTAGTAAATTGGTTTTAACTTAACCCATGAGTTCTATTTTGTTTCCAGTTCTCTCCTTCATTCCACTTGGAGGGATGTGAGCAAGTGGCTTTGTATTGCTGAGTTGCTGCTGAGGTTAAACCACAACACAAGCTCTTGGCAAGAATAAATGCTTTCCACTCTGTTTGTGGTGCATTACAAGAGCAGCACCAGAAAACAGATGCCAAATCCTTCTGTAATGTATTTCTGTTTGCTAGTAGTCTTACAATTTCTTAGGGTTACATTAGATAGGTTATGTCCAGTTCTAGCTGAAAAGCAAGTGAAAAAGTTCCAACTGATGTAATATTTCAAACTGTCCATTAAAAGAGATTTTGTAAATTTGTTGATTTTTCTGCTCTTAGGGATTGAAGGATAATTTTGTTTATGCAGCTGTAACAGAAGCTCTGCTTAAATTAGTATAAAACTGCCTACTCTGACTTAAGAAAAATAAGATGTATACAGAGTCATCCTAAAATATTTACAGATAATATCTTATTAACATTCTTGGAAGAATACTATGTGAGCATTCATTTTTATTTTTCATCACTTAAATTTTTATTGCTATTATTTTTTTCTTGATACCAAATAAATAAATAGAATTTAATGGAATTAACAACAAACTAGGAAAAATATTTCCAGTGTGTAATCATCAAATTAGTCACAAATATTAATTAATTATCCTCCAGAAAATTATTAAAAGAAAATATAAGTTAAAAAAAAAAGAGAAAAAAACTTGTTTGATATGGGCAACAACCCTTTCTCTTGTTTATGGAGTAGGACAAAATATCTTGTCTTGAAAAGATCAAATTTCTGGAGTATTCAACTATTTTATGTACCTTACAAAGAATGTTATGTATTAAGTTGTGTCAGTATTTCTGTGACAGTATTTATTTTCCAGGAGTGCTGAAAATGTATTTTGTTCTTTCATACACATAGGAATGCTATGTACTTAAAGCTTACTACATGGTTTATTTTATATATAAAATATACAGAGCGTAATGTATGCATTTGACATAAAATAAGGTATTTATTCTTACATGTTATTTTTTAGATGTTCTGATGAATTTATTATGAGTATACTTCTGGATATTTAAACTGGATTCCAAAGTTTGCATTTTAAAACAGAATTTTGGCCTAATGTTTGAGTATTGCAGATTAGATACTCAAGCTAACTGATCTGAGGCTAATCTAAGAACAGTTGTGTGCAGATGTGGTGATGTGTGAAAATATGAAGTCCTATTGTAGGACGAAAGAGTAAACAAGGCCATGTTCTGTGTTATTTATTTTCACTGCAAGTCACAAGAGAAGAATCAGGCCTCCAGGATTTGACCAAGAATTCTTCAAGTAAAAATAGAAAGAGGTTTTAGAAATCAAATATAAGGGCTGGAGTTTCTATTCTCTGAATACTCAGAATCCACATTATATCTTTACTTTGAGTGTGAAAAAAATATAGATTTATGTCCTAAAAGATGAAATTAATTTTGCCTAAGAAATACTGTATTCCAGCATCACAGTAAAGAAATAGAATTTGACATATGGAAGTGATTTTTAGAAGAAAAGCCAGATGTGTTAAGCATCAGGAAAGAAGAGAGAAACTGATTTGATTCATTGAGATAACTTGCTATAGTGAATTAGTAGGAAGATCTAAAGAGGTTTAAATAGAGGAGAGTGAAACAGTGACCTATAAGAGTGGATGAGATAGGTTATTCTAGTTCTATACATACAGAGAGCATTATCACGATAAGGGCATCAGGGCAGAGGAGAAAGAACAATAGTAGATTTGATGATAGTTCTGTGTGTAAATTCAGTACAGACTCAGTTTTTGCTAGCCAACCATATTATAATACACTCAAGTTCCTTCAACATATACATCTTTTTTTGACACTGAATATTATTATAACAGTGGAAAGACAGTGATATCAATGGAAAACCAGTCCTTCAAAGTCAGGAGTCAAGAGGCAAATGCAAAAATAATCCTTGCTTTTATTTATTATCACTTCCCTTCCCCAAATGTTCAAAATAAAACATTTCAGGTGAAATAGACCGTGAAGTTTTCCTTGTCTGAATCTTCATCAGCTACAGAGTTAAGCTTTACCCCAGTAGCATTGTGTCAACCCTTTGCATGAGTCTGTGGGAGAAAGATTGCAGGGAATAGTTATGAGTGTTTAAAGACTTTAGAATAACAAAGATTGAGAAAATTACAGATAAAGGATGGAACTAGAAATGCCAATTCACCCACTAGCTTTATAAATTTGTCACGTTTCATCCCAATAGAAAGCCAGCATTGTTAGAAGATACTGTGACTTTATAAATATTGTACAAGCCATCACATTTATGATGAGTGATCACTTTTTGAGGAGTGATTAACACACCAGAAGGCTGTGCTATCATTCATCAAGACCTGGACATTATGGAGAGTTGGGTTTGGAGGATCTTGATGAAATTTAACAACAGCAAGGATAGAGTCTTGCACCTGGGGAGGAATAACTGCAAGCATTAGTACAGGTTTAGGGATGACCTGCTCGAGAGGAGCTCTGCAGAGGAGGAGCTGAGTGTTCTCCTGGACAACAGGTTGGCCACAAGCCAGCAGAGTGCCCTTGTGGCCAAGAAGACCAATGGTGTTCCTGGAGAGCATTAAAAAGAGTGTGGCCAGCAGGTTGAATGAGGTGATCTTCCCCCTCTACTCTGCCCTGGTGAGGCCATGTTTAGAATACTGTGTACAGTTCTAGGCTCCCCAATTCAAAAAAGTCAGGGATCTTCTAGGAGTCTAGTGGAAAACCAGAAAGAAAATAAAGGGCCTGGAGCATCTCTCCTAAGAGGAAAGGTTGAGTAACTTGGGCCTGTTCAGCCTGGGAAAATGGAGACTGAAGGGGGGATCTGATAAATGTTTATAAATATCTAAAGAGGTAATAGGCAGAGGTATGAAGCCATGTTCTTCTTGGTAGCATGTAGCAATAGATCAGGGAGCAATGGCCTAAAAGCATAGGAAATTCCATACAAACACGAGGAAGAACTTCTTTATGATAGGAGTGACAGAACACTGTGACATGTTGCCCAGAGAGGTTCTGGAGTCTCCTTCTATGGAGATATTCAAGACCTGGCTCGACACCTACCTGTGTGACTTATTGTAAGATACCTGCTTTAGCAGGGGAGTTAGACTTGATAATTTCCTGATATCCTACCCAAACTCTGCAGTTCTGTGTTTCTGTGATTCTTTGATATAAAGTCATGCTTTTCAATAGTGCAAAAAAAAGAAATGGTGCAGGAATCATTGTTTTTAGAAAGGGATGTGTCAGATGAAACTTCATCTTGTTTGATTTCCCAAATGCTGTATGAACTTGATGTAAGAAATCAGCACGTTAAAATGTTGCTGCTTCCAAAAGATGCAACTCCATAAAATCAGGTACGTGAACTTGATACAAACACATCAAATCTACAACACAGTAAAATTCAATAAATTAATCATCAGAAATAAAATGCACAGTTCATTTCACTGTAGGTCATAGCTGCATCAGGATGAACAAAACATAGCAATGAGTCTGTTTCTTAAGAATAAGTAAGGTGGAGTTATGTCATTTCATTCTAACTGATTATCATGGTTTTATGATTTTTGTTATTGGCATTCCATATCATAACATCATGAAGTGTAGTGAGAGTTAAAGAGTTAATGCTTCAGTTCCATGGATCATCGATAGCTCCGGGTATGCCTGTCTCAGAAGAGAAGAACTATGTACCCCAGAAGACTTAGAGTTGCTTTGCATTTTTTCCGTTTTCTGCTCAGAGGGAAAGATAATAACTGTTTGTGTGTCATGGGACACAGTCTCATCCCTTCTGGGATTGACCCAGCAGTGGATGCTCGCTAGCTGTCTCTCCTTCAGTGTTTAGCATAAGGCCTTTAGTTTATCGGACACTCTCTCACTCATATAATTTGATTTGTTAGCTTCAATCCCAATTATATTGTGTTATTTTGCATTCTGGTATCTTATTTAGTAAATTAGTTTTTAGGCCCATCTCTCTTTTCCCTTTTCCCTTTCCCCCTTCCCCTTCCCCAGTGTGTGGGTCTGTGGGTCTCCTGCTCCAATCATCGTGGAACCAGGCCGAACCAGCCCCAAAACCACTGACTCTGATATAAACGGAAAATGTTTTTTTGCAACCAATATTTGGATAGTATGAGTGAAATGCACTCATTAGCATTGAGCAAGAGGTAGTGCCAGTGTAATTTTGAGTCTGTCACTTCTGTTCTGATTGGCACTTTTTGAGCTTCTATCGAGTACGTTTTACTGCTGACAGTTTGACACAGGAAAAAGTAGAAATGTAAACTCCCACTATGTCTGCAGGTGTCTGATCTGTAAATTGAATGTTTCTACACCATATGACAAAAAGACATGGACATTCCAGGAATATTACTTCTGACTTTTTAACGGTTCAATTTTAGAGTCTATATACTTCTGCTAATATGAAAATTCAGTGAATTACAAAGTCAGTTTGCCAAGATTTACTTTTTCTTCTTGGAGTACATTTTTTCTTTAAAAGAGGAGCATTAGGACTTGAGTTATATCCTTGGGTGCTGTAAATTGACAGAGATGCGCTGAAGTCAATGGTACTATTCTTATTTACTCCATCAGTCCCAGCTAATTAATCCTCTGACCTCTCTACAGAAGTCATATGATGTAGGCTTCAAGGCTTTTTATAAACTTTATCACAACTCTTAACCATCAGTGGTCCCATGGTAGGGCTTCTAGCTGTTATGGCCTGCAGGTATAAACTTGATCTGCACAGTTTTGTAAGATTGAGTGTTTATGATCTTTGTTTAATATTATGGGTTCCTTGGTTAAAGCTGCAAAGTGAGATAAAGAGCACAGCTGCCTCCTCAAGCTTCTCTGGACTAGGATCTGGACTAGGACTAGGATCTGCCCTGCCACTGGGGCCCAGAAAAGTCCTGGGGAAACAGGGTCTCTGTTCAGCCTTGGGATGTGTCCTGCTCACTTGATACCCTGGCTCAGACCCAAGGATTCTGCTACTCACTGGATTATCCAGGTAAAATTTATGAGCGAATACACACACTCATGCCATGCACACCATTTTGGGAAAGGCACACATCCCTCCCCAGCAGTCAGTACCAGGCACATGGGCTGCAACAAACAACGCCACTTCAGACAATGGTGCAGAGCCCGCACATGCCTTCTGAGTGCTAGTCCCTCCACCAGAAACTGGTTTGGGAACACACAGCACTCCCCCACCAAGGCTGGGAGAAGAAAATTGCCACTTGCTCCAGTAGCTGATGCTAAGACTTCTCTCATTGCAGTAGCTGGCCCCACAGTATGTGGACCTACATGTCGTGTCTGACTCCATTAGCTGGCACCCTGTCCACTCATGCCATACTCCAAAAGTTGGCATTGCAGACTTAAAAGTCTGTGGAATCCTCCCTAGACCTAAAGAGGACCATCCAACCAGTGACACCCAATTCAACAGCTGGCACCACAGGCTGGGGTGCCCACACCCGCAGTCTGACTCCGATTCTTGATCCCAAATTCACTTATGTTGGTCTCCTCAGCAACTGGTTCTCTGTGCACAAAATCTTTAGTGACCCTTCAGTTCTGTGGAGCTATGACCCCTCCAGCTATCGAGCCTAAGATCCCATCCACTTCAGTAGTTGACACCAGTTTCACTCACACACACACAGGTCTCAATAGCACCTCGTGCTAAGATCCCCTCACTCTCTCTAGCAGCTGCTGCTGCAGGCTGGGAGGTTCAAATCCCCTGGCCTGACTCCGGTAGTTGGCACTGAGGTTTGCTTGCATGTGTGCAGGTCTTGTCAGGAGATAGAATATTATCCTTCAGCACGCATACACACTGGAGAAAGTGGCCTTTCATAGATCCACTCAATGGATCTATGTCTCTAGCACTGAAGGCTCTCACCAGGGCTAAGCAGAGGGAAAAGGCCCTGTAACTTGGCTGACTGGCAATGTTCTTTCTTAATACATCCCAGACCTTTGCAGTGAGGACATGATGTTGGCTCATGGTCAGCCTCCTATCCAACGGTACTCTCATGTCCTTTTCTGCAAATCTACTTCCCAGCTGGTCAGCCCCCAGAAATTCCTGGTGCCTGGGGTATTTCTTCCTTAGATTCAGGACTTTACATTTCCTATTGGTGAAATACATGAAATTCCTCATCTCATTATTCCCATCTTTTCAACATATGGCAACACAACAATCTTGTGCATCAGTCATTCATCTCAAGTTGATATATTTTGCAAGTTTGAATTGCCTACTTCCTTAATTTTAATTACTGCTGACCCTGTGTTGATATCAGGGTACACCACTGTGACTTCATATCACTAACGATGACCCTTAGCATTTTAGCTAGTTTCCTGACAACCTCGCTGTCCACTTCTCTAGTCTGTACTTCATCAAGCTGACAAAGATGTTACAAGAGAGTCATTTTCATTTTGGGCAGACTTTCAATTTTAGAAGGTGCCAATATAAAGCACACCATACTTATGTGTAGGTCCTTTTAATAAGATGAAAACTGTGATGTTAAGCTCACTTACTTTTTTACCCGATGTTTTCTTTGCTATTAAGTTAATGAAAGCAAAACATATCCACTCATAATACTTTAGGATAACATATTAATGATTATCTGTAAAATCTTGGCTGTACGTGGCAGGCCAAGGATAACTGGAAATCTTAAAGAGAATTTTCCAATTCAGGAGTATGGATTGTCTAATGACAAACATTTTCATGCCCTAGTACTAAAGGATCTTCACTTTCAGTAAGAGTAACATTATGAAACAAGATGTAATGATTTTATTTTTTTTCATGACTTCTCATTGTGACCTAGCAGGATGGTTATCTCAAACCAATCTCATGTACAGTTTGTCTAAAAACATGCAAGTCTTAGAAAGGCTTATTCTTTTCTTAATGAAAGCCTAGAAAAATTAGGAAAGCAAGAGAAGAATTCCATAAAGGGAAACTACTGTAGTCTGGAACAGCATCTCAGAATGCCAAAGATGCTTGTAAGAACTTTAATAATAAGGTTGGTTTGCAACACTGAATTACACCTTTATATCATGATCATATTATTCTACACATTAAAATATGTAATTTTTGTAAGGCCATATGCATTTTGGGTGATTGTGCTAACTGTACAATTATTTCATTCACCACTGAAAAATATCAAAACATTATTGTTTTGGTTTTTTTTTAGAAATATATGCATATTTTTGATGATAATGCTGCAGAAGATCATAAAGAAATGGTTCTGTATAAAAGTTAAAATTTTATCTTTATGGAGTTGTGTTTATTTATCCATCTATTTATCTATTAGGTACATTATTTTACACACTGCAGTGAAATAAGTTTTAGCACTTGATTTTCAAGTCTTCTAGACAAAGCCTTCACACTATGAGGGAAATGAATAGATTGTAATTTTAATATTGAATTTCCCACTTCAGTAATTTCAGTCTATTTGTATACATTATTTGTATACAGTGTTTCCTCTTCTCTTTTTCTTTTTTCTCTGATAAATGATAATGATGTGTCTTTGTTTCCATTTGATTTTTTTTTTTTTTTTTTTTTTTGAGGCGGGGGAGGAGGAAAAAGAATCACAAACCACCCATTTCCATAGAAATAGACATTGTCTACATTTGGCTACCTATTGAAATTGCTTATGCATTTGCTTGTCAAATTTCAGTGCTTTCCTGATTCCAAAAGGTCGATTCAGGACATTTGCTGTTCCTGTTGAGTGATACAATGTATGTTAGCACTATGAAGTCAATGCTGAACACAACTATCTCCTAGGGTTCTTGAGATGTGCTTACAAGTATTCAGACATCCTTCCAAGTGCCCTAAATTCACTGGTTGACAATGCTCAGAACTGCACTGATGGCAAAATAAATGCATAATATGAAAAATCACTTGGAACAGTGTTTATAAATGTGGAGATCGGCACTTTTAACATGAATTGCTTTAGAATTTATTTAAAATGAAAGTAATCCTAAAGCAGTAATGCAACCTCTAAAAGTAGGGCTTTGCAATAGCCCTTAAACAATAAGTAACAAACTGCAATGAAAAGAAAGAGCAGCAGACACAAGGGAATTTCTCTAATTACAGTTGCTGAAAAGAAATCCTAAAAATATGAAATTTCAGTTACTTTTTTTTCCAACTGAGAGGTGAAATCCCCAAAATCACAATGTAATGGTAAATCTTATTGTCTTTAAAAATCAAATTTGGGCTTAAATATTTAGGTAATATATAAATGGAACTTTGGAGAAGAACTTCTTACTTCATGGTTGGAGAGGAACACTTTACAGATTCAATTTATTTTATTTAAATGTATCAAATGTAAGCTTATTTCCTGAGCTTCTTCTACCAGAAATGGAATAAAACAGAGAGTCAGAGACAGAGGGGCACTTGTCATAGACATCTTTGTCCACTGAGGGAATAGCAGGTTAAATAGCAGATACTATAACATCATGTGAGTCAAGTACTTAGGTATTTTGCTTCTCTCTCATAGTCTACAATAAGCTTCCTCCAGACTTTTTCTTGGTTGCTTTTTATTTTATTTTATTTTATTTTATTTTATTTTATTTTATTTTATTTTATTTTATTTTATTTTATTTCATATCATTTCATATCATTTCAT
>VXAB01012082.1:107185-117784 GCA_013399175.1 Odontophorus gujanensis
TTCCTTCCTTCCTTCCTTTCTCTCTTTTTCTTCTTTCGCTTCTTCTTTTTTTGTCCATAATATTCTGAAAAAATAATCTGGTATGTATCAACGAATGTACCAAGCCATATACAAAGTCAAATACTGTTTGATACAGTTAATGAAAACAAGCAAAGGAAAACAAGTTAATAGAATTTTGCTGTAAACTACAAATCCCATCAGTATAAAAAGATAAAAAGAAATCTTCTATCGCCTATCAGAGAAATGTGCTGAAAGAAATCTGTTAGTCAAGGCCAATGTCATATAATGAATGGGATTGTTCTCTTTATATCTCAGAAACCCTCACAGGAGTACTATTCCGAACTATTTTCTTTCCCTGAGTATCTCAATGATATTTGAGAGATATTTGCTAAAATATGTTTCCACAACAAGGATGCTTGCACATCAACACAGTTTAAATTGTCTCAATTGCAATTGGTAATGTTCTGTGACTGATCGCTTGCACATTACTGAATATCATAAATTTTGGTGACCATATCTTAAAAAAAAAAAAAAAGCAATTCTATTGACTGTAATTTGATGAGTAAATACATAAATAGAGTTGCTTGGGAAAAAAAAAAATGTCTGTTGATTTATTATTGTTAGTGAATAAACTTAAGGAAAATAAAAGGTATTTTAAAAATGTATTTAAAAAAGGTATTTATATTTATCTGTTACTCAGAATTTCATTCCTTGAACTCTATTGCATGCAGCTGAAATTGCACTCTGCTCCCCCTTAGTGGTATCTTTTTTTTTCCCTTTCTTTCTTTCAATATAGCTACATAACACCAGTGACATACAGCAGATAAGAGGAAAGTTCAAAACATAGGTCTCCCCTAGGCTTAAGGGAACCTGGAGTGTGAAAATCTCCCTGTTAAAGAGGTCAGACCAAAGGTCCACCAAATCCATTTTGTGAGAATGGCCAATAGTAAATGCTTAGGGAGAAGTAATGAGAATGAATAAACACAGAGCACTAACAAAGTGTGCCCAACCTCCTCAGCTATGAGAAAGGATCTCTATTTTTGTACCTATCAGCCTGCAGCCCTCAGACATATTTAACCTTAAGTCTATGCATCATGTCTCAGTGTAGTTCAATGCAAATTGTAATCATATTGATAAAAAATAGCTGCACTGACCACAGGTCCAGAACTGTTGTTTTTTTTAAAGGGAAAATAACACAATATCTTCCATACTACATCTTTATTTCTCTAAAACCAGTCTCTCCAGTACGTTTTTACATTCTTAGTTCATTAAAAAAAATGTTTTAAGTAAATGTTAAAAGAAATAACCTTCCTATAATAGATATCTCCTCGCATGCCTAAAATGCTACCTATTGATATTTATTTAGTATGCCTTTGATAGGGAGGTAATTTTTTTTCTACTTCTATTACTGAAATAAAAGTGAGTTTACTGGTTCTTATTTTACACAGTTAAACACTTTGAGTAGTATGCCATTCCAGTGTGTATCCAAACAGAAACATTGCACTACTGATAGTTAAAAATAACAACAATGTCACTCCAGGAACTGCAAGAAGAACTTAGCATAAACTAGTAGGTGATAAAATGTTTGTCTCTTTAAGTACAACTGTATCCTGCTCTGAGGGAATAAGATCAGAAGGATATGTTAACTTCAATAGTCTTCTACATGTGTGCTTTTAAAACACAGACAGAAAACCACTCTGAAGGCATTCAGGTTCACTTTTAAGTAAAATGTTGAGTATTTTCTGTAAAAACATTCAAACGTTAGCATTATCCATTAACAGCAACTACTTTGCTTCTTCTAATTTAATGGGCTGAACTAAAAAAAAAAGCTTTTTGATCTACTGCATATCCAATCCTCCTTTTTCAGCTATCCTTCTCCTTCAACAAATGTGGCTTTTCAGAATTATACATGATGTTGCAAGTGAGTTCATAATGTCATGTGGTGATTTCATTAACATTTTTTAGACTTAAAATACTTTGGTCATTCCATTATATATTTTATGTATTTCCTATTGCTTCCTTTATATATTATATTTCCTGTTGTTTCAGATTTTACACTCTGAATTATAACATAGGTCCTGATTTTCTTGGGTCCAATTGGAACGCCAAGTCTTCAGCCTTTTTGGACATTTTTCAGCTGAAGAACTCTGAATCTTTATCAGAAATCTTCCTTTGGTCCGTAAGAGCAAGACCTTGCAATGCTTAAGTTTATGCCAATACAGTAAGCGCAACACCTAAGACCAGTCACATCTTCAAATCATAGAATTGTTATGGCTAGAAAAGACACTAGGACCATGTAGCCAACCATCAGTCCATCATCACCATGCCCACTAAACCATGTTCCTCAGAGCCACATCTACTCTTCATTGTATCAACTCCCTTCTTGCATAATAGCTGGATTCTCCTTTGTCCTCATGAAGCCTCTTGACTTTAAAGCATCAGTAAATTTCAGGAGGATTCTGGTGACAAATTAATCAATAAAGACATTAAAAAGTTTTCTCACTGTAGCCGGATAGGACTTTTCTTAGAATGCTGACTGATTGTATCATATGAACATTAAGGGAAAAATGAAGAAGTTAATATATTCATATTCAGCTTGGGATGACAGAGAATATTGTCTCTACTCTCTTATTGCATAAAACATAAATTTTAAAATCTTCTTCTTAACTATACAGTATAGTGTTGGCCGTCAAAATTACTCAATTTACAGAATTTTTAGTACTACCATAAGAACAGAGTTCTGGGTGTTGCATGTTATGTCCTCCTAGGAAGAACTCTGTTTTTCAAAGAAGGATTAATTGTTTTGTGAAAGGCTGACAAACCAAGCATTTTCCATGTATAAATAATCACTTGGAGTGCTACTAAAATCTGTTAGAATAGTTCCTGTCAGACAGAAGCTGACTAGATGTCAGGTTTTACTTACCTGAATTTTTTTTTATTATTAAGATATGCCATTATACATATAAAAAAAAATATGGAAATTGCTCATTTAATCTTCAAAGGACTGCTTTTGCTGAGCCAGTTTTTGACTTCCACGGTACCATGCCATCTGGGAGTTCTTGATGACGGGGCAAGCAAAGAATTTAGCCTTACAGCTCCCATGAGTACTAGTGATCAAATATTCTGTGCATTAAGACCCAGTATGTATCCATTAAAAGAGTATGCATGAAATGTAAAACACCTGGAGCCAACTCTACTCTGAGATACTCCTTTCCTAAAATATTTCGTAGAACTGGTGTCTCGGTTGTGGTAGGCAAAGTATGGCCACCAATTGTCTATTTTGGTGTAATGTTTTATCCCTGGGGACCTTTGCTGGCTTTCCATCTGACAGATTAAGCTATTTTTAGTGGATTTATAACTAGTCAGGGGGGAATCACCTCTACACAGTAGAAGAGGACTGCAAATTAGTAATTCTATTCTGCATTTATTAAAGAAACCAATGGAATTATAAATGAAGAAAACATTCAAATATTACATCATTTTGTTTCCTCATAGAATTCCTTTTCATTTTTGACCTCTTGCTAAGATGGTGTTGGAAGAATTTCTGCACTTAAATACTAAGCATGGCTTGCAGTGAATTCTCTAGATGCAAGAGAATTTTTCTATCATAGGATCATAGAATAGCCTGGGTTGAAAGGGACCAGAAAGATCGTCTAGTTTCAACCCTCCTTCTGAAGGCAGGGTTGCCAACCACTGGACCAGGCTGCCCAGAGCCACATCCAGCCTTGCCTTGAATGTCTCCAGGGATGGGGCATCCACAATCTCTATGGGCAATCTGTTTTAATGTGTCACCACCCTCTGAGTAAAAAACTTCCTTTTAATATCTAACCTAAATCTCCCCTTAGTTTAAAACCATTCCCCTTTGTCCTGTCACTATCAACCCATGTAAACAGTTGTTCCTCCTCCTGTTACATGCTTCCTTCAAGTACCTGTAAAGGTGATGGAACAGCCTGTTCTGGATGCCATCTCCAGACAATTGGAAGAAAAGGAGGTTATCAGGAGTAGCAAGCATGGGTTCACCAAGGGGAGGTCATGCTTGACCAACCTGGTGGCCTTCTATGATGTTGTCACTGGCTGGGTGGATGGGGGGAGGGCGGTAGATGTAGTCTGCCTTGATTTCAGCAAGGCATTTGATACTGTCTCCCATGAGATCCTTATAACAAAGCTAAGGAAGTGTGGGATAGGTAGTGGACAGTGCAGTGGGTTGAGAACTGGCTGACTGGCAGAGCGCAGAGGGTTGTGGTTGGAGGTGCAGAGTCCGGTTGGAGGCCTGTGACCAGCGGTGTCCCCCAGGGGTCCCAGTCTTGTTCAACATCTTCATCAGTGACCTTGATGAGGAGATAGTGGCCACCCTCAGCAAGTTTGCTGATGATACGAAGTTGGGAGGATTGTCTGACGTGCCTGAAGGCTGTGCTGCCATTCAGCGAGACCTGGGCAGGCTGGAGAGCTGGGCAGNAAGAGCCCTCTCCACTCCAAGCTAAACAAGCACAGTTCCCTCAACCTTTCCTCATAAGAGAGATGCTCCAGCCCTCTGATCATCTTAGTGACCCTCCCCTGGACCTGTTCCAAGAGCTCTGCATATTTCCTGTACTGGGGGCCCCGGGCCCCCACAAGAGTGCTTCTCACAAGAGCTGAGAAGAGCAGGATAACTACCTCCCTCTCCCTACTGGTCACCCCTTTCTTAATGCAACCCAGGATATAGTTGGCCCTCCAGGCTGCAAGCATAGACTGTTGGTTCATGTCCAGTCTCTTATCCACCAGGACTCTCATGTACTTCTCTGCAGGGCTTCACTCCAGGAGTTCTTCTCCTAGTCCCAAGTAGCCCCGGCCCAAGTACAACACCTTGTATTTGGCCTTGTTGAACATCATTAGGTTCACACAGGCCCACTTCTCCAGCCTGTTCAGGTCCTTTTGGATGGCTTCCCTGCCATCCAAAGTCAATGTATTGACTGCACCTCTCAGCTTGGGTTGCCACCCACGAACTCGATGAGTGTGCACTTGATTCCATTTTCTATGTCACTGATAAAGATGATGAAGAGCACTGGTTCCAAGACTGACCCTTAGGGGACACCACTTGTGACCAGCCTTCACCCAGACATAGAACCGCTGATCACAACCCTTTGGCTGCAACCAGCCAACCAGTTCTTAATCCATTGAACAGTCCATCCTTCAAATCCATACCTCTCCAATTTAGAGAGAGTGATGTGGTGAGGGACTGTGTCAAAGGCTTTGCAGAAGTCCAGGTAGATGATATCTGTCACCCTTCCTCTGTCTACCGATGCCGTAACTCCATCATAGAAGGCCACCAGATCGGTCAGCCAAGATCTTCCCTTGATGAATCCATGCTGGCTGTCTCAGATCACCTCTTTATCTTGTATGTGTAACATGGTAACCAGGAGGATCTACTCCATGATCTTCCCAGGTACAGAGGTGAGACTTACCAGCCTATAGTTCCCCAGTTCATTCTTTCTCCCTTTCTCAAAAATGGGTGTAATGTTTCCCTTTTTCCAGTCACTGAGGATTTCACCCAACAGCCATGATTTTTCAAATATGACAGAGAGTGGCTCGGCAACCACATCAGCCATCTCTCTCAGAACCCTGGGGTGCAAATCATCTGTCCCTATGGACATATATGCATTCAGTTTCATGAGGAGGTCTCAAACTTATTCCACTATTACAGTGGGATGGAATCCACTTCTCTCACCCACACCTAGAGGGTCCAGGTCCTGGCAGACATGAGGAGCCTGATCACCAGTGAAGACTCAGGCAAAGCACTTCCTGAGCACCTCAGCTTTTTCCATGTGTGAGGAAGCCAGTTCTCCATCCTTATGTATCAGAGGGGGGACATTCTCTTTGGTCTGTCTCTTCCTACCCATATACCTGTAGAACCACTTGTTATTTTTCACATCCCTTGCCAAGTTCAGCTCCATCTGTGCTGTGGCTTTCCTGATCTTATCTCTACACATACAGACAATGTCTCTATATTCTTCCCAGGCTACACAAACCTGCTTCCATTTCCTGTACATCTCTTTTCCCACAGTTTAAGCTGCAGGTCCTTGTTCAGCCATGTTAGTTGCCCGTCTCTTCTGCTTGACTTCTTCTGCTGGGGTATGGAGAGCTGTTGTGCTCACAGAAGGGTTTCCTTAAAGGGCTGCCAGCTCTGCTCTGTTCCTACATCCTTAAGGACAGTTTCCCAGGAGATCCCATCCAGCAGTTCCTTGAGCAGCTGGAATTTTGCTTTCCTGAAGTTCAGGGTCCTGACTCAACTTTCTGCCAGGCCTGCAATCCTCCGTACATCAAACTGCACCATGGCATGACCACTACAGCTCAGTCTGCCACCAATCTTAACCTCTCTAATGCTCTCCTCTGCTTTGATGAGCACCAGGTCCAGTAAGGCTTCACCTCGGGTCGGTCCATCTAGACCAGGAAGATGTCCTCAACAGGATCCACGAATCTCCTGGATTGTCTGCCACCCACCGTGCTGCTATTCCAGCAGCTATCCAGGTGGTTGAAATCCTCCATCAGGACAAGAGCCTGCAAGGGTGACACCTCCCACAGTTGAAGCAAGAAAGCCTTGTCAACAGGCTCCTCCTGATCAGGTGGCCCCAACCACTAGATGTCCTTTCCTGGACCGATCCCTGCCTTTAACCCATAAACTCTCAACTTGGTCATGGCTGTTACTCAAACACAGTTCTTCACAATCTACCCACTTCCTAATGCAGAGGGCAACTCTCCTTCTCCTACCCTGTCTATCCCTTCTGAAGGGCCTGTAGCCCTCAATCACAATATGCCAGTCATGAAACCCATCCCACCACATTTCCATGATAGCAACCAGATCATAATTTTCCAAGCACATCACGGTTTCCAACTCCTCCTGTTTATTTCCCATGCTGCATGCATTAGTGTACAGGCACTTCAGCTGGGCTTTCTGGCACACTATCTTTTGAGAGGGGCTCTCCATCAAACCTCTGAAAGAAATTTGAAGTTTTCTCCCACTGCTTCCCAGAGGGAAACAAGGTGGAAATGGAAGGGCAGCAGTATTCCCTCCCTTGGATATTCTTTGCCCCTAAACATCCCCATTTACTTCCATAATACAGCACTGATATTCCTCATAGTACAATTGTCTGACGTATACCACTGGAAAAATAAGGGACTCAACCTCTTAGTATAGCTCATTTTTGTGAATATAATTAATTATTTTTATTTAGCATCTCAGTGCAGATTTGCGTCAGAAATGAACTATTTGCTTGTTGAAGATGAGTGATATAGATTAAGTGAACTTTTTAGATTGAGCTCAAGACCAAAGGTGTAAATCTGTAAGACATTCAAGGAAATGCCTATATTGGCTTAGCTGGCACTACAACAAGCTGGAAAGAACTAAACCATAAAGATTTTAAGCAAATAGATACATCTTTATAATACTACACATTAGGATTGATGAGCAGATTTTCTTACAGAAGAAATCTTACCTGTCAAAACAAGAAGACAATTTAAATAACATAATCTTAATACTGTGTCATGGTGTTACATATCTGAAACGTGATACAGCCAGTACAGGAAAGTAAAATGAAGCTTCAAGACTCCATTAGACTTTAACATGTATTAAACACTAGAGAAAACCCTCCTCCACCGAAGATTTAGGGCTCTCTTTTTGAAGTGAGTGTGAGTGTCTTCTTCTAACTGAAAGCTGTTTCTGGTATATTCATTCTACTTACTAACACGTGTCTTTAAAAAACATCCAAATTTATCTTTTAACACCTGCACAGTAAACACTAAATCTGAATTACTCACCAAATTTTCATCTACTGGCAATGGGAAACAGTAAGTGCACTTAGGGCACAATTCATCTGGGCTATTTTAGATGTTTAGTTTAGGATAAAATGAACTGCTCCTTAAATATCCCTTTATCTCCTCATTGACTACAAAGTAAGATGAATCACGCTCATTATGACTGCATATTTGACGTTCTTTACAGATTTCTGGGTTCACACACACTTTGAATATCCTTTACTCTGCCACTATATTATAAAAATGATGACTTGAGCCACCAACTCACTGGAATCATTTATCAATATAAAATAATAATGCAGGATAAAAGTGATGAAATGGGTCTGATATTCTCAAAACTTCCTTTTACCTTCTTCCTTACTTATTGTGGCTGTCAGTGGACATCCATTGAATATCTAGTAACTCTGTCACACAGCTTGCACAGATACACTGAAATATTATGCTTACTACTGTTATTAAAGTGTAGATTAAAGATACTGAGCACTGCCAGTATTTTCACAGGTGAAAATACAGAGCACACTGTATTTATTGGTCAACTCTTGACTGAGTGACAAGAATGCTGTTACTGAAAGAGTAACAATTTTTGTCACATTGTCCAGAGTAAATGCTATCAAGATAATGTTTCTTCAGAGAGAGAAACAGATTGATTATATTTCATACAAAAGGAGATATGATCTGAAATGGTGGTTTGGCTTGCCATGGTAAAGAATATCCAGTTTAATGAACACAGTACCAAGCCATACAGATACATAAGTTTTTCAAGCACAACATCAATGTGAAAGACCATAACATGTGAGATTAAATTTTGATTTTTCTGTGTTGTGGATGAAGATCTTTGCAAGTGTACTTCTCAGCATTACAATGTCAAAATGTCACATAGCCTTGGATCAAAAACATTCAAATAATTTTTTGATAGCTTTGACTGGGCTAAATTTCTTCTTTGGAAATGATGTTTGTGTAATTATGGCTGACTTCTGTGTCTAAGGCAAAAGTAGTCAGTTCATGGCTATGAATTTGCATGTGTCACTTAAGCAATGAAATACGTTTTATATGCTGGAACTGTATCATGTGACTGCAGCATGCTGTACTGGTGCTCATACTGCTGCATACGCTACAGTTTTGGCTGTAGGAGGAAGCCAGCCAGCAAAATAGCTCCAGAATTCACAGGTGGCTCCCAGATCTCCTTAGGACCATCTGTACACAGCCCACATCCATACTACCTGCAGGGGTGGGAAGCTGCTGTCAGAATCAGCTGTGAACTTCCCTTAGATCTCTTTTTCCCACTGGAATTCTAAAAACAGGAGCAGATCCAGTTAAGAAATAGGATGTAGAAAGTTGTTTTAGTCTGATTATAATAGTTGCTATTAATATTTTAAAGAAAACAAATTTAGTAAAGAGATGCCAGAAAATAACACTAATAAAACAATAAATCGAACATTTACATAAAATCTGGCACTTTTTCATAAGAATGTCACCACTTTTCCAATTTTCTTCTCAGGGAAAAATTCGAAATTGATTTTTTCCCTTTTGTTCTAATTACAAACATCTGTGAAAGTTACACCAATCTAAATGAGCCAAACAAATAGCTAGAACCCAATCCAAGCAAATCTTATTTTCCTACACATAATTTTTTGTAGATGGGAGAGTTGGTGTTCTTGTTGACCATCAGCACAGTGAAGATGTAACTTTTGCTTATAAAATCAGAGTTCAGAAGATAATGAGAAAGAAAGTATTTCTTTCTTTGGACATTAAACTCGACAGGTTTCCTAATTTTAATAATAATTGCATCTAGTTAATTCTTACAAAAAAGAGAGTGGACCAGTTGCCCACTCAAGCTATTTCCCAAGCCACTGAAAAGCCATGACATTCAGTCTTCCATTTCTTTGTACAGAATGCTCCTTCATAACTATACAGACTTAGAGAAACAGACAAGTTTTACTTATCTTTTCCATCTCTAGGTACTATTGTGTATGTTCTGTGCAGTGTTACTGAGAAGCTAAATAAATCCTAGTCCAAGGGTTGCAATTACCAAACAATCTGCAGATTCTAAGTGTCCAAGAAAGATTCCTTGAGCTTGCCTAAAATGTACTAGTAGAACTCACAATATAATAAATCTTCATTCCCCTTCCTTATCCACAGAGTGATATAACAAACTGTTTTTCAAAAAAATGTTTTTCCTTCTTTTAGTTCAGTCTGCCAAACAGTGTCAAATGGAGATAAAAATGACAAGGACAGAAAAATAAAAGAATCATGCAGAACAAATGCCTCATTTATCAGGTCAGAAAATCCAGCCCTCCGAAGACTGGTTTTATCCCATTTATAAGCTAGTTCACATTCTCAAGCACCAACAAGGCGTTTTCTCGGGTACGGTCTGAAGACTCTTCTCTTAATCTTGACAGTAAATTTTTATGGGTGTTTAACCTGTGCCAAGACTGTAACATTTAAATCAGTGGAGGTTTTTTATTTTGATCCCCCTCTTGTACTACTTTTAAAAGGAGTACATTAAAGCATGTCAGACACTCCTTATGCAAGAGGGAGACAAGAAAGTTTATGAGGACATATGCACATTCAAAAAGCAATTGATCGCTGTTAAAATGGTTGAAGTATGTTCACATAGATCTGGAATTCAGGGTAAGTAGACTGTCTAGCCTAACTGCTCCACCAGATAGTTCATTTTATTATTGTTATTATACAATATTTTTCTGATTTCAAAATATTCTGTGTAGAGAAGCAAATTTACAGGTCTCTGTAATTTAGCATAGATAAATATATATATATATATACATTTACATCAGGAAACCTTGTTTTTTC
>VXAB01012082.1:118420-224209 GCA_013399175.1 Odontophorus gujanensis
GGGGGGATTGGTATCAGACACTGTATCAAAATATAATGTAGCAATTGCATCAGAAGACTGTGAGCCTGAGATGCTCAGCCAAAGAGTGCCAGGACAGGTTTGCCTGTGTCAGACCTGGGGTATACAACGGAATGGATTTTACTGACAAATTGCGCAATTTCTCCCTTGTCAGTAGGGGGTGTGTGCCCATTATTGCAGTAATGAATAAAATTGCTGCTATCACTGAGATCTTTACCTAACCCGAAATTCTTGACGTAGAGCATTTCTAACAGTACCTATAAATGCAGTAGCTATCCTTCAAAACCTACATAAGCAGCCATAAAGAAAGATGCACAGGTGAGGTCATGGCAAAGGTCACTGTCACAAAACAGATCTGATTTTACTATAATATGAGATTGTGCCTTTCTTTTCCACACAGATACCCAGATTTTGAGCTAGCAGGTGCCACTGTGATCATCTGGTCTGATTTTTTCACTGACTTTTATTCATTCAAGCTCATCGATAGTCATTTTAGGGCTGGAGTAATGATTTGAGCTGGAACAGGAATCCATCTAAACCATCTGTGTCAGACGTTGTTGGACCAGAACATAGCGTTTACAAATCTGATGAATGCATGGGGATGCAGTCTCACAATATGGTACCCCAAAGGACCATATGCAGTACCCAGTGATTAGGCAAAACAAGAGATCTTGGCCTAAAAATACTTTGTTGTTGTTCTGATACATTCTTTCAAATTTATAACGAATTACAATTGCTGAGTACCCGACAAGGAAATACTTTCCAAGTAGAAACATGAAACTCAAGGTAAGATATATTGCACATGTCTAGGTCTGAGGTAATCATGTAAATTCTCATCATAGTTAATGAAAAAGCATGGGTCACTGATTTCAACATAGAGTTGATTTCATAGAATCATAGAATCACCAAGGTGGGAAAAGAAATCTAAGATCATCCAGTCCAATCATTCGCCTCTCGTCATTATTTCCAAATAAACCATGTCCCTCAGTATAACATCTAAAAGTTTCTTGAACATCTCCAGAGTCAGTGACTCCATCCCTCAAATTATTTCCTGACTTCCAGTTTGAACATCCCCTGGTGCAACTTGAGGCCATTCCCTCTAGTCCTATTGTTAGTTATATGGGAGAAGAGGCTAATTCCCACCTCACCACAACCTCCCTTCAGGTAGTTGTAGAAAGTAATAAGGTCTCCCCTGAGCATCCTCCAGACTAAACAATCCCATTTCCTTCATCCACTCCTAGTAAGGCCTGTGCTTCAGATCCCTCATTATCTTCGTTATCCTTCTCTGAAAATGCTCTAGTGCCTTGATGATTTTCTAGTACTGGGGGGCACAAAACTGAACATAGTACTTGAAGTACAGCCTCACCAGAACTGCATACAGAGAGATGATCACTTCCCTGCTCCTCCTAGAAAAACATTGTTGCTGATAGAAGCCAGGATGCCATTGACCTTCTTGGCCATCTAGGCTCACTGCTGACTCATATTCAGCCAAGCATAGACGAATAACCCCAGATCTGTTTCCTCTACACACTTTTTCATTTATACAGGCTGTAGCATTGTCCGGGGTTGTTGTGGCCAAAGTGCAGGACCTGGCACTTGATTTTGTTGAACCTCATCCTGTTAGCCTTGCCCAAGCTATCCAGCCCCTCTGTAGGGCTTCCTACCTCCAGTCAGATCGAAACATCCTCCCAGCTTGGTGTCATTTGCAAACTTACTGAGGGTGCACTCAGTGCCCTCGTCTAGGTCATCAGTAAAAATACTGAAGAGGACAGGCCCCAGTACTGACCACTAGGGAATACCACTTGTGACTGGACACCAGCTGGATTTAACTCCATTCACTACCACCATCGAGGCCCGACCCTCCAGCCATGTTAGTTCTTTACCCAGAATAAAGTTTATCTGTCCAAGCCATGGGCTGCCAGTTTCTCCAGAAGAACACTGTGGGAGAAAGTGTCAGAGGCTTTCCTGAAGACAAAGTAGACTACATCAACAGCCTTTTTCTCATCCACCAGAAGGGTCACTAGATCATAGGAGGAGATCAGGTTGGTCAAGCAGGACCTGCCTTTCATGAACTCATTGTAGGGGAACTGCTGAATCACAGCCTGAGCCACTGATTGATCACCTGAGGTGAGCATTGAGTCAGCCATGGGGGCACAGGTGAAGGCAATGATACCTGTGTGATTGGAGGGGGGTGGAGCCTGGCTCCACCTCTCCCCAAGCCCCATTTAAGGGCTGGCCTCCACCAGGGAAGGATCTCTTTCTGGAGATCCCTCCCGAGTGGAGTATCTGCGAGCCTTTGTCATCTAAGGTGAGCCTTTGTCTCTTTGTATTATCTCTTTGTATTATCGCATATACCACCTGTGTAAGATCCATCTAAATATACTATCTCTCATTATTCTGCTGAGAGGATTATTCTTGAGATCCTTAGCTCTACACTCATACTGGCTGGGCCTGATCCCCGTTTGTCCCACACATGCCATGTGATCTCCCTTGAGATCATCTGCTCCTGGCACCAAGGTGTAGCTGACAGGTATCTAGTTCCCTGAATCCTCCTTACAACCCTTCTTGTAGATAGAAATCACCTTGGCAAGCTTCCAATCCTCCAGAACCTCTCTAGTTAACCACAAACACTGATAGGTGATGGAAAGTGGTTTGGCAATCATGTCCGCCAGCTCCTTCAGTATCCTTGGGTGGATCCCATCCATCCCCATGGACTTGTGGTAGTCCAAGTGGAGTAGAAAGTCTCTNATCGAGGCCCGACCCTCCAGCCATGTTAGTTCTTTACCCAGAATAAAGTTTATCTGTCCAAGCCATGGGCTGCCAGTTTCTCCAGAAGAACACTGTGGGAGAAAGTGTCAGAGGCTTTCCTGAAGACAAAGTAGACTACATCAACAGCCTTTTTCTCATCCACCAGAAGGGTCACTAGGTCATAGGAGGAGATCAGGTTGGTCAAGCAGGACCTGCCTTTCATGAACTCATTGTAGGGGAACTGCTGAATCACAGCCTGAGCCACTGATTGATCACCTGAGGTGAGCATTGAGTCAGCCATGGGGGCACAGGTGAAGGCAATGATACCTGTGTGATTGGAGGGGGGTGGAGCCTGGCTCCACCTCTCCCCAAGCCCCATTTAAGGGCTGGCCTCCACCAGGGAAGGATCTCTTTCTGGAGATCCCTCCCGAGTGGAGTATCTGCGAGCCTTTGTCATCTAAGGTGAGCCTTTGTCTCTTTGTATTATCTCTTTGTATTATCGCATATACCACCTGTGTAAGATCCATCTAAATATACTATCTCTCATTATTCTGCTGAGAGGATTATTCTTGAGATCCTTAGCTCTACACTCATACTGGCTGGGCCTGATCCCCGTTTGTCCCACACATGCCATGTGATCTCCCTTGAGATCATCTGCTCCTGGCACCAAGGTGTAGCTGACAGGTATCTAGTTCCCTGAATCCTCCTTACAACCCTTCTTGTAGATAGAAATCACCTTGGCAAGCTTCCAATCCTCCAGAACCTCTCTAGTTAACCACAAACACTGATAGGTGATGGAAAGTGGTTTGGCAATCATGTCCGCCAGCTCCTTCAGTATCCTTGGGTGGATCCCATCCATCCCCATGGACTTGTGGTAGTCCAAGTGGAGTAGAAAGTCTCTAACTTTTTTTACCTGAATCATGGAGGGTTTATTCTGCTCCCCATCTGAGCCTTCCAGGTCAAGGGGTAGAGTACTCTGAGGATAACTGGACTGGCTATTTAAGACAGATGTAAAGAAGGCATTGAGTACCTCAGCCTTTTACTTATCCCCAGTGGTCACATTCTTTGCTGCTTCAAGTAAAAGATGGAGATTCTCCTTACTCCTCCTCTTACTGTTAATATATTTGTAAAAAAGTATTTTGTTTTCTTTTACCCCAACAGCCAAGTTGAGCTCAAGTGGGGCTTTTGCCTTTCTAATATTCTCCCTGCACATTCTAACAATTTCTTTGTACTCTTCCTGAGCTTCTCATCCCTTCTTCCACTGGAGGTAGATTCTCTGTTTCTCCTGGAGCCTCAGGAAAAGCTCCCTGTTCATCCACACTGATTTTCTTCCCTGCTGACTCATCTTGCAGCTCAGGGGCATAGCCTGTTCCTGTGCTTCTAAGACTACCTTCCTGAGGAGTGACCAGCCATCCTGGATCACTTTACCCCTCAGGACTCGATCCCAAGGGACTCTACCTACTAGTGTCCTGAACAGTTCTGTCTGCTCTCTGTAAGTCCAAGGTAGCAGTTTTGCTGCCCCCCTCCTGACTTCACCAAGAATCAAGAACTCTGTCATTTAGTGGTCACTCTGTCCAAGACAGCTTCTGACCAATCTCACCAGTTCTTTTCTGTTTCTAAAGAATATCAGATGAATCACCACATTTTTCTTTTTTATAAAAGGACCACAAGATGAGTCACCTGGTTTCAGGTCTCTAAAGTTAGGTGATTGAATCCCACCCCAAGCTTCTTTCGAGGCTGTCAAATTCTGACAAATTTAATACCACAGAGATGAGCAGACCTGTCACCTTCCGTATTGTTAGAAGAGTGGTTACTTTCCCTGAGAACAATCAGCAGACATGGACTGTTGTCTTTAGCACTCACTGAAGGAGATGACTGACAATTCAAAATCCAGTGTTAGGAGAGTGTTCTCTTAATATTCATTTGACAGGGGACACAACATCTTCCTTTTTTATCCATGAAAATTGCTGCATGATGACACAGGCGCATTGTCAGAAATGCCGGCATATGGAAATATCTCCTATGAGAAAAATACCAGAAAAATCCTGAATTCACACAGAAGAAACTGACACTTCCTAAGATTTAAAGGAATATATTTTTTAAGTTTACTATACAAAATAGAACTCTTAGAAATAGAATATTATGTTTCATTTACCATATGAATTAAACAAATTTTCAGGATTTAAGGCTCATAGTGGCCTTAAGGTGTATTCAGAAGGACAGTTTCTGACCACCATTCCTAACCAAATGTTTAACTTCTGTGAGAGGTTTATTATCATTTTTGTCTTAGGTATAATCAAAATTAGTCATTGTAGTTAAATTCTTAAGGTTTATGTATCTATAACTGTCAACATATTTTTCTTTGATAGACTTTAGATCAAGCTCATATGCTTCTATGTAACGCACCAAAATTTTTCCACCTATCACAGCAGCCTAGTTAGGAGAAGTGTTTTCCAATATTGCAAGCATTTCAGCACTGTCTTTGTTGGTTTACTTCCCATTTGTTTTCCTTCCAGAATTTTGTCACAAATTTATAGCATCTCTCTGACAGTAAATTTTGCAGCACTGGATAATAGGCTATGAGGTTGCTTTTAGCACATCTAGTAATTTTCTGTCATATTCTCCATTTCCTATATTTTATTTGACATATTAGATTATTTATGATTTTTTTAAATTGATATTTACTTTAATCTTTTTTTCTTTTTTTCTTTTTTTTTCTTTTCATTTTTTTTTTCTCTGATTAATTTAGGAAGGAGCTAATCTGGCTAGGCCTTAAGGATAGCTGTGCCAATAACTTTTAGAACATACATCATCTCCAAGACAGCTGCTTTTCAGACACTGAATAATAGATGTGAATAAATGAATCACTACAAATAATCTAGTCAATAGGCTAGATTCTCTTTTCCCTCACATTTATTCAACAAATAGCATGTCAAGCATAATATACTATAGACTGATGGCTTTGGAAATTTGAGCAGTGGTGCTTGGCCAGAAGTGGTCACATGAATTTATTCCAATTCCTTTAGATAATCAGCAAGCTCACATTCCACAAGGTTCCATTTCCTCTCTTGGGCATGGTGCGCATTGAACAAGATTTTACTTTAATGTGGATAGATAGCTGCAGCACAGGTTACTGTGGTTAATACCTTAACCTCCAGACATTCCCCACTCAACAACCAAGGTGGTTCCTTTTGTGTTAGCAGAATGTGACAGAGATTTCTGAGTGCAATGTCAGGGCTTTCAACAATGCCTCATAGATGTTACTTTGAAAACTGTGTTCCATGTAACTTTCTGCAAACGAAGTGGAATCTTCGTGGAGACTCAATGCAAGATGGAAGGAAGGTGGGTAAAGTAAGACAGTTCGTGTTTTTAAAAAAATAATCACTATAAATTTTTGCAGAACTTGAATCTTCTACTACAGTCTTAATTGTTTAACAATGGAATTCACTTATTCAAGAAAGAAGAATCCAAAATCAAAAAAAGCAAAAATATCTGTTAAAAATAAGATTCAAACTCAATATTTCTTTGTAAGGCTGTAAATAGAATCTCAATCTCTACTCAGTGTGTTAACTGGTAAGGCTGAATGAAGGATGCTACAGAACTACTTTCTGAAGGTATGCTTTTAAATTGAAGTCAAAAGAATGGACTGTGAGTGCCTAACAAGTGGCTGATCCTTTCCTCAACTCCAGCCAGGTAACCACAGGAAAAAGCCACACATAAGACCTGAGAGTTTTGATGTCTCGTGTTTCAGTGTTGTGTTCTGCACATGGTGCTAGCAGACAGACTGCAAGGGAGAGTGTCAGCAGTTAGGGATGAGATGACTGTGGTCATGAAATTTGAAGGTGTGGTATAAAGTGTGATTGTGTGTTTTTAAAAGCAAGGGAAGGGTTTGTGAAATTTTTCTAATTCAGCATTCATCCCGTAGAGTAAGCTTCTTCATGGATTGACTGACAAAGACGTGTGTGCTCCTGTTAAAAACTGTTCAAAGACAAAAGGAGTGAATATATGCTATTTATGTTTTATAGCACTGATCAAAGTAGACAAACTTTTCACAACTTTTAGAGGTTGGATCTCTGTTTCACTCCGCAATTTCTATTTTCTGATTTTTTGTTTATTCTTAAGTTTCCAAAAAATAAACGACGTAGGGGGAATAAAGAGATAATTCTACTCTCACATTAGCTACCGATATTTGTAAAGTCTATCTCTGTTACAAGTTTCATTAGGGGTATTATTGTGACCAAAATAACAGGTTCTTTCTTGTGTAATCAGTCCACCAAAGGAATACACTGATCTAGTCAACAAACTTGACTTACTATGTGTAAGGAATAAAGTAACAGAAAATGTATGAGAGATATGGTATTATTACTCTTCCCTCATGTTGAAATCACAAAATTATTTTATGTTTCCTCCTTGTTAACTTTTTCGCCCTCTTTCAGTCACCTGTTTTAAGTCTTATAAGTTATTTGCATATTAAAACTCTTTTATGTTTTTTCAGCCAGGAATCTCTAGCTCTGTGACTGCCTGCTCAGCTCCAGCCCCAGTATGCTGTAGTACCTTACCCTCAAGACATGAAAGTTTTCTGTCAGATCTTCATTTTGCTTGTTTACTCCAGGTCATAGATACCAGCCTACAAACGAAAGTTGTACTTCTTTCATCATGCTGGGTGTAGCTGGTGTTCCAAGTGACTGAAAATATGTGCCACAAATGTAATCTCTCCCAGAAAAGCCTTTTGGAGGTAATGTCTCTCTGAAGATGGAAAGTGAGGCTCAGATACTAACAAACACTTCTGAAGTACGGGCATTCATTTGATTCACAATTTTGTCACCTTCTCCTATGAAGGCTGCAGCATCTATCATTTTGAGACACTTATTCTGGGAGTCTTATCTCAGAGCAACCTTATTTATATGGCCTCAGATTTGGAACTGGAGATCTTCCAGGCAGTCCTGTTGAAAACACCAGATTTCTGGACAAGTCAATATGTGTGGAATTTTGGAACACATAAAAATTCATCCTCTAAACCAAGAAGATCTGTTAATGTACCTATAGCTTTATCAAAGTTTGAGCTGGCCCATACCCAGCTGACTACAAACCTATATATTACCTACATATTATTTTTCATTTCAACATTGCGTTCAAGTCACGGACAGCTATCCAGGGAAATTAAGCAGGGATTTCTCATAGCATTAGTATCTGCAGCTATGGAAAATTAAAAGGCAAATTATAAAAAATACAAAGAAAATAGGAACCTGCACAACCTAAAAGGGAAGACTGTTCTTTTCTTAAACAATTCCTTAATGTTTAAGTCTTTATTATCCTTTCAATATATTCTGCACTAAGGATCCAAAAATCTTTCCTGAAATGTGGTCAATAGAAATGCCATCATCTGTGCATCAGAAGTGAGTATAGCTGTCATTGTTCAGTTCCATATTAAAAGCTTAAATTAACCTCTAAATCACATCTTTAGTTGAATCACAAAGATGGGATTGAGATCCACAATAACAGTATTTTACAAAACCTTATATATAAAAACCAATTGAAAAATTATGGCAAAATTAATTGAATTATATAATCAATTAATAAGATATGATTAAATATCTAACCCAATTTTCCAATAATTTTTGTATTAGTCACATTTAGAATATTTATCATTTTCTATTCCAGTATTACCATTATTTGCTGAATGATTTCAGTTTATTATGATCTAGAAGCAGCTCAAGAGTTGTAAAAAGCTGTTCACTGCATAATTCACCATGTTTTATGAATATTAATTTACTCAAAGAATCACATGATTTCTTATTATAGATAATGAATATTTCTTTAAATTTGTTACCACTTTTCATCAGAATACAGTAGCAGCTTGTGGGATAAAGAATACTTCTTCACAATATATTTGTCTATTTAGCTAGTAGAATAGTAAAACTATTATACTATTTTCAGACACTGAACTTAATGTAAATGAAACTACGAACAAGCTTCTTATCATCTCTGTTTCATTTTCTACTGAATTTTGCTTTCACAAAGGCTCTGCAAAGGTACCAAGGCAGCCATACTAAGGTTTTCTAGCAGTAGGTAGATGGTCATTAAGAAACACTTCTGAGAAATTAGGCCAAATCACGAAGGCTTTTAGCTATCAACCAAGAGTCTTAATTTCTGAAATAGGTAGGATTAGAGTTTTACATTTCACAGTAGGGCAAAGCAACAGGACACTCCACTCTGTTGAGAGTGAAGACTCGGTGCTTTTTTCCTCTCATGGTAAAGCCTCATGCTCTGCTAATACTTTAGAAACTTCTAAATGGTAAAATTTCATCAAAAGGATAGTCTTTGTGCTGGTACATTGTCCCCAGTGGGTAAGTTTGGTATCTGCCCCTAAGCATGCTAGGGCACACAGCTCATATTTCCATTCCCAGCTGAGCTGGCTGTTTGAAATCATGATGTCTTTTTACTTTGGCATCTTTGTTCTTCCCCAAGTCATTCAAGTTTGTCAGTTTAGCCCACTTCCGGACCTCTTTAAGGCGCATCTAAATGCAGCCCCCAGGCAGTTTTTGATTAATAGTCACTTATCAGATTTCAAAATAGCTTGTGTAAAAGTAAAGGAGAGGAGATACAAGTTTAATATTTATTTAAATAATCATAAAAAGCTGAGACAAAGACATCCATATTAAATGTTTCTTCTACCAACATGTAAATATTAATCCAAGCAAATAGTTTGGAAAACTAAGTAGCCCATGAGGAGCTGTCATGTTAAATCTGAATGCTAGACTCAGCATTAGAAACTGAAATATTTTTTAAGGGCAAACTTACAGAATAATAAGCCAGTTGTCAAAGAAGCAATATTACCCATTTGGACTCAGAAGATGAAGGTTATTTATCATATTCTGAAATCCTTAACAGTATCTTCCAATTAATTAAAGACACTTAAAATGTACAAGTGAAATAAAATTACTGTTTATTAAACATCTACACACACCTATGCTGCTGTTGAAAATGGTGTTGATACTTTTTTTCTACAGTGAATGAAAAGAATATGTAAATGAAATGTGTTCAGATCAGCAGGATATAATTTCCTTCCCCTTGTGATCCCATTTCATTTTCCCTCACTTGAAAGAGGGACTAAAGAGTGTTCTGCAGCCTCACTGCCCCTCTCAGACAGCAAATGTGGGGACTTAACAAATGAATATTCAATTTAAAATAAAATTGAATACCCTCAGAAGTAGAAGTCATTATAATCTGAATAATCCAGAGTATGGTGATAGCTACTCTCCAAAGCTAGGCCGAGCAGTCCCCCAAGGAAAAACAGAGAGACACTGTGTCTAATACAAGTTTCTTAAACAATAGGTATTGTATAAAGAAATCTACAGTCACCTATGTGTTTTGAATCTTGTTGCAACACTGTTCTTTCTCTTTCCTCTTCTTTTATTTCCCAACTGATTCTTTTTTTTTATAAACTCCAATTAAATACTTGTTTAGTTTTCAGTTTGGCAAAACCAAAAAGAGCTCAGCTTTCCTAATTAGAGAGGTTTTCCACGCCCTTTATCATCTTTGTAGTCCTTTGCTGGACTCTTTTGAGGAGATCCCTGTCTTTTTTGTACCAGGGAGCCCAGAACTCAACACAATACTCCAGGTGAGGCCTCACCAAGGCATAGTAGTTCAATGTTTATGTAAAGTTTATTATGTTATTCTATCAATCCCAGAGCAAAGCCTCTTACTTTCTACTATGTTTCATATTTTGTTTGTCTTTTCAGAAACTCACATGCAGCCTCCGTTCTGTAAACTCTTAACAATTCTTAATGAGCATCACTGAATATTTAGAAAAATACACGTGCACATAAAAGAAAAAAAGAGACTTAAAGAGTTATTCTATAATGGCTAACACTATAATTCAAACAATGTTTATGTAAGCAGATGTGTATGTATACATAGACATACATACATAAGCAAATGTACATTTATGCACACAAATATCCATGATCCATGAATTCTCATTGTTCTTTAAAGTGTAGTTGATTACAGAATTTAAAATAAACATTGCACATTTCTGTGAGTTTTATTACCACGTCTTCACACTAAAAGGTTTTTTATGTTGGTGTTTTTCAAAATCATAATTAGACAACGTGACCAATATTTATTCTAGAAAAAAAATTTTGATTATTTTACTTTCCTTTAAATAAGCCTTACATATGGAGATCTAAATATAGAGTCCACATCACTGGAAGATTTCAAGATGTTGATATGGTGCTGGATAATCTCACCTATATTCTCTTTTCCCATTTCTTTGATGCTCTTTTGAGGTTCCATGGACCTCGATTCTAAGATACTAAGCTGTTTTAATTAATTAATTTATACACAACTGTATTTATGATTATCAGACAACGTAACTGATAGTCCAGACCAAAGCCTTAAATCTTCAGTAACTTTACAAATGTATGCAATGTTCACACTCCTGAGAAAAAATTTGATCACAGACCTTCTTATGTAAGATGGGGGAAAATATAAAAAACAACTATGTGAAAAATGAAGATAAACAGACATCTTCTACAAGAAGAAAATGTGGTAATTGGAGAGAATGTGTCTGGTATGGTCAGACAAGATCTCTAAAGTTGCAGGGCACATCACAGACTATACTGAGTTCGGGTAAAACTCTGCTCTCCTTTTGTTTAATGTGATGTCAGAACCAGTCATTTTGCAAATATGACAGCTAGGAGTTATTATGTTTGATTTGTTAAAGAAATAATATCTGACAGTTCCTTTTGTCACTTTTATTATGTTCTCTCTTTTCTGTAACAAAAATGAAGAAGAGTTTTACTCTCAGAATTGATTGTGTTAAAACAAACAAACAAACAAACAAAAAAACTATCTTGGATATTTTAGTTAATTTAAAGAGGAAAACAGTCACAGATGTGTTCTTCATATTCTATGGAGATCAGAAGTTTTTTGAAAACTTTGCATGTAACCTTGGATAGATATTACAATATTACAGTAAAAAAAATCTTACAAGATATGAAATAAATTATATAGACATATTTCACTTATAATGTATGCTACTCAGTTGGATACCTGTATCTAACTTTAGAAATATCTGAATCACCACAAAAATCCTTTGCAAACATTCATTTAAGGTTTAGTAGAATTTTTATTAAAATAGATCATCAAATTCTGTAATTTTATAAGAAGCTTAAATCAAGGCCAGTGAACGAAAGGAATATATTGCTTTGGGATATACATTTCTTTGGGAGTAAAAAAAATATTTTTTTCTCCAGTGAGACTCTCTTGTCTCTGTGAATATAGTCAATATATCATACTTCATCCCCTAAGGATTGCCAAAGTTATTCATTCAGTATCCTCTGTAATCTGATGCTGGTCATCAACAATTTCATTGAAGCATATATGTTGCCATATCCATCCTATTTAAGCGTTCATCAGAGACTTTTATCATGACAGTCCCAGGTTAACATGGATCTGCAAAATGAAGATTGTTAATTGCTGTTAGCTGTAGAAGCTGATATCCTGCAAGATGGTATCAGATAACAAAACGAGCAGGTTCAAACAGTAATCTTTTGAAACTGACAGTTGAACTTCTGAGCTGTTCATTAAATAAGGGAGGTATAATAGCCTTACTAAACAAATGAAAGCATAAAAAAAAAAGGCCCACATTATAATTTAGGGGAAGAAAGCCAGCTATATTTATTGATACAGTTAAATAAAATATTCTTTTTATGAATATATGTTGGAAATTAAAAAAAAATGTATTTTCCTATAACATAATTTGTTTTTTTTTAATGTCTCTTGCACTGTAAGTAGTCATAGCTGTCATATCCTTGAAATGCCCTTTGATATTTCAAGTATTCTCAGGAGTACCAAAGGTTTTAAATGTAACTTCTTATTCCTTTGATAAAAAGTAGTAATTTCAGTTTTCATTAGTAAATAATCTCATTAGTGTCTACTCCTGTGTGCATTATCTTGTCTGAAATATTACACATTTTGAGAAAAATAAAAGGCAAATTTTAAGACAAGTATATAAATAGCACTTTACAAATATTTGTATTGTCATGTTTCTAGTTTTGTTTCTTATATTCTTTATTATACTCTATGAGCATTTTCATTTTCTTATTGATCTAACTAGCTAACTGTATTTGTTTAGGTGTCATTTAAGATATTTTTTCAAGATGTTACAGCTAATTTAGAAAATGTAGGCAAAAGAATGAATGAATGAATGGACATGAATTTTCTTTTATCTGTGAAAAATTTTCTCTGACAAATGATTCTGAATTATGCCAATCATCTTCCATAAAATCTACAAGAGCCCTCTAGTATTCATTCACCAACACCACTTGACTGATGGTTGTCTTTTATCATTGCACCCTCAGCAAATTTGCAGAATCACCAAGCCTGGTGGTGATATGACAGAAGGACATGGACAAGCTCAAAAAATGGACCTATGTGAACCTAATGAAGTTTAACAAGACCAAGTGCAAGGTGTAGCAATTGGGTCAGGGCAATCCTAGGCCAGAGTTCGGACTGGCAGAAGAAATGGGAGAAGAAATCATTGAGAGTAGCCCTGTGGAGAAGGACCTGGGGGTTTCTTATGGATGAAAAGCTCAACATGAGCTGGCAGCCTGCTTTTCCAGCCTGGGAGGCCAACTGTATTCTGAGTTGTATCAAAAGAGGGGTGTTCAGCAGATCAAGGGAGGGATCAGTATCTGTATGTTTCGGATAGCTTCCATCACTCTTCTGTCTGAAACATAAGCCTTCTTCCCCAAATCCATCTTTGCGTCCATGATCAGATTTCTGCTCTGTCTTTTATTGATTAATTCAAAGAGAGAGATACTAGCATGAAACAGATACTTTTAGAGAATTTCTTATTAGTCATTTTCACTGATGAAGAAAAGAGTAAAGGTACATCTTTTCTATATTGCCTATTGGCGTCCCTCTGAACTATTTCCTAAGGGCTACGTGAAGTAATGCTAGGTTTTGTTACCAATGCAAATTACTACTGCTAAAGTCATGTCTCAAAATAAAAAGGAAAACACTATGAATATCCACAGTGATTTCTTATTTCCACCAAGAAATCAATTTCAGTTCATATTAGACTATATTGTTAAAGTGATTTTTACTATAATGTATATGTTCAGAGTCTAAAGAGACTTAACCCACATGTAAGCTATTTGATATATGATTTTGTTTGGTGGAGATAGGCCACATCACATTTGACCTTGAAATTCACTAGAGATAACATCCTGAAAGAGTATGTTGGAATTCAAAGGAAATTCACACAAACCTTCATCGATCCATTCACAGCATAAGTGTATCTGGACAACTAAGTTTATTTCATGAATAGAGTTAGAACATGGTTTCAAGCAAGCTTCAGATTCCTTTAGGGCTTTAAATGCTAGTCAGTGTTCATTGTGTTAGTGCCTCAAAATAAATTTAACACTGTTCCAAAATAAATTTAACACTGTTCTTAACACATGTGTTGTACTAATCCTAAAGCATTTCAGATTAAATAAATAATTGCTGAGAATTAGCCATTGATTTCCACTCTTCAGTTTATTTCCTATAGCTATTTTTAATGTAGGCCATAGTATTATGTCTTTAAATATATGCCTCTATGATATTTTTCCTTATTTTAACCTTACTTATCAAAATGAGATGTTAAGAACTTTTCTGAAAAAATATTTTAAAAGCCTGCAAGAGACAACACATACTTCCCACTTGCCATTGTATAGCATTCAGCATTAGAACACCATATTATTCTGGTTTAAATCAGCAGGTAGCTAAGCACCATAGAGTCATTTGCTCACCATCTCTCCTCCCATTGGGATGGGGAAGAGGATTTAAAAAAAAACAACAAACAGAACTTGTAGGTTGAGATAAAAACTATGTAACAAGGCAGTAAAAGGGAGAGGTAAAAAAAAAAAAAGACAATAGCTATGATAATAATTCATATATACAAAACAAGTGATGCACAAGCAATTGCTCACTATCTGCTGACCAATGCCCAGCTAATCCTCAAATCATGGTTGCCTGCACAAAAAATTCTTTTTTTTCAATTTTCATTTTCATTTTTCATTTTCAATTTTTTCACATGATGTCACATGGTGTGTGAGATCCCTTTGGCCAGTTTAGGTGTGCTGTCCTGGTTCTGCCCCCTCCTAGCTCCTTGAGTACCCTCATATACCTTAGTCACAAGATAGTATGATATGTTGAGAAAAGTGAAACAGCCCTGGGTTGTACAGTATTGCTTAGCAACAACTAAAACATCAGTGTGTTATCAATGCTGTTTTTCTACTAAAGCCCAAACATGGCAGTGTACCAGACATTATGAAAGAAAAATCAACTTAGCTCCAGTTGAAATCAGAACACACTCACTTTGCTTCTGGAGACCACTCACCTATGCTCGTTTCATCCATATTCTTTAGACACTGTTCCACATGCTTAGAGCAAGTAGCTCAGTATAGAAATATTTACCTGGGTATCATTGGTTAATGACATGTTTTGTGAACATCTCACTGAAATATTGAGAAAACTCTATGTAGTCTGCTGAGCCTGGAAGTTGGTAAAGAAAGGGAAGCTGGTTTCAAATGAAACTACATTGTAACTTTTAACTGTTCTGTTTTGACTAACTTTCCTTTTCAAGTTTTACTTCTACTGCCCTTTTTTTTTCATTATCGAACCTTACAAAACAAACAACAGCAGTCTTTCAGAAGATTACCAGCCATCTTTTATATTTTGCAATAAGTAAAGGCAAAATATGTTCAACCCATGCACCTAGCATTCTCTATCATCAGTAGCATGCAAGTTAGATTAACAGTAGAACATTTTGTTTATTATAAGTCTCCTGAGACAGTTGTTTGGTGCTAGGATGCCATTCCTAAATACTCTGACCCCTGCACTTTAGAAGACCAAGCAGCTATTTCACACTAGAGTGGATTACATACAGTGAACTGAAATCAATAAGACAGAAGTTCTCTAATACATTAGATCCCTTTAGTGATTTCTCTCACATACATCAACTTTGTACCAAAGAAGCACAATATCATAACTGCTTATGTCTCTAGAATTACTTTTCTTTTAGTGGTCTAGTTTGCAAATCCTCAAGAAATAGAGGGGCTGTTTTGCATTTCTTACGACTCTTTTTCCTTTGCTCACTTTATCTTAGATGATATGGTCTTTTTATTCAGGTAATATCATTCCTACCACACACTTTCAAGGATAAAATAACTTCAGCTTGAAGTTTATGAAAACTTAGACATGTGAACCAGGAAATTATACTCAAGGTTAAAATGTAAGTATGGAATTCATATCTGTCTCCAGAGATGTAATTATGTGATGAGGAGAGATGTTTTAATTGCTATCCTAGATAAGGACTGCATATAGCTGTTATATTCAAAGTTGCATCTAGAACAAAGAAAATGTACAAATTAAAGAAAAGGAACTATTTAATCCCCTAAACAATTTTAGTAATTATTTTTACATACGTGATTTTCCTTAACTTCCATTGGCTTCAGTCACTTATTAAAAAGCCACCCAGAATTTAATTTTCATAATGATTTCCTATTCAGATCGAACAGCTCTCTTATGACAACAGATTGCTATCAGGCCTGAAACAATTAGGATACAATATAGGTAATTCTTTTAAATGAAAAATATAATTTGTTTTCTGTGGTCTTCTTGCCTTAAATCTTGTCTGCATTCACACAATTTTACTGTCCTACTTCATCCTGTTCCTGAGAGATATCCAGGAAAACTCTCAGAAAACTCTCAGACAAAATTGAGAGTTTTCCATCCTATTCTCCTGACAAATTCCTTAACCTGAAACATTAGATATATTCAAAAACAAAATTCCCATATATTCAGAAGAAAATAAATATTCAAATGGCAATAGAGGTTTAAAAATTCAGTCACAAGTATTTTCCTTTGTCATTAATTTTCTTGGAGAATGCTAGCAAAAAATCGCAACCAAACAAGAAGAGAAGCATGGGAATACAATTGAAATAAACTATAAAAATAACCAGTATATTCAATTTTGCTAAACTTTGTTTCAGCTTGGTCTCTTTCCTAGATTCAGAGGGCAACCATTATAAACCCTTGCACGTTTATTTCCTTAGATAAACCATTTCATTAATCAGCAAAACTGATTATGTCTAACTGCCACCTTCAATGATTAATGAAATGGTATATTTAAGGAAATAAATATGAAAGCTCTTTAATAATAGTGATTTTGTTTTTGTATTAAATAAAAGACAACAATATAAAGTGAAATAGAGAGCAGGATATGCAAGCTACTGCAATAACAGTCCTTGTAGTGGTGCTTTTAGGTCACAGCTTGAACTGGTGATTGAATGTTTGGTGAAGGCGTCTTGCTGCCCCAGGAAGCACAGGCAAATTGCACCTGTGTTCCCCACATGACCAGAAGGGCTGGAACCAGGGTAGAGCCATCCTGGACTCATATAAGGGCCAACCACTGAAGTGTTGTCATCTCTTGGACTTTGACTGCTTACTCAGAAGGAGTGCTGTGTAGCTAGAGATCTCCTTCATCAGTTGGTTGAGTTATATTCTTCTTTCTGTATATGACTACTGACTACCTGTGAATACTTGCCTGGTACTGCTAGGAACCTGTCAGAAGGAGTTTTTTTCTTTTTCCCCCTGTGAGCATAACAATCCCGAATTATGCAACATCATACTTTATTGTTATAATTTGGTATTCATCAGTTTCCTGTAATTTTATATACCAAAAATAATTTGAGTAGGACTATTCTTCTAAAATAATGTAAATATTATTCTCTTTTCTTCTCCTGTTACCACTCCAAAAAACCCCACAAATACACATTCAAGTATGTTTTACAGTATGTTTATGCTGATATACTCCCAGGTTGCAGCAATACAACACAGCCTATGAACTATTAGGTCAAGTCCTGAACCAGTGATTGAGCACCTGGTAAAGGGTTGTAGCTAGCTCTGGGTGTGCAGGTGGAAGCAATTCTGTGTGACTGAAAGGGGTAGATCTCTGTAACCTCATTTAAGGGCTAGTAGCTGCAAGGGAAACCTCTCTACTACTTAGAGATCACCTAAGTTTTAGAGTTAAGTTTATGTCAAAACAGGACTTCTGGTATTTTGGTCACATAATCTCCTTGTTGCTCCTAGTAGATCCTACAAAAGGCAAGTCTTTACACCTTTTGGTACAAACAATGAGGTCACAGCTTCAAGGCAAAATCATTGCAGAGCAAAGCAGACTCTTTTATCACAAAAGGAAGTCTTGAGGTAAAACACTTCTAAAAATCCAGTCTAGCTCTAAACATTTGCTAATTTTAATTACATTCAGTGTTATTTAAAACTGTAACTCGCTTGTGATATCCAAAATAAGTAGTATATGGGCAATTTCTATGTAGAAGTGAGAATGACATGTTTTTGTCAAGAGTGGTTCAGGTTATGTGATCATACTGTTCAGAGCTGGCTGGAAAGAGTAGATTACACGTAACTTGTAGATATACTGGTCTCAGTCAGGTAAGCATGTCTGAACATCCACCTGAATGACTATAACTCCAAGCATAAATCTACAGTCATTGATCCATGAAGATACACAACTGCAATTGGAATTTTTGATCCATTATTTCTAGGAGTATTTACTGTGCAAGTTACAACTCTACAGTCAACTCAATCTGACTTAATTTTAATGTTATCCTGTAGGAGTTTGGAAACTGCAGTTCTTTCAGTAAAGGAAAGGTGGAGGTTGTAATCCAGGAGTAATGTTTTCATCAGTTTCCAGAAGCATCTTCTTTCTAATGTATGGCTGCTTGTATTTTCAAAGTGTTCTGATACACACACTGATGAAATTATCTTAGACAGAGTTACTGAAGTGTTGCAAAGACTGGAAACCGCTGTGAAAATCTGAAGACACACTGCCAGTATCAATTGATATTCTTAATCTCTCAGAGTTCTTGTAAAACTTAGTTATTCTAAACTACGTAAATTCACCAATAGCGTTGAAAGACTGAAATGTCTAAAAGGTTGTGAGGACGTGAGTGCAGATAGAAGTATGATCATAAGTATGGAAGACAAAATACCATCTGAGAAGTTAATGGACTGCTTATTTTTTTCTGGAAAATGCCGAGGAAGACTGACTATTCGCCTCAAGTAACCATTGCTTGTATTCAAAGCAGTATAAAATTTGAAGACTGATTTCCTCAAAAACAGACTTTTTGCCTTTTTCTCAGGCTGGTGAATAGGAGCAATGGGGCCAACTGGTCCCCTAAATTCGCTATCGCTTGGCAGAAAGGAATAAATATATTATGAACCATACTGAACAAAATGAAAGTAGTCTGTTAGCAATTGAGATAGATAGGTTTTGTTCATCTCTAAGGATTTGCTGTCATATTTCATGTCAGCTAATACTAGTTTGGAGAGCAAATGTGTAAGATTTGTTTCACACCTACACATGCAACAGAGCTTTCCTGCAGCAGGGAATTTCTCACTTCTGTGCACTAAATTAAAATAAGTTTTCAATTCCAGGTACTGGTCAGTGATCCTAGACACAGCAAAATCAGCAGATTCTTATTTCATCTGGTAAGACAGGGTAAATTTTAGAGTACTGTGACCTCCAATGATACATTTATACAATATTTGGTAGGCTATTTGATGCACTGTTGATTTGGAAAACCAATTGTTCATCTTATTAATAAGTAATTTCAAGTTTCTAGAGGGTTCTTTAACTTCCACACTAGGTAATTCCAGCTGGAATGAATAACATGCCTGTGAAGCTAAAGCCTTTGTTAAACTCTTGTTGACACCATCTACTGTACTTACCTAATTTTACAGAACACTTCTCCCTTATCAGACCTAGATATTTTTTTGTAATGTTTTTTTCAGCATCTAAACATTACTTTGTGTACCCATTGTTCACATTTAGTTGGAAAGCAAGCTGTCATTGTCTTATATTTATTACTAATTTTAAAGAAATATTTCATTTAAGTTTATTATATTGATGTCTGTAAATACCTTTGAAAAGGGATATGCAGCATTAAATCCTTCAACTCACTATACAGACAGGGTGAATTTCATTTTTTATGTGAATGTAAAACTTCTTTTTTGAGTCAGCTTGACTTCTTTTCTCTGCTCTTGTGTCTGTGTAATTCATCCAAGTAAAAAATATAACATTTCATAAAAAAGGAAACAAATGAGTGCCTATCTTCAAAATACTTTTATTTCATGTTTTGTTCTGATGAATTACTTTGTGTGTGTGTGTAGTGCATCAATATTCAAATAAAGCATAAGTCATATTTAGTGTTTACTTACTCCAGTAAGTCAGTATGCTGAGCCTTCAAGTGGTGCAAAACACAAAAAAAATCTAAAATAAATTTAATGGACATTGCTAGGAACCACTTTGAACTATTTTCTTGGATTTGTTTGTCTAATAACTTTGCTTATTCTTTAGTTTTATTTTAGTTTGCTTTAATATCTGTTTCTTGTATGGCCCACGTTAGCAGTAATGCAAAATAATACATATTTGACAGTTACTGATAGTGAATCACTTATGTCACGTTTAGAAGTTTTTAATGTTTTACCCTACCTGTCCCCAGACCAGATGCTCCTATTGACAATCTACACACAGAAATGCAATGATGTGATCTTCTGTTAATGCTCTGGGATCAAGAAATCTGGAGTTAAGGTAACATCTTTCACAACATGCTTTTGCATTCTACTTTAAAATCTTTTAACATGGAAGAAGTTGCTTTTGATATTTAAAAATTTTCTGCAGAACACAGGGACTATTTTTCATACTCTTTGTTACCTATTGTTCAGCTCATGGCACTGAATTTAACTTCAATTTTGGACCTCGCAAAGTCTCCCAAATAAATTAGGAAACACGTATGTGTCAGGTGTGTCCAAAACCTTCCTTTCTTTCCCTGAACATTAGGCAATTACAATATATTGTACATATGTGACGGTATGGACAGCGTGCATAGTTTCACAAAATTTCTTAAGGAAAATATTATATTTGACTTTATTTAAAGTCAGATACCGAAGAGAAATCTGCTGTGAACTGTCTGAATTTTTGATGCCTTTCTTAGACCTGGTTCTTTCAAAAACTTTATAGAAAAATAACAAACATTCATGATTTAATATTGAGTAATTACTATATATTTTTAGAGCAAAACGGCAAAAGAACCTATTTAAGAAAAAGTCGTTATCACATTAGATGTATGTTAAGGACAAAAGTCATCATATTAAACTTTAGCATAAGCAAGCATAACTCCTGCTGGTGTCTGAAGGCTTTACACCTATGTGAATTGGAGCTGATTTTCTTTTTTCTTCAGGCTGTTACAGTTATTAACCTAAAAAGCAAGTGGCTGCTATGAAATTAAAAAGGAAGCCTCTCTTACAATACCCTGGGTATACGAGTATTCTGTAGAACAGTACTACTCCCCTGATCCACTGTACTGGATGGAATAGGGAAGTTTAGGAGAAGTAGAGTTTGACTACCAAGTGCTGACAGAGAAACTTCACTCAGCATACACAGACAGTCTTCAACTCATCCCTGTCCTTAGCCCTCCAAAGTTAATACAAGACATATTGGAGTAGGAGACATACGTTGTGATTTGTTGTTCATCCTGGGGAGAGGGAAAGAAAAAAGTACAAATTCCTGGATTTGAGATTTTTCTGTCAGGCCTATTTTTTATTTTTTGTGAAATGGTTGTTTAATGTAAAATGTATCGTAGGGGAAGCCTAACTGTCAAGGTTTTACATTACTTTCTGTCTCCTTGCGTTAAGAGTAAAATGATTCAAATACTGCTGTGTAGTCTCTTAAATCCATTACTGGCCTTGACCTTTTGCAAAGTATTTTCTTCACAGCTCAAAGGGAAAAAGTAAGCAACAAATATTCTTTAATTTGCAAGCCCTTTATATTACTGTCAATACATTTAGTGTTTTACGTAGAAGGTAGCAAATTCTCTTTAGAGATTTTGCTAAGTATTAAGGGTAGTGGAGAGGACAATATGTAGAAAAGACATTGCATTGTAAAACCTGTCAGAGCAAAGATATCTCAGAAATAAGTGTCTTCAATGGGCAAAAGAAGTTTCAAATATTTTCATCGCCATTCAAATTTATGCGAAACAATTTTACAGTGGACTGAACGACTCTGCAAAAAGGTCTTTTCTGCTGAAACTATATTGTAATCCTTCCTCCTGATTATTACTGCAATTATGTGATTGCTTGAATATCCATTTATGTCCTTCTTCATAAATCACTAAGGTGTTTCTTAAACATATATACTGGCAACATGTTCAAAAATCTTACTGCTTATCAAGTATATTCTTTCAGAATAGCACATGATTATTTAATAATGAAGTATACCTTATATCACATTTCAGCTATTGTTGAGGTTGGATTAGCATATTCTACTTCTTCTAAGTACTGGACCTTTTGCCTGATTAATGATTACAGTGTTTAACTCCTTAGTGAATATATGGATCTATAGTGAATCAAGTGCTGAATTCTAAAAGTAATAAAACTAGTACTACTATTAAGCTAGTGCCAGTGTTATTGCTACACTTTTTCACTAATAATATTTGCAGATTATTTGACAAAAGTTTTGTATCCCAGAGCCATTAGAAAAACTGCTTGAATAATGAAGTTATCTATGGTATGCCACTGCAATTAGATCAATTAGGTTTCATATCTGTGTAGTTGGATCAATTTGCATAAGCTTTTCTGATAGAATCACATCCTATGCTCAGAAAATACTGTGAATATTACTTGCATGTTAGGTGCCAAGAAAACCTACAGTCTTTAAAGAAAGGCAGCAATTTTTTAATTTGTTCCTTAATCTTCGGTTTCACATTCATGTTAACTGAATGTGGATGAGACACTAAACTTCAATGAAAATGGTACTCCTGCCTTGACTCTCCTTTGGGATGCAAAATCATATCATGGCAATGCAATTTCACTCCCTGTATCAGGACTGGGTTTATCTCTTTATCTGAGACCTACACTGGTTAGAATTTTTTGCTTTTTATGAAGAAAACAGCAACCTATTCTTATAGGGAAAAAGGGGGGTAGTGGGGGTGGGGAATAGTTAAGCTCTCTACTTAAGAAAAAGTGCACTAGCCTTTGCAGATAAAAGGCAAGTTGTGCTTGAAAGTGTTGGAACTATTTTATACACTTTTGGAAAGTATTTAGGTCTAGCAATAAAACTTTTAATCTCAAATCCATCTTGCTCAGTGTCTTCTTTTCTAAAGAAGCTTGGTGTGCGAATACATAAAAATATACAGGACCTAATCTAAAATTGTCATTGAAAAACCATTGAAAAACCTAGGGAGACTTTCTGAGACTTTTTCTACAGAGGGCAGAAATGAATTCCATTCTCTTTATTTATTTAATCTGGAAGGGAGAATGGAACATTTATTTCCATTCTGTTTTTCTGTAGCATTATTTAGTAGCTTATTACAGTTCTTACAGTCTCAGCCTTCCCAAACCTCTTAACATTTTATGCAACAGTAAAGAATCTGTAGCTTGAGTTTCAAAGCCAATTTCTACAACAAAAAACTATTTGCTCAAAACTTGTTTTACTCTGTTGCCTTCTAACACTGTTTCTGTGTTCATTATTCAAGAATCCTTGAACATATTGTGTGCCTCTATGGTCATCTGTTCTTTATCTATAATGCTGAATACAAAAGATTCAGGGACTTATTTCTGAACTCAAGGCCAAGCTGAACACATCAACCATGGTTCATGAGTCTTGTAGACTTGTCCTCTCTCTAGCAGATAAATCCTGGAGTCAAGTAGGTAGAGTGGTCCAAAATACAGCTAGGGAGTGAGCTAAAAAAACATTATGATCATGGATTTCATATGTAAGCTCATTTCCAGGATCTCTAATTGATCAGTAGCCATTGCTATTTATGTTTTTTACTGCATAGTGAAGTGACTGGTCAATCTTGCCTTTAATTTAGAACAACAAATACTGAATGTCAGTCTGATTTGGAAATAGCTAGAAAAAACAGCTGTGAAGTTAAATCAAGATTTGTCCTTATAAAGTCAGCTACAGCAGAGATTTTACAGGTAATCTAGATTTGCCTACAATTAATTGTAAATACCAACCAGTTCAGGAGTACAGCTAAGAAGTTAGGTGTGCTTCTATACCACGAGATGGATAATTGCATTTAGTTGAATTATTAAAATCCATTGCAGCATTAAATCAAACAATTTATATGACTGAACTTTGAAGTTGGAACAGGGGAAAGAGTGAGGCCCATATCTTTAAAGGAATTTTCACAGGAGTGAAATAGCTATGTGCTGGGGAGCAGAAGGTCTCAGTGTTAAAATAATAATCTGAGTGTATTGTGTGCGAAGGTGTATGTGACAGAAATATGGGAAGAATGTGAAAGATTTGTTTGTGGTGCACACGGTTTGAAGTAGCTAGAGTCACTGTCAAACTTGAAAAGCTCATAAGCAAGAAAGACAAGTAACGTGTAAACATTATCCTTGGGAAATTACTCATTAGTTAGTTCCTCTGTTCTAAGTTTTTATGATAACAAAACACAGCAATGACAGTCACAGAAGTTAGAGCTGAGATGTCACAAGTGCATATAGCAGGAAACAAAGGAAAAATCAAACTTGAAGTTAATCAAGAGAGGTCAGGGAAAAAATAAATGAAACATGAGAAATTTAAGTACCATAAACATTTGCTTTAGTGTTGATTTGTTCAGAAAACTTAATCATTACAGGAGCTACACCCCGGGCATACGCTTGAGACCTAATAATGAGTACATTTTAGTCAATGAAACAAGTGAAAGCAAGGTTTCCCCAAGAGAAGAGACAGGAAATCTATTTTTTCTTGCAAAATGATAAATAACCTACCATTAATGTCCCAATGGAAAATGCTATGGAAAGGTCATGATATAATAGCTTATTCTTTGCTTTCCAATTAGAGGTAAAAACAAAACAAACAAACAAAAACTTCGAAAAAAAAGTAGGAAAACAAAGAAACAGAAAAGCTGTGTAACAACATTTCACAAAAACTCATTGCCATTGAAATGTACCTTTTTAGTGAAAGCACCAGCACTGTAATTTTGTTGTGTTTGCAGGTTTAATTGCTTTTTATTTCATCAAGAAATGCTTATCAACTGAACTTAATAAAAGTAGGCTGAAAATTAAAAGGCTTTCCTGTACCTTAAATGAGCCTTCCCAGTGAAAAGCTTCATTTTCAGAAGGATTTTGTCACTTTTATGAGCAGGATTGGTATCAGGGTTCCTTGACAGAAGATCTATTCCACTCTTTAAAAAGTTTCAGTTTTAATGATGGGAACATTCTTCTCATTCTGTGTAGTTATTGTTTCTGTTAAGTGAAATGCCCTGATAGATGCTTCAGAATTCAGACTCCTGTATGGAGGGGGAAGAGGAACCAGGCAGAAGGTCTTCAGATATTTTTACTTAAGTGCACACAACAGGAGCATATTTGTAATGGGGACAGAAGAACAAGCAGTTCAATTTTCAGAGAAGTGCAGCAATAATTGTTACAGCCACAACATGGTTAAACTGACTCCATAATCTGATGCCTTTTCTAGCTCTACTAATTATATCACTTGTGATAGTGTTAGAAGAACTATGGTAATTGACACAGCATGGTGGATTCAAGAGGGCTTTTTCTTAATTTCACACTGCACCAGCTATAAAAAAAATGTCCCTGAGGAAAAGGGGCATTTTTGCAGAATCAATGAACTACCCAATGAAATCAGCATGTCAAATTTCTCTAATATTATCAGTAAAAGTCTTTGAAACACTTTGTTCTTTTGCTTTAGGTGAACACAGGTACAAGTGGCAAAAAGACAATTTTTATCATGATATTCAGGATGTTAATACATCTAATGACAAACTTTCACAAGTCATGCCTGTGATTGTGACAGTTATATTTTTGCTTTGATGTGTAAGGGAAGGCAGTCCTGTAGCTAATAACAAGCCAGTGAGAAAGGGTACCTTTTCTTCACGTAGAAACTTGGCACACCAATTTTGTGTTTGGAATGTATGGAGGAGTTGAAAACACTTCGTTTTCCAAAGTAGCATAAACAATTCATGCTTGACAGGGAAGTTTTGAAATGTAAGTATTGACCCAGGGATCATCAGTATACTGAAAATGTATTTGCTGACTTAAATAACTTTGTTCTCACTGAGTATTAGAAGTTGCATACTGAGAGCAATTAAATGTCCATATTGTCTTAAAGCAGTAAGTAGCAGGTAGTCTTGAAAATACATGCTAAATGCAGAACATCTTCCCAAATATTTGATTTCAGCTTCCATTTATCAATGTACCTATCAGAGCCAGAAGATACATTTGCCTGAGTGTGCTTAGGAGCTCTTGACAGACATTTCTTCTATAAGATATACTTTCTAAGTTTTTATGAAACCATTCATATTCATCTTATGAAAAGTACTGGATGGCAGTGAATTCCCAAGTCGAATTAGTTCATAGAAAAAATATTTTATATATTTTCCATTTCTTTTCAATATTGTGAGGAACAGTGATCAATGTTGCCTAATACAGGTGATGCAGAAAAAGTGATTTTATAAACTTCTTCAGTATCCTTCCTGCCTGCTAGCTCTTCTGCTGGTGAGTACTTATCCCTCCTCCTGAAGAAGCCACTCCAACTGATATTTCTCCTCCCAGCTTTATACTTTTGTTGAACTGATTGCATAAGTCTGTAATGGAGGCTATTTCAAATCCTGAATCACCCATTGAAGAAGCAGAAGAGCAGTGTGGGGCAAGAGGGCTCATTGTTTTGCCAAAGGCTTTGAAGCGGCAGCTTGTTTAGACATCCACAATATATCAACATGAAACACAACCACTATATCACTGTATTATTTGCCTGTGGTGACCACTATCTGTATCATATCTAGCTATGTTGAAATGTCAACAGAATTTGCATTCTGGGAGAAACTGCACCATTCTGAAAACTCATTTTAACTGAGTGGTAAGAAAGTAGAATAATATAAAAAAAAGCTTTTTATTTGATCAACAGTGTTTCCACTTGATTTTCTTCTAACTTGAACACTTTAGCTCTTACATATCTTAATGTTAATTATATATAACAGAATTAAGGTGAAAATTAAAAAGTCAAAGGAAAGCACCTGGAGCTTGTCAGAATGAAGTAGTTCAATTATTTATAAAGGTAAAAAGAACAAACCCCAAAACTACAGTATTTTATTTTTTCTCTAAAACTGATATTCTCACAAAACATTTGACATTCCATGAATTAAGGTATTTTGAAAGAAAATTATTGCATCAAGTGCTTGACCAGGACTTATTACCTCCTTCCTACACTCAAATGTTATTTCCTCTGAAATGAGACACATAGGCGGAGTAACTGAATTACTTAAATGCTCCTAGAGAAAACCTTGAGGAACTTGTACCGAAAATTTCAATGCTGAAACCCCTACTCAATTGCTATCAGAAGTTTTAAGCACCTGAAAACTCTGAGAGAGAAGCACAGGGAGATCTTGTTAAATAAGTTTAGGATACTATTTTTAGTGTTTAACTTCACCCTGTCCTCTGCCAGAGCTGACTACTCTGTAAAACAAGCAAACAAATAAAAAAACAACTGGTAAAGAACAACATAGATCCATACCTCATCTGCTTTAATCCTCATTATTTATATTAAACTAATGAGGCTAAACAGGCAACAGCCCTGGACCTTGAATCCTCTGACACGAGGCTGGCTTGAGCCAGCCTAATTCTTCCTTGCAGCTTCTTGCTGAAGCTTGGAGTTTGCCTTGAACTGTGCTGTGCAGCAGTACAGTTTAAAATCCAGTGGAGCTGGATTTTAAAACAGATGACCAAAACTACTAAATGGAAACGTAAAATAGCAGGCTGGGACAAGGAGAGAGATGTTAAATTCTGACATTTTTGCCCTGTAACACTAGATCGAAAAATCAGTGACTTTTGGGGTTATTTTTAAGTGTGATCTGGTGTATAAAGCTGCACTGACTCCTTGTACCAGCATGCCTGATGTGACAACTTAAAGGGGAACAAGAAGGAAAGGCCTAGAGGGTGAGAGTGCCTAAAGAAAATGTACTGCTGGGAGAAAGAAGTCTGCAAAGCTACATGCTCAAGATGTGATACAGTGAACTAATTGATGCTAGACTGGAGTGCTCTGGAGGCAATCAGAGCTGTCTGAATAAACTCACTCCTGCCCACTACCAGCTGTCCTTCCTCACTCCTCCATTTTCTTGGGCTACAACCCTGAGCTGAAAGCACTAAGATGTCAGAAAAAGGTGGGAGGTAACATACAAAAATTGTTCTGCAGCATTTAGGACTCCAAAACAACTTGACGTTAAAGGGAAGTCAAGGAGGCAGTAGGCTGGAGTGCTTGACAGCTTGTTCATAAATAGACTCCTGTTGGTCCCACAGACAATGCTATAGCTTGTGGTCAACATACTTTTCAAAGTATTTCAGGAATACCTTAATCTGTTAACATTGCTTTAGTTCCTTGTGTTTCACAGGACAAGTGTGAGCCACACTGAAGGTTCTGCCTGATGGTGGAAAGATCACAGAATTGCTCAGGTTATAAAAGACCTTCAAGATCACCATGTCCAACCACAACCAAACCATACTACCCTAACAACCCACCATTGAATCATGTCCCTAAGCACCACATCCGAATGGATTTTAGAAACATTCAGCGATGGTGATTCAACAACCTCCCTGAGGGGCCTATTCCAGTGCTTAACAAATAGAATCATAGAATATTTTTCTAGTTAATATTTTATATTCTAATATCAAATCATGGAAGAAGATCACAGAGACACGTTTACGGCCAGGAGAGAGGGTTTCTAGTAGTCACAGGTGTAAAATATTGAAATTTTTTGTATGGTATAGTGTGAAAAAGATGAACAGCAATACTTTATTACTGATATTTTTTGTTTTCCTAGTTAATGTTTCCTGCTGCTCTACATAGCAAGAAACAACATATGTTCTGTGAGCTCCCACTGTTCTCCACCCACCTTATTTCCCATAGCAAAGACAAAGGGTAAAAAGTAGAACTAATTGACTTGTGCATACCACATTTTGTGGATATCAACCTTATCCCAGGCAGAAAAGTTTCCAAATTGCAATACTGAAGTTTGTGTTGAATTATGGATCTTTTAGGTATCAGCTTCTGTTTTTCTCTGAGAATTTCAAGTGTATATGTCTGTTCCCTTTTATTCAAAAAAGAGGACAAATTTCTAAGGATAATTGGAACGTTAAGCATTATGCACTTGGGAATTTTTCACATGAGGGCTTTTACATACATGAAATATTATCTCTTCCAAATTGAAAATACTGTTTTTTGAAGTCAGGGGTGTTCTTTTATGTAGCACTTAGTCAAAACTTATTCTGTATTTATACTTAGGATAACTGTAATCTTGGAACTTGGTTACATAAAAAGCATTTCTCTGTCCAACAGATATCATCCCATTGCCCCTCGAAATTTTTAATTTCCTTCATGGTCTCTTATTTGAAGAAATGGACCCATATGAATATCATTCTGTTAGATAATTAATGTAAAACACTGAGAAACTCCTGTGGTATAGGTGCAATGATTTCTTTCATCCTTTGTTAATTGATTTTGCATCTGTAGTTCAGGAATTCAATACACTGCCATTAGCTTATAACGTATTTTATTAAAATATTTGAATTTTGACATATTACATTTTAAAACAGAAATTCTTTAGACTTTCTCTTGTCAGAAGCATTTCCAAATCCAGAACTCTACATTTTATCCTCAACTTGTTTACTGATAAAATCCCTCACAAAAAGTGAGGTTTATTGTTTATTTGACTGTACAGAACCCCCTAGCATTATTTTATGTCAAATTCTCCAGCATCTCACTCTCCTTCACCTACATCTTCTTATATATTTTCTTTTTCCTTCGGTGTATTCAGTATCATCAGACCCATTCCTCTCTTCTGATTAGATACATATATTCAATATTTTTACTCAATGTTGCTTTACTTGTTTCTAAAAACTTACTTGTTTTTTAAAAATTAGTTTGTGTTCGGAGTACATCTATACACAATTTGTATCATTTCAGAGATGAAATTTTCAGAATGGAATCCATATGACTGAAAATGGTGCTCAGGCTCTCCATCTAACATATGAAGGGAATAAAGCATCTAAATGTTACATATATTTGGAAAAGAGTAAATGAAACAAGCAAAACCTGCATTTTGCTGAAAGACCATCCCTTCATGCTACCCAACTGAGAAGTGTGTAAACAGTAAGGCATCTTACATCTCACACCCCTCTGTAGGTCTCACTGCTATAGTGTGTGATGTTACCTCTCTCAGGATATGATTTGAATTTCTTCTGTAAAGAGATTAATATCTGTAACCTCTGCTTTTTATCCTCAAAAGAAACTAGTATTTTTTCCAAAGCACACCTGAAAGAACAGAAAAATAAGGTTTAAAGCAATAATTCAGTAGCGGAGCAAGTCTGCATCCTTTCGTCTCTAATCTGGGTTTGGATCATTTTGGCAAATGGAGTGAAAACAAATTTCTTGAAATTCATTAATAACTTGGATATAAATTTATTTTAAAGTGACACTAGATTTTTGAGTATTATTTATATGAGGTGGATGTTTCTGCAGTTCTACTACAAAACTTTCACATCTCATAATTCAACATTAATCTTAATGACATTTCATTTCCTACCCCTGGCTTAGTGTTAACGCAAAAACACGTGTTCTCGATTCAGCAGAATGAATTACCTCTAATCTTGTAGAATCAGAGAATCAGAGAATTATTTGAGACGGAAGGTATCTTTAAAGGTGATCTAGTCAAACTCCCCTGCACTGAACAGAGACACCTACAGTTAGATCAGGTTGCTCAGAGCCCTGTCCAGTCTCCCTGTAGATGTTTTTAGGGATGGAGCATCCATCACTACACTGGGAAACTTGTTCCAGTGCCTCATAACCCATACTGTGAAGAAATATAGATATTCTTCCTTAAATCCCATCTAAATCTCTCCTCTTTTAGTTTGAAACCATTTCCCCTTCTTCTGTCACAACAGACCCTGCTAAAGAGTTTCTCTCCATCTTTCTTATAGCCCAACTGAAAGACCACTATCAGATCTCCCAGAGCTTTCTCTCTCCCAGGATAAACAATCGCAGCTCACACTGCTTGTCCTTGTAGAGGAAATGTTCCATCCCTTGGATCATTTTTGTGGCCCTCTTCTGAATGCACTCCAGCAGTTCTATGTCTCTCCTATACTGAACTCAACATCTAGATGCAGAACTACAGATTAGGTCACACCAGCACAGACTAGAGGGGCAGGATCACTTCCCTTGACCTGCTGTCCATGCTTCTTTTAATGCAGGCCAGCATACAGTTGACTTTCTGGGTTGTGAGGGCATGTTGCTGGCTCATGTCCAGCTTACCATCCACTAGTATCCAAGTACTTTTTGCTAGGGCTGTGCTGTATTCTTTCATCCTCCAGACTGTGCTAATAGCAGAGGTTGCCAAGGCCCAAGTGTGAGACCTTGCACTTGGATTTGTTGAACTTTGTGAGGTTCTCTTGAGCACACTGATCAAACCTGTCTAGGTTTCTCTGAATGACATCCTATCCCTTGGCTCTGTTTACTGTGACACACTACTTGGTGTCATCCACAAACTTGCTGAGGGTGCACTCAATACCATTGTTGACATTGATTAAGTTATTAAAGAGCATCAGTACAAGTACAGAACCTTGAGGAATACTGCTCACCACTGTACTCCATATGCACACTGAGCTATTGACCATCCCTCTCTGTATATGATCTTGCAATCAGTTCTTTGTCAATTGAACAGTCCAGCCTTCAAATCCATTTCTTTCCAATCTTTTAGAGAGAAGAATGTTGTGGATTGTGTCAAAGGCCTTACTGCAATCTAGAGAGATGGTATCAGTGGGAATTCTGTTGTAATAAGCAATATGATAGACAACTGCACTATCTTACTACTATACATACATCACTCCAAAGGTAATGCCTCCTATGTATTCCCATGGAAATTGTAACAGATACAAAGAGCACAATAACACATTTTGACAGTGTTTTGTAGCTGAGAACTTTCTGTCTTTCAGCATAGTCACCATATTTAAGTATCTTTTTTGGCAGTGATGACCAAGAGTCTGCATGCTGTGCTTGTAGAAATCTGCATGGTTCATGGAAAGTGGATTGTATTTCATGTAGCTGTTGCCACTGCTTAAATGCACCACTTACCTCCTCACTGTGCTCAGATCCATTCTTTGTCTCCATAAATGTTAAGCACTGATGAATGTCAATGGTTGTAGTGTTTTCTGCATGGAGGAATTTAATGACACGCCTTTGCTTCATACACGCTTCCAAGTTGAATTGCCCCTTTGCTGCCAATTGTTACATGGCAACAGAATGTAATGGAATATCAGGGGGCGGGTTCGATCTTCACTACCATACCACCAACATCTGCCTCAGATGTCATGGGCCAACATAGTAAAATAGTAGACATTACTTTTGGAGCAGCCCTTGTAGATGCAGGAAAACCCACTTCCTTGAATTTTCTTGCTTACTCAAAAGCCCCTTTAAGAAGTGACTGGAAAAGCACTGTGCATATACTTACTAATCTTGAAACATGAAAGAGTGTTTCTGGATGCCATAAAAGAAATATTTCCATAGATGAAGTAGGATGAACTCAACCAGTCCCTTCATCCTGAAATTACCAGTTCTTCTAAAGTAAAATTAGTGAATACTTCAAGCCACTAGGTCAAAAAACAAGATGATAAATCATCATAATGTAACAGTCCATTGTAGATTTTTTCTACTGAAAAAGAAAATCTCACTTATCTGTTAATAAAAGGTACTGGAATTATAGCCAAATTCCCGAAGTCCCAAAAGCTCAAATGGAATAGCAGCTACCCTTGAAAAATAGCAAAATGAAGATGGACAAATAGCTGTTTTTGCAAGGAAAATAAGATTATAAGATTCTTTACTGAGTATAATTACCTGCTTCCTTAAATTTGTGATTTCTTAAAATCCATATATAAATATCTTTCCAAAACAGTTTTCCTCTTTATCTCTTGGGAACAAAATGAGGGGTTTTTCAGTGGTTTTCTAAATGTTATGGTCCCTCAGGAGCTATTGCAAAACAGTAAACTCCCTTGACTTACCAGATAAATTTTTATTTTGACTTTTAAGAATTTCTGAACAGTTCTCTTCAATATATTGACAATGTAAGTTGTTAATTACTACCTCCTTCCCTCCAGCCTTTTTTATTTCTTCCTACAAGGCAAAAACAAATCAACAAAAGAGTACCATAACAGTTTACAGTTTCTTTTCACATAATGTCTGTTTTTAAGAAAATGTTGAAGTTATCATAAGCCTTGTCTTCTACCAGGGATTTCCTCTTATTTTTTCCTGCAGGATTCCTAAGTATTTCTTGATTCTCCAACAAACAACATTAGCAGTGAATGTATGGGAAATGTTGTGTGGAAGAAAATAATTTTATTTAATGTATTTTCTCTTTCACTTGTAATTAAAACAGAATGTCTCCTGTTTCACTCTTTTTTTTTTTTTTTAAGTTATTAATTTTTATTTTTTTTTAACATAATTCTTCCTACCTTGACATGACTAGAAATAAATTGTTTTTTACTTGAATAGAATATATGAAGCAATCATCACAGGTATACCACATCAACAAACTTGGCTATCAGTGTTAAGAGCAAAAAAATACAGAAGGAACTGTACACCTATGAACTCCTTCCGAGTATGGAAATGCATTGGAAATATATCTTCTGATTAAAAAAATTAAAAAATCATGATTTTTCAATTTTTCTAACAATTGTGTCCTAAACTTGGATAGATATATCTAATAATATTGATGAATTATCACAGATACATTGCCAGCTAAGACTTTCTTCCTCTTTAAGTTTCAAATTCAGGATGGCTTGAAGTCCTAACAAAATCAATTAGCTTGCATACTGATAAGACTATAACTGGAACACATAATCCCCTGCTATTAGCCACTTTAAAAAATTGAAAAAAGAAAGTAAAAAGTAATACAATCACACTTGAAAACCTCTGTGTTTCATTTATAATGTATACTTTATTGATTTCTTTTTTATATCCTTCTTTTCTGAAAATACCTATTAAAATTCAAGTTAAATCAATGTTGGCTTATTGGCTTTAATGCTACTTCTTCCTTTGTCACACTTTTAATCTTTATGTATGGTCATTAATATTTTGAATAAATGATGGTTGAATTTCTAAAAATCAAATTAATCTTCCAAAAATCCATTGACTTAATAATCTAAGTGAAACTAATTCATTGCCCTCTTTGTAGTCTAAATAGTATAAGCAAAAAGTTACTATGCAGCAATCTTTCTTAAGGACTTCATTTTTATGCATGCCTTTTGTTCCTTCAAAACAGAGACATGAAAAATGGACTCAGGGCTGCTATTTGAATACTAGTTTACCTGGTTACATTCCTAGTGCAAAGGTGGCTTTTGAGGTCTACAGCAAAAATATTCTCTCTTCTATTCCTTTATGTTGAGGAGGAGCAGATTTTTCTAAGCAACAACTCATTTCATTCTGATGTAGACATCTAAAATAAGTATGGTGACTCACATCCTTTTAGAGTCCAGTTCTCTTCACTGAGAGTAAAGAGAGTCCACGTAATCCATTTCAGATGTTAATGTAGATACTACATAATAGTATCTTCTGGCTGATATGCTATTTATTCCTTCTGTTTTTGAGTTTATGTACTGATGCAGCATCGTGAATTGTTTGTTGTCTTGCTGCTTATGTTTGTCTCCACTTTGAATCTTCCAGTACTGCCTTCTATTCTTAAATATATGATATTTGAAATTTCAGTAAACTTACCTGCAGTTAAAAGGATTCTTGTCACTAGAAAAAATGGATGGACTAAATTTTCATTCTCTACTTTCAGTAAATTACTAATAAAATACCACTTAATTGAATGGTCCCACCTTTCCACTCATTTATCTATAATTTTTCATTATAACAGGGATTTCATTAGCATACCAAGAGTGGTAATTTCGGGACTGGTAGTTAAACTGAGATATTTCTTTTATATTTATGATATGGTAGAATGCTAATCAGTCTTAGAAATTATCTCATCTAATGGAAGACATTTTAAAAATAGACTTACACTGAACCTACTAAAAAACCTTGCATTTATTTTGTCTCAAGTGAGCCTAATACAAAGTAAAATTTTGCTCCACCTATAATAAACAGTAGAGACCATAAATAAATGGATTCTTGCCAGTTTTTAGGTGATTCTATAAGACCAAATTCAGAATTTATAGAAAAACCTGGTTACAACATCAGCATTAGCAATACATACTTAGGTGAAAATAGCTCGCTCTCTATTATTGAAAGCTGCCTCTTCAAAAAAGAAGGCTACATTCAGGCTTCAAAAACCATTACTCAGTTCATGACAGAGTAGACAGTGTTTTTCCCAGAAGTGAAAGATCACTGTTGCAGTTTGAAGAGTGACTTGTACAACAGTGGACTTCCACTCCTTCCCCTTCTCTCCCAGAATCAGGGCAAAGAAGGAAAAGAAAGATTATCAATTTGATATTTTAGACTGAACCAATTTACTAAGAAAAATGTGAGATAATTCACACTAATTAAGGATAAGAAATAAAATAAAATTAAAAAAAGAAAAAGGAAAAGAAAAAGGAAAAGATCTCTGAAAACTTTCTGCACTTCATTCAGGGCTGACTGATGAGATGAGCCTCATTCTCCAGTTCCACATCAATCTTTTATCTTACTCTTGGAAACCGAAACTCACAAAGAATTTTGGGAGTAGCAGTTCCAGGAAAATCAGGAATTGAAGTCCCTTCCTTCTTTATTTTCAGAAAAGAAGGATATAAGAAGCATTCTGGGAAACCAAGAACTACAGCTCCAAATTCCCACCTGGCATTGAGAGGTTATGGCATGATGTTTTGATATGGAGTACTGATAAAGCCATGACAATATCCACCCCTTTTTCGATATCATTATATCATGCTTAAAATTCTATAATGCTATTATTAAATACCAATGTAACAATTATTAGCCTTACATAAATGAACTACTGACTGTTCTCCCCCACCATCATGTTCCCTTGAGGTACACATTGAATGTGTTCATTTTCCTGCATTACCCACCAAGTAAACACAGGTCCTTGAGCAAAAGAGCTCTACGTTTTCTGATAATGCAGAGACAAGCACAAACTTAACTACCTTTACTTAACCAGTTCACTCGCATTCTCCTTCTTTTCCACTAAATAATCCTTAAAGCTGTTTTTATTTTTTTGTCCCCCAACATCCTTACTTTCAATTTCTATCAAGCACATTTCTAGATTTGATTCATTTTTCTTCAAATTGTATCTTTTATTTTACCCTTTAATTTTTCAGCCATCCAACAATGGAACTAATGGGAAATGAAGAAAATATTGGAAGAATTTCATGAAAGTTTTCATCCCTCATCAAGTTTGTTTCTCAACAAAGCACTTTTTGACATCTCATTTTTTTTTCTCACTTTTGTATTTTGACTTACTTTCATGGTATTTATTGCTGAAATCATGTAAAGATTCATCAAACAATCTAACATGGAAGGCTAAATACTGTGCATACATTAGCTGCATCTAGCAGAGAGTGTTAAGTATCTAAACGTTGATTCCATCTTGTTGTCCAAGACTATTAGAATAAATCACCTTTCAGAAGCAACTGTCTTTCCATTGACTACTCAATAATTTAACTATTTAGTAGCTAAGTTTAGTTCAGATAATCTTGGATTTTATTGGATAAATAGTGCACAAATACTGGATTTTAAGCAATATAATATATTTAGATTTTTTAATTGATAAATATATAATGAATTTCATGTTTTGTAACTCCTCACCTGCTATACCAACAGCCATTTATAACTGCTATTTGATGATCTAATGTCATCTTGATGCCCATTAATGAACTAACATAAAAGTCTATATACAAAATGCAATCACCCTCTCTGAATAAAAAAAGTAGCCACAAACACAAAAAACATTATTATTCTCATGGAACAAAAGTACAATGCACAGACAGATAAGATTTTTCAGGTTTTTTTTTTCAAGAAACATTTAAATGTTGTACTAAAAGACATGGCTTAGTGGGGAAATATTGGTGGCAGATGGACAGTTGCAGTAGATGGTCTTGGAGGTCTTTTCCAACTTCGGTGATTCTATGATTCTAATGCTCATATAAATCAATTAGGCAGTATTGATCATGATGGAAACACAAGCTGGGAAATGACTTGAATGCTCTAGCCCTTGGATGAAAACATTCTTTTAACAGATTTAATTCTACGGAAGTGTGTGCTTGTAATACAGTATATCTAATTTAAACACAAAATTTATAGTAAAATCTTAGGTGCTGGTGAAGTTAGTTCAACTAAAAAAAAATAAGAATTTCAGAATTAAGAATTTGATTCGCAGTGTACTGAATTTGTTTAGATATTTTATAGTTGTGTATTTTCCCATTGACAAGGCTTGTGACACTTTTTAGGAATTATTTCCATTTATTTTTCTTCACTTTCAGCAGCAAATCAGAGCTAATCTAAATATCTTTTAATACAGATCCATTTTTGAAATAATTGGAGGTTATACTGTGAAAGCAAATATATAAATATAAAATAGTGTAACACAATAAGTTTTTGTATGTTACTATTTTGTATGGTTTTGGTTTTTTTTACATCTTATAGTAGTAGGGGGAAAAAATGGAACAGGACTTTCAAAGAAACTGAGTAAGAAGAGAGGAAATACATATGGCTCATTCAGGGTTCTTTATCTAGACCCATTTTTCTTTATCTGCAAAGCTGATCTTTGTAAAGCACTTGAGATGAATATTGCAATGCACTGAATTCAGAGGCAGCTCACATTGCTACCTGACTTATACACTAAGTTCATTAAGCTCATTATATTAACATGAAAAGGTTCATTGGTATACTATAAATAACATATCCAGGACAAATATAAATGACTAAAAATTATTCTAGCTCTTCTGATTGGTGACCAAAAGCGAATGTAAAGTGCAATGCTTGCCGCTGATTGAGGTGTCACTTCCATCCTCTACATGATCCATTTCACTCTTTCTCTTCCTCTTTTTGTAAGATATTTTCTTAAGGGAAACATAGTTTTTCACGAGAGCTGTCTTCTATAGTAATATTCCTCTGTCTATAGAAGACACTGCATTTTTACTCATATAGAATCTAACAGCCTTTTGATTCTCTACTCCTTTGCCCCTTTCCCCTACCTCCCTCAACATCTCCTCTACTCCACCACAGGCAGGGACATATAAAAGACAGTTTATTTAGTAGTAAGGTAACTCTTGTCAGTTAAGGTATTGTCTTTCCTTATCTATAAACTGCTTACTAGAACTGCTTGCTTCAATTGATCCTGTATTGCTTATACTGTAATTAGTCTGGCCCACAGATGCAAGGATTGTTTTAAAAACACATAACAATAGTCTAATTTTAATTAGTCTTTCTTTTTGCTTTCATGTTCATTTGAAGGTAGGACTGAATGTCACAGTCTTGTTAAGTTTACACTTAAAGAAAAGTCAGTTGTTATGATTTTTCCTGGTGCCTGGTTTATTTTTTAATAATTTCATGATACACCTAAAATATACAAATACTCTGTAGAGTGTCTGGAGATTGGGATATAAAGTGCTATGCAATATGTTCAATATGTTGGCCTGGTTTCAGCTGTTGCTCCAAAAATTGTGTGGATAAATTATTATACCTGTCACCCCCACAAGAATGTCTCAGATACAGTAAGGCATTTTAGATGGACACTGATGAAAGCTGAGGTATTTGGCTCAGGAGATTAAGAGATTCCATCTGGTCATGGACAGCAGTAAAACACTTGGAGACAAAGAGCTTTAGCATGTCTTGTGTTGAGACAGCTTGCTTAGCTGGGTTTTTTTTTGCTTGTTTTTTGGTATATTTTTTAGCAGTGGAGACAAATTTTGAGTGAATACCCTTTTTGTCACTTAGTGTTTGTTATGTGTATGTTTTAACTTTCAGCTAGGTGCCCTTGGTGAGAATGAGATACATATCTGGAAAATAAAACTATAGGTTTGATAATATTGGTCCCAAAATTGTCTCTTCCTTCAAGTTTTATAATACACTCTTTTAGACTTCAGATCCAGAAATCACTCTTTTTCTCCTGACCTTACCCATAAATGTCAAAGAAAAAAAATCATAATAACACCAAATTGTACCTATTTTATCATCAGATTTTTACTTTAAGCCATGGATCTTCTGTAACTGATATGAAACTAGTGGGACATGAATGATTAGGGTACTATATTAATCACTGTTGGCAATCTGCAGCAACGATTAATNCTGGTTTATTTTTTAATAATTTCATGATACACCTAAAATATACAAATACTCTGTAGAGTGTCTGGAGATTGGGATATAAAGTGCTATGCAATATGTTCAATATGTTGGCCTGGTTTCAGCTGTTGCTCCAAAAATTGTGTGGATAAATTATTATACCTGTCACCCCCACAAGAATGTCTCAGATACAGTAAGGCATTTTAGATGGACACTGATGAAAGCTGAGGTATTTGGCTCAGGAGATTAAGAGATTCCATCTGGTCATGGACAGCAGTAAAACACTTGGAGACAAAGAGCTTTAGCATGTCTTGTGTTGAGACAGCTTGCTTAGCTGGGTTTTTTTTTGCTTGTTTTTTGGTATATTTTTTAGCAGTGGAGACAAATTTTGAGTGAATACCCTTTTTGTCACTTAGTGTTTGTTATGTGTATGTTTTAACTTTCAGCTAGGTGCCCTTGGTGAGAATGAGATACATATCTGGAAAATAAAACTATAGGTTTGATAATATTGGTCCCAAAATTGTCTCTTCCTTCAAGTTTTATAATACACTCTTTTAGACTTCAGATCCAGAAATCACTCTTTTTCTCCTGACCTTACCCATAAATGTCAAAGAAAAAAAATCATAATAACACCAAATTGTACCTATTTTATCATCAGATTTTTACTTTAAGCCATGGATCTTCTGTAACTGATATGAAACTAGTGGGACATGAATGATTAGGGTACTATATTAATCACTGTTGGCAATCTGCAGCAACGATTAATGCTCCTGGGAACTCCCCCTTGGGAATCCTGGACTGTGGGGTAAGTGAGAGGATCTGGGGAATGGAAGGCTCCCTTTTGCTGAGGTGATGAGATGCTCCTAGGGTATCTATGCAACATTAATGTACGCAAATCCATGGGCCCCAACAGGATTCATCAACGTGTGCTGAGGGAGTTGGTAAAAGTGATTGCAGAACCGCTATCATCTTTGAGAGGTCTTGGAGAATGGAAGAGGTGCCTGAAGACTGAAGGATAGCCAGTGTCTCTGATCTTCAAAAAGGGCAAGAAGGAGAATCCAGGGAATTACAGACCAGTCAGACTCACCTCCATTCCTGGAAAGGTGATGGAACAGCTTTTCCTGGATGCTGTCTCCAGGCAATTGGAAGAGGGTTATCAGGAGTAGTCAGCATGGGTTCACCAGGGGGAGGTTGTGCTTCACCAACCTGTTAGCCTTCTATGATGTTATTACTGACTGTGTGGATGAGGGAGAGAAGTGGATGTAGTCTACCTTGATTTCAGCAAGGTATTTGACACTGTCTCCCACAGCATCCTTATAACAAAGCTGAGGAGGTGTGGAATAGATGAGTGGATGGTGAGGTGGGTTGAGAACTGGCTGAGTGGCAGAGCTCACAGTGTTGTAATTGGTGGTGCAGAGTCCAGATGGATGTCTGTACTTATTGGTGTTCCTCAGAGATCAGTGCTGGATCCAATCCTGTTCAATGTCTTCATCAATGACCTTGATGAGGGGATAGAGTCCATCCTCAGCAAACTTGCAGATGATTCAAAGCTGGGAGGAATGGCTGACATGCCGGAAAGCTGTGCTGCCATTCAGTGGGATCTGGACAGGCTGGAGCATTGGGCAGAGAGGAACAAGATGAGGTCTGACGAAAGCAAGTGTAGAGTCTTGCACTTAGGGAGGAATAGTCACATGTGCCGATACAGGTTATTGGAAGACCTGATGGAAAGGATCTCTGAGAAGAGGGACCTGGATGTCCCGGTGGATGACAGGTTGGTCATGAGCCAGCAGTGTGCCCTGGTGGCCGAGAAGGCCAATAGGATCCCGGGGTGCATTCAAAAGAGTGTGATCAGCAGGTCGAGTGAGGTGATCCTTCCCCTCTACTTTGTCCTGGTGAGGCCTCATCTGGAGTACTGTGTCCAGTTCTGGGCTCCCTGGAAAAAAAGACAGAGATCTCCTTGAAAGAGTTCAGTGGAGGGCTACAAAGATGATAAAGGATGTGGAACATTTCCCTTATTTTATAACATTTTATAACATTTCCCACCTGGGTCTGTTCAGCTTTGAACAAAGAAGACTCAGAGAGGAGCTGATCCATGTCTATAAATATCTAAGGAACGGGAGGCAAAGGGACAAGGCTAGACTCTTCTCAGCAGTGTGTGGAGATAGGACGAGGGGAAATGGTCACCAACTGAAGCACGGGCACCAAATGTGCATGGGAACTTCTTCACAGTGCAGGTGATGGAGCACTGGCACAGGCTGCTCAAAGAGGTTGTGGAGTCTCCTTCTCTGGAGGTGTTCAAGACCCACCTGGACACCTACCTGTGCAATCTGGGCTAGGGAGCTGCTTTGGGAGGGGGACTGGACTCAACGGTATGGAGGTATAGAGAGTAGAGATGTATAGAGGGTAGAAGTCCCTTCCAACCGCTGCAATTATGTGATTCTATGAAAAACAAAAAGGCTAATTTCAAGGCTTGTCTGTGGTATAAAATTCTCAAAAAGGGTCATATATATTGCTGAAAAGATTCCTTGGTATTTAATTTTTATTTCAGTGGAACAAGGTAATAAGAAATATTAATACTGGTTCTTTGTAATTCATTCCACTAAACAGTGCTGGACTTCTGTGGTGGAACTTGTGGATTCCTGTGGATCTTCCTGGGTTTTTATCATATATTTTACACATGCCTCATATAGCCAACTGTTGAATACAAACTTGGCTCTACTTGACATGAAGAGTTCTTCTGCCCCCTGTCTTTGCTACCCAGAACAATATTTTCTTTTCTTTTTTTCTTTTTTTTTGAACATTTATTGCACATTTCATGAAGATAAACATGACAACACAATTTAGAAGACATTTAGTAAAAGCTGTATTAAGGGGCTGAAGTGCTGAACATCTTCCCATCAACTTAATGCAATCCTATTGTCAGAGTAATTCTAGTGTGAAAGGACATTCATGCCAAAACCTTGGAGAAAACTATAGACCTTGTTATCTGCAGCATTGAAATCAACTGCTCATGCCTAGTAGAGTACTAACTTGCTATTCATTGTCACAGCTACTTAGTACAACAAGAGGATTGGATCAGTCAAAAGAAAAGAGTGGAAACTCTTATTCTTTTGCTATTCCTCCAACTGGTCAAATCCTCAAACATTCTAGGGTCATATTTAAGCAAGAGTATTGGAGTGCAAGGGGAAAAATCAAAAAGGTGCATGTGGGCAAAACACACGCCATACTTCAAAAAAATGGCTCAGCTGTCAAAATATAAATGTATCTAAATGCTGAAACAGATTAGTCCAAACTGTCTCAAACATACTCATTCAAAATTCTATTAAGCCTGTACATGCAACTTTCCATCGCATTACATCCAACTAAGGATTCTCCCTCTCTTGGACAAAGTGAATCTTGGTCATAACACATTCCTAAATCCTGACAAATATAGTAATAAGTAATCTTTATTTTAGCTTCATTGGCTGTAAAAAGCAGGATAAGGGAGAAAGAGAGTTAGAAATGAATCAGATGAGTCATAGAGAAAAAATAAACTATGGCACAAAATCCTTTATTTGTAACAAAATTATTTCCAGCAATTGTTTAATTTTCTCACACTTGAGTACAACAGCTATGTTTCAAATAACTTCATGTGAATGTTTATAAATAATTTCTGTTTTTTTAAAATTATTATTTGATAGAACAATGTTATTACAAATAATGATTTTTTTTTTTAATGGAGCATATGTAGAAGAGCACATTTCATAGAATCATTCATTTGCAATTTTAGTATTTCTCTCTGATATATCTCTTCTTCGTTAACATTTCAAAACAAAGTTTTATTTTATTAATAAATAGAATCAGGAATACTAACTACTTCCCATCATGTATCACAGAGCAAGAAAGACAGAAAATAAAGATTATGTCATAGCTGACATATTTTATCCCTGTTCAGAGATTCTTTCAGTACTTGGTAAAGGCAGTTGTCTAAACACTGGTCTTCATGAAAAGACCTATGAAGCATGAAATTCATCTCGTATAACTTAGCTACCTAAGAAATCCTCCTATAAAGCCAATGGGAAAAAATGAATAAGAGGAAGGTGCCTCTGTCTGTTGATGAGGTAGGAAAACCAGGTAACTGGCCTACAATGCCTTACATCCAGGCAGATCTGGGTGACCTACATTCAGTGTGTATTAAATGCAGGTAGAAATTCTGACCTGCTTCTACTTGCTTTAAGGCCATTTTGTTAAAGTACTAACTGACTTAGCACTGCAACAAATGATAGCAGAGAACCAAGTGTTAGTATACGGAGTTTATATTGGATAAGAAGTCTGTGGGATATACAAGACAGATATGCAGGACATAGGCAGTTCTCAGCTCCAAATTCCTGCACAACAAGCAGCACCAGCCAAAGAACTGAAACTCAGATCCAAGGACAACAAAAGCAACAGCAAATTGAAGAAAAAGTATGATCCTGAGGGAATATAGGAAAACTGTTAAATTGTCAGCAGTTTAGTGGTGACAGCAACGGCAGAAACAAAATCTTTCAAAACTACTATTCTGGAGTATTTAACAAATATTATCCACTCTTATGCTGTAGACAATACCCACAGAAAAAATAGTCTATTAAAATTGCATATGCTTTTCACTGTCTGCTTGCAGTTTCTGAAGAGAGATTGCACGGTTGCTGCTTCCTAGGTTTAAAAATGCTACACACTCTTAAAACACTATGAACACTGGGAATTATAAAGAATACTAAAGAATGAATTCGTTCTGATATTCTTTTTTTTTTTTTTTATTTTCTTCCACCTTGTTTTTCTCGCCTACCTTCTCTCCTACAGTCTCAAGAGAAAAAAAAAAAAAGGAGAAAAAGTGCCTACTATTTTCATTGGAGGTGATTTATGTCATAGCAGCTGCTCTCAGACCCAAGCTTATAGATAGGACACAATATGACATAAATCCTAAATGGCAAACATATAACTGCTGCATTCAGCTTATATTATGCTGTCAATTTTGGATGGATGCTATGAAAGACTAAGGCTAACTCCCTCTGACAGACCTGAATTTTTATTTATTTATTTATTTATTTTATTTTTTACACCTGCAGTCTTGATTTAAGATCAGTTGAAACATACATTATTGTTTGCTTGGTTTTGCCCATCCTCATGTTTGGCTCCTCATTCCCAAGGCCTTTCCCTTCTGTAACTGTAGCTTTGTCAATTTGCTCTCAAAGCTGCCAATCCAACAGGCATTCCTTTATGCTTTCTCCTCTGCTGTGTTAAACCAAGCTGCCCAGAATAGTTTAGTCTTTATAGTAAAGAAATAATGAAATTCTTATAGCACTCTCCCTTTAAATAAGGTGGTGAGGGAATAACAAATTAACAGTAGGTGGGTGAAGACATACATTGAACTCAGGAAAAAAATTAATATCCCTTTGATGGTGCAAAGAAAAATAGAATAAAACACATAGTTGACAGAAAAATGATAAACTAATTCATCACTATACTTAAGTGAAAATCGTGGATTTTTCTAAACTGACATCAAAGGAACTGAGAAACAGTTCAGAAACCCGCTCAAACCTGAAATTCAGCTCCTTACTCCAGATTCCTAATGACGATAAACCTTGTTTTTAAAGCCAGGACTAATTATATTTTAATTTTATTTTATAGTTTCATAGTTGACATAGTGTCCAATACGGAGAACTTGACACTGTTCAACATGTTGTTGTTATTATTTAGCCAGGACAAATCTATTATGAATTCAACTCCTTATGTTAAAGTTTTCCTGAAAGCATATCTGAAAGCTGCTGGAGAGGCTCTGAATTTTAGCACCCTGGATAAAACATAATCAAATAGCTGAAATCAATAGAGGTGGTCATTGTTATTCCAAGCTCATTTCTTCAAATTGACAGTTGTTAAGCCTTTTTAAACTAAATTGAGACCCAGAGTGGATGACATACCATTGACTAAAGCTTACCACATGACAGGGATTTTCTTCTTAGGCTTTCATGAATTTTGCTGAGATCTGTAACCAAAACTTAGATGCAACTGTAGTACTAAATCAAATATTAAACTCTATTTTCATGAAAATGAAAGAATGATTTCATTTTGGCAGTTGGTGATGCCTTTAAAATATGACAAACATTTTCAACATTTCAAATACTTTTCCTGACTTAAAATGTTGGTATGCATTGATCAGTGCTAATATCCCTTCGTGATATCTGTTTTTTTTGAAATATCCTTAATACTCTTTGTAAATTCATGGTACTGATAGAATTTTTCAGGCAATATAACAGTTTCAAACTGTCTGCTTTCTACATTATTAATCAACCCTAAAGTATCTTTTAGCTTATAGAAACAGCCTAAATTAGCCTCAAAATAGTTCTCTTAACTGAGAAGTGTTTTAAGAAAGCCAGGCAAATGATAAACCCTGCAGGGTCCCATTCTGTGGCAGTGCATCCCCACCAGCATTTCTGCAGAGGAGCACAAGTGGGAGGACTGTGTGTCAAGATGCCAAGGGAGGCAGGTTTATGCAGGTCTGTTTGTCCCTGCAATGCAATGGTACTCACTCTAATCTGCTGGCAGGAGATTAAGGCTTCAGGGAAGCTCTGCATCCTGCAGTTTAGGGGGCAGGTTGTAAGGATAAAACGCAGCACCTGGAGGTCTCTAAGCTTCTCTTGCACATAGCTTGATCACTGATTTCATGCAAGCGCAATGAGTTTCAACTGTGGGTTTTATTGCAGCTAATCTTAATAGATGCTTTAGACTGATGGTCTGTCTTTTTAATCCCTTGGTAATACTGTTACTGAAGTAATCTCTCAAAAGCCTACACTGTATATTGCAAAAAAAATGAATTTCTTACGCTATTTTGATTTTTCTCTGAAGATGGCAGTTAAAGCAAATGACCGTAAGCTCAATGTCACAAGATATTTTAAACTTCCCATTAACTACCTTAACTTGAAGCTCTGAAATATTCAGCCCTTAATCATCACCTGTGATTTGTGACACACGCTGAGTATTTTTGCAGGAGTGAAAGAATTATGTCTGTCACTTGAAAAGGTCCAGAGAAAAGCAGTCCATATACAAAGACTAGTATACAAAATTTAGTAATAAAGATTAAAACCTTAATGTTAAAAACAAAATCAGTGAACAACAGCAAAAAACAAAACAACACAAAAGATCTTCTTAAGAAGCTGCTGGGGTTCCTGAGTTCTTTGTGGGTTTAGCTAGGTAGAGCATCAGCTGGATTTCCTCTTCAATACCTGGTTTTCCCACAGAGCCATGCTGAGGTAAACTTTCTAAAGATAACAGTGAGAAAAAATGAGCTAATCTAAATGCAACTAGTCAGGAGGATTTTGATAATAGTCACTGCCAGGATAATTTATAGTTTTCAGCTTTTCTCATCATTACTAACGTACCAGATCTCAGAAATTGTGTTAAGTCATGGGCTGACATGGGTGCAAAGTAATTTGCACAGTCTATGTAAACAGAATTACAAAGAACTTTAATATTATTAAGTTTTATTTGAGCTTTGTCTTCACGCTAGTTTGTAGGAGTTAATTCTTATTCTCATTTCTTATAGACAGAGATTAATTGGTCTTCTTTATCAGAATGTTTGGTGATTAGGAATGTTCTTCTCTTGCACATATCTTCCATCATGCACACTGTAGTTGCTCAATAAAAAGATGTGCTCCAAACAAGAGCATCCATTTTTCAATATAGCAATGTACAGCAACAGGTTACTGCTTCTGTAAAGCTATTACTTTTACTGTCAACATGACTGCTGTTAGAAGCTGTCTCATTAGACAGGTTAGATTGGAACTGAATAAAAATATGAGATCAGACAAGATATGAAGTTTTAGTATATTCCCTTACATACCTAGGCACACACACAGGTATATCTGTGCACATGCATAAAGACAGTCAAAAAATGGGTACCAGTATGGATATGACACTTCTGAAATAAAGAATTCTTCTCTATGTATGGTCAGTTAGACAGTATAATACTGTCCTATAGGTGAACTGTAGAGTAAATCACAACATAAAAAAGCATGGGTGCCTGTTTTAGGGAGTTTATAAAAAGGCAAGAATATAAGAGTAGAAACTATTTCTATGAAAACAAAAAATGAAGGTAATTAAATAATATTGAAGAAGTGACATTTTTAACAAAGTCCTGAAGATGTCTCTGGAATGTATAAATATACTTAAAAATCCGAGAAGTAATTGATTTCCCTATGAAAGCTAATTTAATCATGTAATTTCCCCAGTGACAGAGGCATTAGAAGTGTAATTCCTGTGGGTACACAAATGAAGGAATGAAGTGAGCCAGCACTGAAGTTCTGGCTCAGGCTGCCATTCATAATTAAGTCTGTAAGTGTCTCGTCTGATTGCATGTGTGATCTGTGATTCTATCTTTTCCTAATTCCTTATCAGATAGCTACATTGCTGGTGCAATACGTGAGAACCAAGTAAGCTCTGCAAGACATCTGCCTCACAGATGCACTGTACCATTGAGATATGCATGTTTTAATTCACTGATGCTGCATGATACTTCCACTGTATGGAATCATGACTTAGGAAGGAAATAGAATCTTAGTCTAGAGTATAACAAAAAGATAGAATATGTTAGAATCTGTGTCATCCTAGATCTTGAGACAATAGACATACTAATGCTGTACTACTCATTAACTGGAACGCCCTGATGTTCATTATAATTAAAGATATTGCTGAGGATGACTGCTACAAATATGGAAGATAACAGAAAATTTTATTGACAGGTCATTTATAAGCAAAGAGGATTTGTATGAGAATGTCTTCAATCTATAGGTAGGCTGATTTAAAACCAAATACTCAATCACACAGGTTTAGAACTCATAAATCATAAGTTTTAGAAATCAGTCAATAGTGCAAATTGATTTCAGACATTCTACTCCTAAAATAAATAGCCATTCTGATGTTAGCTAAAAATCTGAGATCAATAATGGTAATTTAACACCGTCAGAATACCTCATTCAAAAAATTGGTATCTTGTCTGATAATCTTTGATACCATGCTTTTCTGAACCTTGTATAAAATGCCTCAACACTATTTTGTGTGCGGCACAGTGACTGCATACAAAGATCTATTGCCATTAAATTGCTTCTTGGTTATTCTGTTGTATTCATTCCACGTATTCATTTTCTTGTGAAGGAATTGAATCATGAACATAGACTACCTATGTAGTGTGACTAACCTACTGTTCTTGCATGAAACATGGGAACCATAGTTTGAAAATTCTGCCATTTTCCTAATTATGTTTAAGTAGATCTTAAAAGCAATAAGAGCAATAAACCCTTCTTTTCCCTCGTCAGCAGATAAAGGCTATCTAGAACGGTTAAAGTCACAGTTCTACATGCAATTTCAATTCAGAAATGTGAGAAATAAGAAAACTGGACCAAAATCATAACAGCAACTGCCATTATCATGCCAGGGAAAGGCATCCATCTCCATAGAACAAGTGAAATAAGAATAATGTGTATCTAAGGAAGGTACTCATAGAAGAAGTTTTTTAAACAGCTGACATCAAATGGATTTGCCTTCCTGGAAAACTTCTCCATGTTGTCCATGCTGATCGAACATGATAGCCCTTATAGTCATGGGTCATATTCTGTAGTTTTATAGTGGCAATTCTATCTCACACTAGTATTTGACTTATTTGTGTGCTGTCCGGTATTTTTCTTTTGAACTTCTACTTTCCTGTTGCAGTTTCAAATTAACAAAAGATGTGGAAACTCCTCAGAATACAGAGGTCTGGTCATTGCAAGGCTTTTCAACCACTGAGTTGTCCAACTATGAAGAGGGCAAATCTGTATTGGGAAGCTGATCGGGAAATCTGTGGTTAATGAAGATTTGTCTGCCTAGCTTTGCAACCTTTGTGTTTGCTTGTCGGTGATTCACAGATTTCCTTAATGTACACTTATTGTCACACTTTAGTGTTAAACCTTTCATTGATTATGTAATGTGGAACTTTACACTTATTCTTTTCCTAGTTCTCTACAAATTCTTTGTTGTAAACCTGTGTTGCTCCTGGTTTCATCTGTGTTTCTTAAAGCAATTGTGAGAGCAGCTGGGGATCATAATATGTTGAGTTAGCTCCCATGAAAATGAATATAGCAGCTTGGTGCTTAAAGGTGAGATTTATCCTATAGAAGAACATAAATTCTTTCCAGATGGTACATAGACAGAGCTTAGCTTTTTTGGAGTCCAAGAAGATGTAAGTAATTTTTGCATCCAGGAGACATTATGATGGAAGCTGTGCATAACAGTGCCAGGCAGCAGGAGTGGGGCTGCCCATGAGGCACAACTATGGACTCTTCAGGGAGCCCTGCTGATCCCAGGGCTGTGGGCTGGGTTCCATACTGAGGTTGCTCCTGGGGTTGAGGGTCCCAGTGAGGCTGCTCATGACCACATAGGCCTGCTGGTGCCCTCCATGTCCTTACCTGTGAACCAACAAATTGTGTCAAAAATAAGCAAGTAAGTGACAGGAGGTTAAGATTTTGTTCAGTAGTGAAAGCATTATGTGGTACACCTGTAAGGTAGTAAGTGAAGAAGCACTTGATTTCAAGGATGTTTCGCTTATTTTAATGGGTTTGACAGGCAAAAACTTAATGGAAATATTAGATTATATTGGTCTCTAAAACCACTTACAAATGGATAGTTTTATTTGCTAAATATATGACTACCTTTCATAATAGCAATTATTTAAAATTCACCAGTCTTCTTGTTTAACAACTTATATAAAGAGGAATGGTATTGCAGTTTTCTTCCTAGAAAAAAACAGTAGCTGATCAGCTTGCAAAATATTGACTGTAATATTTCCAAATGCATAAACCTTTCCAAAACAATTTTTTCCAAGCTGAAAATGCTAATGCTGATGACTATTAGAATGATACTTTATGCTTCACCTTAATAGCTAGCTACAGTAGGGTAAAAATGTTCTAGGGATTAGGATTTAAAATGTAAAGCAGATTTGTTGCTTTGCTTATGATGGCAATTACTTCTTTCACTTATTTGCTAAAATCCAGTAAACAAATATACCAGTCCACTTAATGTAATGCTAAATTAGCAAGGTGAAGCATACATTGTCAGATTCTCAGTAGGAAGATGTGAAGAAAAGGCAAGAAAGACCCCTTGAGCTCCATGCTTAGGCTTTGTGATTGCATTAATGTTGTACAGATTTAAAGCTCCTTGCTGAAATGGGACATGTTCATATAATCATGGACCATGAAATACGTGAGTACAGTTAACAGTCTCTTCAGGGGAGAGAACTAATTTCCATATGAAGTGACTGTTGTAAATGTAATGAGTTTCAAAATAGTTGCAAGACAAGATAAAGTAATTTTATATTAATCTTTTAAATGAAAGACTCTTCTTGCAGATGTTTGCTTTGCTGTTCTTTTTCAATCTCCATACTAGATAATGATCAGGGATGGGAAGATATTTATTTTGCTGCCACAGATCACGTACCCAATGAAGAGTAGGTCTTTACATTTTATAAAGATGTAAAACTTCTTTTATGTAATGAAACAATATTTGAATTTGCCAGGGCATTTTTTAATCAGAAATTTGATCTGTGACTGTTCTTGTTTGTCTGACATTGTTTGCACTACATTACAGATTCTCCCATCATTATAGATGCCCTCAGGCATCAAAATTTTATGTATTTTGAATTTCCACACATACTTAGGTATTTATATTTGTCACTATTCTAACCATGCAGATATAGGAACTTGCTTCCTTTTATGGCAATAAGCGACGACTTAGAGGTGCCGAGGTTATTTTTGCAATTTTTTTGTCTGTGATTTACATGTAGGTCCCACTCCCCTGTATGGATGGCAAATACAAGATATCTTTTGAGTGACCCTTTTCACATAAGCTTTGAAACCATTTCTTTGTTCGTATCTAGTCATGAGTCAAGGAGTTGTTCACACTTTCAATTCAAGCCAGATCCTCTTGAATGCTTACAAAGTGTGGGTCCTATTATTTGTTCTCGTTTCTGCCTTCAACTTTCCTCCTTGTTCTGAGATCAGAAACATGAGAAGCAAAAGGCCGAAAAATATCTTGTTTTCAAGGTTTTCTGGTTAAGAGGGATATCCTGCATATTTCATAAGGGAAAATTTCCTGCAGTAACTGCACATGACCTTTGCCTGTGAGAGGAATCCCACTGTTTGGGGGGGAGATACTGTGCATGTTCTAAGAGTCTGTCCAAGCTGACAGAAATGCAGGGTTGGGGGCTTTCTTTTTATCATTTCTCATTATATTTTAATAGATAGCCTGAGTTCAGATAAATATCTGTAGTTTAGGCTGCTAACCTGAGCAGAGAGATATTTCAGTTCTAGTGGAATTTTTCCAGTATTAGAAATTACCTTTATAAAAATTATTTATCATCATGCTAAAAAAGTGTAATGGAAGGTTTTTACCAAACAACTTTCTGATTTCTCAAGTTTCTTCATATCTGGGTGATAAAAATATTTTATGAAGTTCTATGAAATCTTTCTGTGAAGGCATTAGAAATAGTGTGTGATTGCCCAGATATAAGAATTCCTTTCTGAAATTTAAAGAACATCGCAGTATCAGAAATATAGGTTAATATGCACTGTTAAATACATTTGTCTTACAAAATTAGATAGCAATCAAGATCTGATATAAAAATCCTCCTTTGGTTATGATACAAGATATTACTGATAATTATTTGCCATACAGTACAAAGGAGATAAGTTTTCCCTCTATTTCCAGATGGCAAAGATAGAAGGTAATTGTAATGGCATGACAGCTAAAGTACATATAAAAGAGTAATAGTAAACAAGCTGTGTTTTATGAGAGCATTGCTACAATGATTTAAAGGCAAATAAGCTTTTGAGAAACTAATGATCAATAATTGTCAGTTTTTATTGACTGTCTACAAAACACATTGTACAGAATTAGAGATATATTAAATGATCTATAACCTCTAGAAAAAGATTAAGTATTTTAAGTATTTTGACATGTAAAAAAAAGACAAAAGCAAATCCCATTCAGATTTTTGCTATGTGGGACAGAAATAGGTGTGTAAATCATAATTTTTGTAATTTGGAGGGACAGTAAATGTCGTGTTCTGACAAATTCTGACTAGCAAATTGGTACTGAATACTGCTGACTGCTTACTAGCAAACTGAATACTGCTATGTATAGACCTCTGGGCAGCATGGTGTATCCATTCATGCAATATAACCTCCCACTGTGTTTCTTTTTTGCTTTCTGCAAAATCCAGCTCTTGTTATTTAATCCAAAAGTACTTTGTCACTCCTTTTTGCACATCTTCATAATACTTCAGTAACATAAATAACTTGTTGAAAGATCATAGGAGAACACATATTCTACTGTAATCTTACAGATATTTAGGCAGTTCTTCTTCCTTATAGTCCCTTAAATACTTCATCAACCATAGAGGCAGAAGATTAGCAATTTTTTCTGAGTATAAGAAATCACTTCTTCAATATCTGTTGTGTTGTCTGTGATAGCAAATCAGTCTTTCTGTAAAAAAGGAAAATAAACTGGTATTCCTAAAGAAATATGATTGCCATTTACACTTCTGGATGTGTCTCTATCAGCCGGAGTTTTCTTCCAGGTTTCCAGTTATAAATTCAAGCTTTGCATTTTCAAAGATAGAAATGTGGGCCAATGCAGTTAGGTAACTTCATGACAACGTGCCAAAACACCAATATTTTTTTGAGTTTTAGAGTTTGCATCTACAGAACCTTTTTAATAGGTTTATTCATCTCCAACATAACAACGTCAAAAGATGATCTGCCTCTGCCAAATTGGGCAGAAATTGCTATATATTTCTGTCTCGGTATGGTGACAATCATATTCTAGTGAGTAGACAATGAATGCTCACAGGATAAGCTGGTTCTGTAAGTCAAAAAAGCCTTGTACAGCACTCCAGTAAACTCCTATTCACATTTTGAAGTATGTAGTTGTTGATCAATCTTTCTTTTCCCTGAACCTCAAACACAAAAATATGAAGTAAAGAGGTTCCCATGAAAGTCCAATGTGAATCAGCACCTCCAGATGCTCTTCTTCCTCATGGTTCCTTTCTTTCATTCTTTTGTTGGCGCAGCTGGGAAAGAAAAGTACATGTAACTGCTGCTGCTGCAAAAATTGCAGCCAGAAAATATTCATTAGTGCAGCAATTGCAAAGTTGCAGCTGTCCAGATAAATATATCTAGCTATGCTCAAATCAAAGCACTACAGTGACGACAGATGGTTTTCTCCTAATTAGAGCTGCCATATTTCAAGCTAGGACTTTTCAGAAGGAAACAGTTAGCTGTTAGTGAGCTAACATGCCCAGAATTCCTGGACAAGTAATAGAAGTGCTCAAAATCCTGAAGTGTGAAAGTTCCATCTGGAAAAAACACAGTATCATGGAAAATCCAGACATATGGTAACCTTTTCTCAGATGTGGTTTAGGAGTTTTAGAAAGACTCTAGCTATCCAGAAAGAGATGTATTATGGGCTGGAAGAAACAAATTATGGGATTTTTAGAATTTCCCCCCCAGCTGCAAAACATAATGGCTTCTAGATGGTTTGCAATAAATATGATGTTATTCATTTAATTGGGCATAAAGCCTGAAAACAACATAAATGACTGTAGGATACTATTTACAGTATTTAGAGCTTTCCTCCCCCACTGTGGGAAGTGATTAACTGGTGGTGTTCATCCCATCTGATCTTAACTATCTGAAACTTGTCTTTCTAATTACAGCTGGTACTACTCAACATTCAAGGTAAAAAAATAAATATATAAAACTTTCTTTAAGATAAAGATCTTTTCTATTCTAAAATAAGTGCCTGAAAGAGGAGGGGGAAATTTTCCCACTCTTTTTAAGAGTACTTTATATATGAAAATTCATATAATAGAATAACATTAATTGTTCTGTCTTAGAAATAATCTTTTTTATCTAGATAAATCTTTTAATTTTTTAACTGCTATATTCTTCAGTTCAGTGACCACATTACATAGGGATGTTTCAAGCATAGCTTCCAAAATCAATTAGGTTTACACTTCTGGCAGTGATGGTAAGAATTGCCACACTCCTAATTTAACACTGACGCTTCCTTTGCTTAAATATTAACAGCAGAATAGAAACAGTACAACTGACCTTCTGAATAAAGAATAAAAATTAAATATGTACAGAAAAATACTCTCTGACACTGCCATTATCGTTGAGTTCCTCATAGCAAATAGCACCTTAGTGAAATAGGAGATGACTACACGAATTGTACAAGAATTTGTGATTGGGCTGGAGAGTGTCTCCAAGAATTTGAACACCATTCTGTTGTTTTATCTGCATTAATTATGTGGACAAGCAGAATATGTAATGACATTCACAAATTAAATATAAATCTGGAACATACTACATAATACTACTCAGATAACAAAAACAGTTAATTTTCTACACGTGAATTCCTCCAAATGTTTTTGCTTTTGAAGATTTTTTTATTGCTAATTTGCTAGACAATGGATGTTTAAACATATGGTAACTGCTGAGTCATGGCCTGAACCACTGATTGTGCACCTGGAGAAAAAACCTGGTCAGCCCTGAGAACAGAGGTGAAGGCAATTCACCTGTGCGACTGAATGGATGGAGCCTGGCTCAACTCTTTTTAGACCTTATTTAAGGGCTTACTGCTGTTGAAGAAGGTTCTCTTGTTGATGATTCCTCCTTTGTGGAGTTTTTCCTGTGAGCCTAGATCCTTGGAGACAGGTGAGCATTCCGTTTTGTCCTTTCTTCGTAACACCTTCTCATTGTGTTGGTACTGTTGCCATTACATTAAATGAACTGTTTTGGACTACTTCTGACTTTTCTGGTTACTTAGTAAATGTATCTAGTTTCTTTTGTGGGGAAAACCATTCTGGAAAGGTAGTATTTCAAATCATGTCAATTTTGAAGCTTTAGGCTGGCAAGTAAAAGGAAGCTACACACTGACAATTTTTTCTTAAGTACAAATTTAGCTCTAGATTTGAATTCAGTTTGCATTTCCTCTCCATAGTTTTCTGTTGCTTTTAGGCCTCAGAACTTCCTTCTCTATCTGTCTATTTGTGCATTTTATTTCAGCCTAATGCTGAATCAGAATCTCAAATTAACAGCAAAGCACACTGCATTGTAATGTTTCCTTTCATTTTGAATTCCTATGACTTTTTCTCCCCTTATTATTACTACTGATATTTACACTGGCCTACATCAGTTTACCATATGTGTCACATTGCGCTACAGAGTGTAAACTCATTGAAAAGATTAGATTCCATTCATTACAAGCAGGAGTATTACTCTGCAGTCACACTACAAATTGTGTTTCCCTGCCAGTTTTTGTTCTGAACTAATTTTTAGTGAACGTTAAAGCATATGGTAAACTAAGATGAGTGCCATTCCTTCATTTGAAAAAATTCTCTAGAAAACTAACAGATAAAAACACATGCATGCACACACAAAAAAGCCCAAACCACCTCATTAGGAAAACTGTTGGGTGGACTCTCAGTGTGAGCTCCAAAAATAATAGGTTTTTCAAGTTCACTTTGGTTATAAATGTAGCCACTAGCCTTTGTGTCTTACATTGATAGATATCTAGTTTGTGAGATAGCTCAGGTTTATAAAACTACATTTCTTTCAAAATATAAGATTACTAATGGCAGGAAAGGGGGAACTACAGGATTAACAACTCTGATACCTGGTGAGTGGTAATGCTAGCTTCACTGTTGTAGTCCCAGCTCCTACCAGGCTCATTTAGTCCACTGAGTAGATTGCATTTTAGGTTTCATGGCTCTGTGTCTCTCTCTTTCACATGCTTTTAGTGGGAGAACATGACTCTTCACTGCCCTGCCACGTGATTCTTGCATTTGTGGAAGGAAGGTTCTAAAAATCCCTTCCTTTTCTGTGACTGGTTTAGATTTATTAAGCTTTTCAGAGGTTCTTCCTGCACTTGTCTTCAGGTTAACATCCATAATTTTGATTAGATCATTTGAGCCTTTGTAACTCTGTGGCTTTTGCAAGTAGTGGGTTGTTTTTTATTTATTTGATTATTTTTATTTTTCAGAAAACCCTCTCTGTTGTAGTGACTGTCTGAAATCTCCCTTCAGAAACTTGTGAGTCCTTGCAATAATACGGAATGGGATACTCTTAAATAAGGATTTATTTTCTTCAACAAATATAGGTAATTGATGGAGGGATTAAACCACAACAAGAATTCACACAGCTCATCACTTTTGAGATTAGTCTGGTTTATTCTAGATATTGCAACAATCAGGAAGGGAAAGCTCTTGGAAAGTCTATTGGAAAGATTTTCTATTGGAAAGTCTCTTTCCAATAGCTGCAGGAGCTGAGTTTTTTCAGAACTTACTGTTTCTGATTTTTTTCCTCCCACTTCTCTGAGTGTAAAGATATGATTGGAAGTATAACATGTCAGGTTTGAAAGTTGTGTTATTCCTGGACATTTTGATAGTAAGTTACTTAAAGATATTTTTTGATGTTGTTCAGAGTTAGCTTGATACTCTTTCACAGCAAACTGCAGTACAATATAGAGGCATAATAATCACATGATATAACCCATGATATATCCTGTATTTCTCACATATTATCAGTTGTGTCTGTGAACTACAAAAAGTCTTGCATTAGAGCATGAACAATAGTCAAGTTTATTAAGCAAACATTTAAAATTCTCATTTAAATTAAAAAAATAAAACCCAAATATATTATTGGTTTTGAATGTTTTGTGATGGACATGTAAATGCCAGTTTTTACATTTTGTCCTACCAGTGAGAGGGTTTCACTGTTCTCATAGGAGTAACCAGAATACACTGTTTCTTGAAGAAGTGCGCCTTCTTTAATGTGAGTACAGAAGGTCCACCATTTTGTTTCTTTTCCTCAGGCAGTATTATAGATACTCGAAGACAATATATGGAAAGAGAAAAGAGTTTTGCTGAGGACTTAACCCATCAAAGTGTTTGTTGAGAATAGAGAGTGCATTTTCTTTTCAGTAGTGAGGACAAAGGAACAATTATATTATTCATCAGTTTGTCTTACGGATACAGATAACAGGTACATCTCTCACAATACAGAATGTAACTTGCAAACATTAACCGAGCTGCGAGACCACATAGCTAACATTAAATCCTTTCTATCTATACCTTAATTACTATATATCTTTTCTGCTTTAGGAAGATAATACTCATGCAGATGATTTTCTACTGTTAATGACTATGAAAGAAGCTCTGTGAAAGCACCATGGTTTTAAGAAAATACCTTCATGCCTGAAAGTCTGGAAAAAAATTATATATATTTTTGTTTTGCTGTCTGCTTGTTTGAAATAAAAAGATACAGTAATCCATGAGACGGTCTGTCTCCTATTACCCTTCTACTCTGTTCACTATGAGGATCCCCCATTAATGTTATTCACAGTGTAGAGTGTTAGTCAGCTGGACTAATAAAATCCTAATGAAGTAATTGTAAGTTATTTGTTTAGACTGAATGTGACCAGGATCAGCAAAACTTGCTCCTTAGTTATCTCACAAGACTCATTCAGGATTATGGTGACATAGTTCAGGATGGACTGTGAAAGCTGCTAACCTCCAAGAACTGTCCCTGAGTGCAGTCCTGCCAGAATATACAGCCAGAGGGTCAAGCTATATCACTTTTCATTAATTAGCTTTTGAATGGAGCTTTGGAAATACAAAGTGCTTCTCAAGTGCTATAATTACCATGTCCCTATGTAGCAGCGTAATTGAGTTTCAAAGCATGAAGTAAGGAGCTAACACTGACTGAAACACCTGCACTACTTATAGAAATTATTGTCAGTGAATATGAAATAAAATGAATTTCAGGTAAAAACTGCTGTTTTCCTGTGTGGTTTTTTTTTTTTTTTCCCAGACTATCTCTTGATTACAGACTGACAAATCTTTATATTGCCTTCAGCAAATAGACAAATCAAGCTCAGGTACTGTTATGAATATATATGTTGCTCAGCAACAAGGTGTCAGAGCTGGATGAGTAGACTTGTGATGGTAGCTTTTGTTTAAAAAATTCTATTTTCTAAGCGTTTCTACTGCAATTTTGCCTTTTACTTAAGATAGCTAGTCCTTTTCCACCAAGCAGTAGTGTTTTCTACTATAGTACTTTCCATTTTATTTTTTTTATATGGGAATTATGGAATAGGACTGTCTAAGAAAAGTGTATGATCGCTTAACTCTCACGGGTGTGATGTTCCCAAGCTACACCCAAACATCCAGAAATTTCTGGGAGCATGGGATGTTACTGAGGAGGTGGAGCCTTGGAATTGAGGCAACAATCCAAATGTCTTACAAGACATTTGCTGTCTTCTAAGAAGTCTAGATAAGATGGTTATATAAGGTACGCTATTCCCTCCTATCTTCTTCACTGCCACTTTGTAGTGTGTGGCTTACCTAGTAATGATGAGGGTCACTATGTAATCTTGTCTTTCTGCTTGTTGCAGATTTTACTTATCATCATGGTCTGTTTTTGACTCACGTGAAAAAATGCATTGAATATCCAATTATTCTTACAGATACATCACTATGCCCATAATCCATGGATAAACTTTTAAAATGCCAGTGTGAGAAGCCAAGACCACCTGCCTGACTAATGAGCATTTCCTATCAGCATGCTATTTGTCCATAAGTTCACATTAGTATTATATACCCATTTCTAGTTTAAAAAAAAAAAATCACTTTTGCAGTGAACGAATAGTATTGGTAATCTAAAATAAATTTCATCTCCTTAAAGGTATTTTCATTTCTTGAGCTCTGTCTTAAGGACTTCCAGACCCACTGCTTTTCTTTTTTGTTTTAAGGATATTGAATATAGTTCCCTGTACATACTGCCCCATTTCCTCCAGAACACATTAATTCCTGTGTTATCTACTTGAGAGCATACCAATACTTCTGCCATTCTTTTTATGTCTTCACTTTCCTCACGTTCAGATTTTTGGTTTGCTTGAATGGACACAAGCTTTTTCTTCGAAGCATCCCTTTGGTGAGTCTTTTGTTCATCCTTAAGGTAGTTTTCATTTTATCCTCTTTTCTGCTTCATGTATCTGTTTATATCTGTCCATGGCGCTCAAGAATATTTCAAGCCTTACTGTTCTGTAATCAGTGTCACAGTTGTTTCACTGAGTCCTTCTAGTTAGTCTGTTTGAGAATAATAAAACCGATCACCTGGGAGAAGATTACTTGTTTTATGGTTCTGAAAAGGTGAGGCGAGGGAAAGAAGTCAACAATCCCTTGCTTAATAATAATTAACTCTAGCACAATGAAATGTTTTGGTATGCACATTTTATGCTTTTTAGGGTAAAGCAAAAGGTTGACAGTAACAGTGTGCTATGAAAAACATACAGTTATCAGATGTATTATAAAAAAAAGTCTATCCCTATATAAGATACAAAGTGTTAAAATTCCAGTCTCATCTTTTGGTTATAAAGGGAATGCTGATCGTGAAACCATAAATGAAAAGAATAAAAATGTAGCATCTATACTATGACATAGCAAGCTTAATAAAATGAATCAGTGGCATTTTATGATTTTATTGATTTGGTAGTGTACAAAGACTGTATTGATATGAATTTACATTGTTACAGGTATGATACAAGAATGAGAAATGCTTATTTTCCCAAAACATTTATAGTCTGAATACTCAAGATTAGAAGGTATTTTGATGTTGAAGGGAAAGATGTAGCCCAGACGGGTGAGCACAATACAACGTTTTTAAAGGACCCTCTGTTTTGGGAGTTAGGAGGCAAACAAATGATGGTAGTAATGTTAGAACAGTGTTCACTGTTTGGGGTTAAAGGGAAGTAACAGATTGGTTGGGAGGGGATATGGAGGAAGCAAAATTTAAGGAGAGCAGGAGGATGGTTTCTAAGCATTTAATAGTGCATTTTCACTGGAATCTTGCTGATTTTGAGTCGTGTGAAGGAGCTAGGAAAGTAAAATTAGTCCTGGAGTATTGTCAAGAGGGTGACATATCATGTCAAATATTTCCTATACATTTGATGAATATGTATTGTTGATTTTCCCTGAAATGAAAATCCATGGTTATGTTTCAGGAGTAGTTTTAGCTTCTGGGAAAATGTCTTAGAATATTTTTGATGTGTTCTACTATGAGATTTTCAGTGTGGAAGACTAGTTTAAGAAAAACATGCAAAAAAACAAACAAACAAAAAAAACCTTGTTTGCAGTAAAATAATATTGGTAAAAATATAAAATTTAAAGAATACCTAAAACATCAGAGTTAATAAAGTACAGTTTTTTGCAGTAAAAACTTAAGTGAAGTTTGAATTAATTCTGTCATCTTGAACCCTTTTCGTTCTGCTGCTTCGTTTAATATCAGTAATTTTCCTTGGTCAGGTTCCAGGGACTGTCATTTTGAAGACTCTGTTACGTTCTTCATTCCAGAGCATTTGCTGATAATAATATTCAGGTTTAGTACTTGACTATGACAAAATATAGGATGTTTGTGGAAAACATTCCTAATCAACATGCAAGGTACCAATATTCTTTTGATCGCAGATGTATGCTGCAAAATCCTCAGACCTTGAGATTTAAACCTAAATTATGTGTAAATTCACTTAAATAAACACGTTAATTTGAACATACTGAATGCTGTTGAGATACTCATCCTAACTAAACGTATGTTGTTCTCCTTTTGTTGTTAATTGAAGTGTTGTAGGATTTTACAAGACAAAAAAAAAAAAAATTTTTGCTCAGCACAAAAGTAATTCTAACACTGGGAAAAATACTATCAATAACTGCGCATCCTTTAACTAAAATCTGGAAAACTGGTGTCATCCAGCAGTATTTCAGCAATTTTTGGGTTAGTTTTGTAAAGCTGGTTTTGAGGATAAGAAACTATGCAGAAAAGATGCTAACTATGCATTAAAACAAATTGTTTTTATTTTTATTTTATTTTATTTTTCATTTTTACTGCGTTTGACTGGAAAAAAAGAATCATTACATGCTGGTGTAAAAAGAAAAACACAACATCAGTGCCATGGAATCCTAGGTGCTACAGTAGGAAATGCCACTAAAGCTATAGGTAAATCACAAGGGCCCAGAAATCTGTGTTTATAAAAATACAGTCCTGTCTTACAAATACTCCCTGCTCTTCTTCCATTTTCACCAAAGCACTCCTTTCCTTTGTTGGCTTGTTTCAGATGTGAGTGGAGAACTTTGTTCTGAGAAGTGCCTCGAATCTAATTATTAGTTCCATGCAAATCATGCTAATATTAATAACAATGTTTTTTGTGAATATGCAAAGGAACATCAAAATGACCATGCTGTGGCTTATATATTTCAAGAACAATGATCTCATGCTATTTTTCTGAACAGCACAACAGGGCTAGGAGTAGAGTCCAGAGACCACTGCTGTCCCAATTTAGATGTCTAAGCCTTTGAGGGTGATAATTTTTTATTAGGAATTCTAAAAATATGCTGAACACCACACTCTATAAGGAGAGAAGGCATTGCAATTAAATAGAAATTCACAGAAGTGATTGCAATTGTTGAGGCAGCAAGGGGACAGGGAAGTGTTGGCAACATTCTCTCCTTGCGATCGTTACAGTCAGCATGGGAGAGGGGAACAGTGGCAAAGTAAATAGCAAGCAAACAATATAAGAGGAATAGTTAACTAATACCTGTCACACTACATAGCAGTAAAGACTTATGTCCTTGAAGTTTTCCCTCCTGGAACTTGCAATTGTGCACATGCACATTCACATGTACATTCATAGGTCCCATGTGATTTTGATATAATTACATCTTACATTATACTTATTTGTAGATTTTTATTCCTCTTTCCTGGTTCATTGTAGTTGAACGTCAGGGCTTCATAGTACATTTTCAGATAATTTCAAATGCCTGCATGATTCCCACTAAACTTGAAACAACTCATTTTTTCTCCTCAGAATGCAACCTTTACTATTTCCAATTAATATTTCCAATTTTATTGTGACCATTAAGTAATTTCATTTATTGAAATTCTATGTCTGGAGTTATGCACCATGATTTCTACCAAGTATCTTTTCCTCCAGCATTTTATCCTGCCTTGCTCCCGCCTTTTTAATAGAGAGCTCCTTTTTTACTATGCTGTTAATAAAATCTAACGATGAAAGAGGGTCAGATCTTTGGAAAGGTTTCACCTTCAGTGGACAGATTGCGTCTCTCAGAGTGTTTACTGCTCTTAAAAGCAACAGTAATCTTTCTCACATTTGCTGTGTCAATAATGAAGTCTTTATTAACACCTCATCCTTTTTATAGACCTGATAGAAACGGATGCTCCATCTGCTTAAATATTTGAAAAGTGCTCTTAAAACAACATTTGGAAATCTTCTTGTGGGCATATCTGGAAAAAATATTGTGAGTGCACGCTGTATTGAGTTACCACTGTAACTGCTCCCTTCACAGCAAAAGTGTTGCATATGATTATAATAAAGCTACAAAGGATAGTCCTTACTTCTCTATTGTTATTTTATTGATTTATTCATAAGGAGACAAAAGCCAACTTTGATAACTTCAGTAAAAATGTAAAAAGTCTGTAAATGCCCTAGTAACTGTCAGTTTTACACCATATCCAGACCCCAATTGGTTTCAATTGTATTTAAATGGTACATTCCTTTTCCCCTCGATTATTTGGATGGGTTGACTAAGAACTGAGCTACTAGAGAAACAGAATGATGTCCTTTGAAGTTTTGTCTTCAAGGGAAAATGACAAAAGGGCTCTTTGCCTCATGCCACCGAGATACCTTTAGAAGAAAGGTATGAGCAGCCCTTTCAAATACAAGGTAAATGGTTGCAGAAATGATATTTCCAATTCACCTTTGTGATTTTGTATTTAAATATCTACACTTTATCACACGTGAAACCTGGTGGCATACACAGATCTCGTTCTTGGATGTGTAACTTGTCTCACGCATAGGATTCAATTAAGGCCTAAGAGAAATATATCACACTCTTAACCTTGCTACTTGTAACAGTCCTTGAGACTTCACAAAGCTCTTCTGAGTCTGTGATGCACCATTTAAATCACTTGACTTTCACTCCAAATAGCATTGAGTGTGTCTCCAGGGTAAGTTCACAGTGCTCTAGGGACAAATTCTCTTTCACTACTGCTCCCTGAAAAACAAAACATATAAGAAAGAGAGAGAGAAACACAATATTTATGTCTCTTCCTAGAAAAATAGAAATGCTACAGCATCTTGAGAAATGCTACAGAAAGTCAATGACCATCTTCTACAAGGCAAAAAAAAATAAAAAATAAAAATAAAAAGATACAACCACAGCATATTTAGCTAACATTTAGCATGACAGTGATCTTTCACTCTTAATGGTTATTAAAAATGAAATGTTCTCTCCAAGATCAGCTGCCTCCTGTTTAGCTGAAAACTGAAAAATATTAAGATGGCTTAACTTTCTTGTTATCACATACTCATATTCTGACATTGCTTTTCAGTACTTCATAGGAAAAAAAGTGTGAATTTCAACAGCTTTTCTGAGGATAGACTGGGCTCTCATTTCCATTTGTGCAAAATGAGTTGTCTTCATAGTAGTTGGGGCTCACTAAGATGTACCTGTAATCAGAGTTCGGGATATTGCCTTTAGAAGTGGTGGTGGGGTTACTTATGAAATTTGATATTTTATCCTCTATTTCAGGTAGAAAACATAGGTTTTGATTCTGGGACATAAGAGGCTGCAAAATAAATTCAGCATAGTTTTTAACCATGTGCTTAGGCAGATCTGTTCAGTTCATCATTTTATTCTATGTATCTGCTAATTTTCTGGACTGAATTGGTCTGGGAATTCTAGAAGTGGGTCTGAATTCCACTTTTAAGAACACAGTGAGTTCTCTAAGAGGGAACATCAACAAAGGTTTTCCTCAACACTTTTCCCACATGTATAGAATACTCAAGTACAAGAGTGACTTTTTTTTTTAACTGGTGTAGGGAACCTGCTTTGGCAGGGGGCTTGGACTCAATGATCTCTTGAGGTCCCTTCCAACCCCTATGATTCTATGATATATACTTTATAGCCTCATGATATGTATATGAAGTCTGAATAAAATTGCCATTTGTAAGCCATCAAAAAATAAACATCAGTTAAATTAAATCTGATAATAGAACTAGCATAAATCAATATGATCTCATGGAAGCAAGATTCTACTTAATTTATTCATTATCCTTTTTTATCATATTATGGGTTTGATTGATAAAATGTAATGGAACTGCTGTAATTTATTTAGCTTTCAGTCAGACTTTTATTCATACTAAATACTACTAAACAATCGTGATGTTATCAAAATATTGAAAAATTTCAGAGTAAATACTTTTAAAAAGTTGAAGAACTCACAGGAATTTAGAAACTTATTTTTATAAATAAGTCCTTATATGATGACAAGGTAGGGTCGTATTTCATGTGAACTAAATTTCATCAAGGATTTGCATATATATGCATAGACTCCTTACCAAGACGGCAGGTTGAGCGTGTGAATTCACATTCATTCTTTGCCTGATTCTGATACTTCATTTCTCTGATGCACAGAGCTATGGAAGAATAGAGATACCAATACACAGCAAACACGAGTCCTGCAATTGTGAATACAAGTGGGAGGAGGCTGAGAGGTTAAGTGTATATCTAAGTGTACATTTTTACTGGTTTCGTTTTATGTTGGCTAAACCGAGCTAGTACAGGGTATACGTCATAGAATCTTGCTCTTTGTCCATACAGCTTGCCAACCTGGAACACATTATGTTGATTCTTAAGTCAGCTATCTCACTGGGTTCCTTTGTACCTGTTTTATGTTCCTGTGGGAAATCTCAGTGAGAGTATGGGTGCACATACCCTGTAACTCGTGTGCAGGGTGTTCAGTGCAACCAGGGTACACTATTGCTGCCGTGCATCTGCTGTTCAGACAGGGACAGGGAGGACGTGCATTTTTCTCCATTCTTTTCTGCTGCCATCAGTGTTGTTGTCTGCATGCAGTTGAGTCCATCTGTGCCTTGGCTGTGAGTTCAGCACACCTTGACTGTTCATGTACAGTTGCCATTTCCCTGAAGTAACCAGAAATTCTGGAAAAGTGGTGAAGTTATTTTTCCATCAAGATTCAATTTCCAGATGGTTGTAGATGACATACTTGGCACCAAATGGGCATACCTCAAACTCAGGGGACTGGAACAGGTCAGTGAGTTTAGTGTGCTGGAGACTAAATGGAAATCTACTGCCACTGGCCAAAATTTTCACATTTTTCTATTACAGTGAAATTTTCCACCTACGCCTGGTGAATTTTACTGCTGTATATCAAGATTTGGTAGCTTTTCAACAGAAAAGTTAGAAAGCAAATGGTCATGTTTCCAAACCAGTCATCTAAAAATATTAGCAAAAGAAATAGTGAGATATAATTCTAAACCAAAATGTATTTTTAGATCTATGTTTTGTTATGATTTGAGTCTGAATAAGTTATTTAAATACAGATGATATTTAGAGGGCTGAAATTCAATTCCTTTAGCATTTCTACTACATCATAGAGCAAACAAATTTTTCTTGTTTAGGCAGTCTCCAGCTCTTGTCTTCCATTACATTTGAACTACTACCTTTTCAAGTTACTTCTACAAATTTTTACCATCATATGTGGGAAAAAAAATCATGGAAAAAAAGAAAAAAAAGCAATCAAGTACATTGCTATAAGTTATAACTTTCAAAATTAGAACAGTGTTAATTGTAATCAATGATGAGAAGATGTAGCAGTTTTAAATTGATGTATCATTAAGATGTTCAAGAGATTTATTGTGTGAGAAAATCAAAGAAAATTCTGTATTTAGATCATCATCTATGAAAAGCTAGTTTTCTCCAGCTGTCCTATGTACACACTCAGATGCCTTCATGAGTCTATACTGCGTGATTCACCTAGCTCGTGTTCAAGATAAACAGCACGGTTTTTCTGTTATTTATCACTGCTATGCCCCATTTCAATAAAAGTGACCAGTTTCAGGAGAATACTTCAATATTCATACATAAACATTAGTCATAGTCCTTCTGCAATTTCCATTTCTTTAAAATGTGCCATGATTTACAATGCTTGAAAAAGATGGCAAAGTTAACGAGAAGAATGCATGAACTACCTGGCATAAATTCAGCAGGTTGTCAAACAGGATTATCCTTTACACAATAGTTCAATCAGACACTAAGGTCTAAAGCTTTTGGCTTGATTACATGGCTATCTTTTTTGCATACAGTTACACTCCAATCTCATGAAAGAGAGTCCATTTGGCAAAAGGCCATTGCTGAGTATGTCTGATCAATGATAATAGTTTTAATAATAGTCAAATTTAAGACTGATGTAGATTATCAATAGGTATTGTAACTGTAATAACCCCAGCCTAAAGTAGAGAAAAAGATATAGCACAGAAAATAATGTTGTACTATTTTCTCTGTAACTGTTCCTCCAGCATGTTAAAACATATTACTTGCTAAAGTGGCCCTAGATTCTAATGATAATGAAGAAGAAATTCCAGGTGTGTACTTTAACACAAGTACACCTGCAAAGATTTGTAAGAATTTTGCTATACAAATAACTTTAGGAGAAATTTTTAAATCACTAACAGTAGTGTGTTTCCTCATCTGCATTTCACTAATATTGTTTCTTCTAGTACTTATACATATTTTGAAAGAGGACCACTTTTCAACTGTGGTAAATTTCATCAGTATTGTTCTCCTCTAAGTAATCCAAGATGTTCAAGGTCAGAGAAATTTTAAAAATATATAATCTAATCCAATGAGATTTTTCAAAGAAATCTTGTAGATATAATGAATTTTGAAGACTACTTAAATGCCCATACTTGTGTTCTATTAATTTAACAAAAATATGGCAGAGACCACAGTTTCTGTAATCATAGACATCCTCCAAAATGAAAAGGGCCTGAGTACTTTATGTAATAAAATTATTGAAGTGACATCCTGCTGCAGTTTGGTGTCACTTGCTGTGAAGCAGTTTACCATAAATGTGAACTAGACTGGTTCTTTAAAAAGCATGGAAGGAATTATTTGATTTATAGGAAACTACAAGATCTATATATAAAATCTAATCAAGAAGTCGGAATTTGCCAACAGGTATTAGTCCTGTCCTAATTACAATTTATTCAAAGAAGCAATCTTACATCAGTTGATGAAGGCTGAGCTGGGCTAAAGGGAACTTGATTGTTCTTAAAAGTGTTCATGTTTTCCATGGCCAAAATCAGCTTCTGAAACTCATGGTTAACTCACGGAAAGGATGAAAGTAGCAAAGAAGAATCTCATCTTTTCTTTTGAAGGTGGAAGTCTATGATATTTCTCCTTGAGAAAGTAGCCTGGGAACAATAAGCAAACTATAACAGACAGAATAGTGTGTCTGAAACATTATTTTTCCTACCTGTTATCTGATTCTCTTTACAGTTCTCTAAGTGTCTCCTTTGGGATTAAAGAAAAATGTATCTCCAGATCTCTATTCTGGGAGAAGATACAACAGTTTACGCTGCTGGAGGGCTGGGACTTCCTGTCTAGTACAGGGGTTACTGAAAATGTTCCTGGGCCCAACTGTATATATACATTTCAAAAATGTTTTGTTGAAATGTAAGTTTGTCTAATTGACTGTCCATTTTTGTTAATGTAAACTATTCCTGTGCCGGAAAACTAGACAGGCAACTCAAGGAATTCTGCAGATTATTACCGTTATACATTAATTACAGTATTTAATTGTAGTATTTAGATCCATGTAACATTGGACAGAAAATGTTTTCTGTCACTGTAATGTTACAGCTACATCTCTACTGTTATAGTCACTTGTACTCTGTCAGAGCAACTTCACTGCATCTGTGTAATGGGAAAGGTCCTTGGTCCGCAGGAGCTACTGAACTGTGCCTAAGTCTTAGCCTGTGCTAGTCCTAATCAACACAATACAAAACCATGTTGAGGATTACACTGGTGTTTTGAATGATCATGGGACAGTGCTCAGTTCTGAAGCATGAGCCCCATTTAGTTTATTAGCAGAGACAAACGCAAAATAAATCCTTTATAATACTAACTCCTCCTGACTACCTTGTGACTAACTTGGAACTGATTCCTAAAGGTAAATGCTTGCAAAGGCTGGTTGCGAACTGGAGAGACTGCAAAACAGATATTGTAGTTTTCTCAAATGTTTTGCTTATTTATTATTTATCTCTAGATATCTCATCCAGGTAAATGGTTCTCTACAAACTGAGAAGCATTAGTCAGTCCATGTCTTCAGCCTTTCACAACAATCATATTAAATGCCTTAGCTGGAGTCTTTGGTTAAAATTCTACTACTCAACATGCCCTGGAAAGAGGTAGTAATGAGGGTTCAAGTACAGCAACACTGAACCTGCAGCAAAATTCTTTTTTTTAATTTCTTTTTCTCTGAAAGCATTTTAAAATTATTTATGTGTAGCAATGTCTGTGAATCTGTTGGCCAGGACTTAACTATATCTGGAGGATTGGAGTGTATCTGAAGTATATCTAAGACCTTCAATTGTGTCTATGTATGTTAGTTGGTTATATATTAAAATACAAAGCCAGATATTTGCCCTTGTTGAGTAACATTTTATCATTTTAACATTTTAATTGTATAAAGGAGTAGTTAAGCAGCATGCCACATCCCAGCTGTGGTAGCCTCTGTTGTAACCAACAAACCACCAGAGAATACAGCTAGATATGAGCATTTCCTCTGGTAAAAAATGAACTTCCTAAAGATGTCACTGTGAAGCTACCTTTCCTCCAAGGATTCTTTGAAACATAAGTCTTCAGAAGACCAGTTCTCCAAACTTCTCCCTGCTACTTCAACAGGACTTGTGTCGTGGACCACAAATGTATATGCACAAAAATTCTTTGGAAAACCCCAGACAACATACAGCCATTAAACAGTGTTTGATAAATGTAACCTCTTTAAAATCTGTTATTCAATAAATCCTTGCTGCAAGTATTGGGTTATTTTTTTCATCCTCTGAGCAGATATTCCCCTAGGCCTTAAAAATACTACTGAATGATTTTACATGATTCACGTATTATACTGTACATTTGCAGGATTAATTTGTATGAGGTGAAAATGAGGCATTCTGTGAGCTGGAGGTCATTTCAGATGAAAACTTATATAAATGCCCAGATATGAGGGCTGCACACTTCTTATTTTTAATGAATGCATCAGATCCCACAGTTCAGTAGGAAGAAAGATTTTGCACTGACTTCAAGACTGATTGCACCTCTGTGTGTTAGCTAACATAAATAACATCTCTGCTCCCATGACATGGCACATATCTGAGAAACGTATCATCCCTTATCTGGGTACAGCACTCTGGCACCATCCTTTGGCAATGTAATGTAGTTCTGAGCTGTGATAAGCAATTTTCTCTAGATAATGAATCTTAGGCCAGAACTTTATTGATGCAGCGTCTTTCAGCTTCTCATCTCTCCAGATATTCCTCCAGTGGACATGGCTTCTTTCTTATTCCAGACCTAACAGTAGAATTGGAAATCCTGAAAGACTGAAATTGACAGTGCACACAGAAAGTAAGTCCGCTTTGGCAGGATGAGTTTGGTCCCTAGATACTTAGGCCTCACAACCCAAACTTATAACTCAGCTCAACTAGTGCCAAGTCAGATGGGCATAACACACAAGAACCAGTACAGGACTCTAGTGTGCCAAGTGGATTTCCTCATCTTTATAGAAGTACAGCCAACTGCAGAGCCTACATGCTTGTGAGCTGGCAGGATGTCAGGGTCCATATTCAGTTCTGAGCCTGTCAGATTTCACTCCCTGCACCTCTTCTGTTTTCTGGAATACAAGTCTCAGTCTCATAAACCAAGGATCTGAGGCTTCTCCTTACCAAACTCATAGCTCTTAATACATCCTTTCACACCACTGCAGCTTCCTAATTGACCCTATCTGACACTACAATAGGCTAACAGAGGTAAAACAGCAAAAGTTTCTGATTTATAATCACTCTTGCTTTTAACAGTGCTGGATGGCCTGAAGTTCTTGATGCTGCTTTGACTTCAACCCTGGGGTAGATTTTGTGTATTTTAACAGTACAGAGTGGAAGATGATTTTTCTGACAATGGAAGTTTTTTTTCTCACCCATACCTTTCAGAGTCTTCCCTCACAGCACACCAAATAGCCTACAGAGAGTATCTACTTTTACTGGCCCTCATTGACTGGGTCCCCAGTCTCTTTAGCTGGCTTTATGCAGAGGCAGTGAAATGGCTCTTGCAGTCTATGGCACTCTCTGGTAGCTGAGGGAGCAGAAGAAGCAACAGTCATTCTCATTAAAAGTTTTCCTACACTCTCTCTGCTGAAAGTTATACTGGTTAAAAGCTGATCTTGTCATAGATAGTGTACTTCCACATTGCAGTTTGTCAACAGGGAAATAGTATGCAAAATGGAAAATAAAGCAAAGAAAGAACTCTGTACTATATAGATGTTTGATTAATTTTGCTTGAACCTTGTATATTTATTTTCTCTCTTCTACTGTAGCTAATCTACTTAGCGTCATTTAAAAGCACATTTTGCCTAGCCTCAGCTGCTGTGAGTTTTTCCTTTTTCTATTGCATCTCAGAGTATTGTACTAGCCAGTAAATTACATCAGGCAATAATTACCCTGTTAAGAGATTTCGAGTATCTATGCCATCCCCATAAACCAAAGAGAAACACAGCAGAGACCTATGTCCATATTTAATGTATTGTTAAAGAAATTATGTAGGTTCAAGAACAACACTGAACAACTGCAGAATTCAGAATGACTAGTAACAGGGGAAGGAAGAGAATGTTATTTTTCTCCTTGCTTTAAAGCAAACTTGGCCAGCAAATTTTTGCTTTGTTTGTCAAAAATAGTTTCCATTGTATTTGAAGCAGCTTTGTGCTGTTTCTGTTACAGGATGCACATGGGAGCCCCCAAGCAGTCCCTCTGATTGGAATGGGACTACAAAAATGAGAGTAGAGACTTCATTTGATGTATTAAATGTGCAGGTAGGGATTCTTATAAGCTCAGATGAGGAAAACACTGTTTTAAGTAAGTGCTGGCTAAGGAGTGGTTAGACCTTCTAGCAGTTATGCTCTGCATGTGGAAAGGCATACAGAATGGAATGTTTGTTTTTAAAAGCCTCTTTCATATTCCGAAGACTTACGTATTTAAAAAAGAAAACAACTCAGTCTACTGAGTGTTCTAGATACTGTGTGGATTGTGATGATCAAGAGGTATCAATGGAGAAAAGCTCAGACATAACACCTGTATAATTGCAGTGCTGATAATTTCTTTTGGATCATTCCTTTGGAAGCATTTCATTTAGTCAAATGCATGAAAACCAGTATTAGAGTGGAGGAAAAGAGAGAATTTTCCTTTCATAGAAGAGTTAAAGCAATGTTGAATATCTTCTGCAAGCTCTGGGAGGGGTATAAAAGATGTAAATTATCTAGAATTAGAGCAAACCCATTTGTCTATATGAGGTTATACCTTAAGTGGAACTGCAGGAAAAACAAAACAAAANGATTTTATACTTTAAAAAAGGACCTTCTGTCAAAACTAATTTTACAGCTGACAGCCTCAGATGCATGTAATTGCATCACTACGCACCTTGAATTGATATTGCAACAGTGAGGAAAAAACAGAGGAGCCTCAGCCTTTTTCTCATTTCCATTATTATCTTGAAGTAAAGTTCACACCAAATTTTCCATGTGTTAGGAAAAGCTCTGTTAATTTTTGCTCTCTGTTACCTACATTAGGCACAAACTCCTGCTTTCTCTACAGAAAGTGTTTTGTAAGTAACTTCACGTGTTATTTTAATAACAAATGTAGTTGCCGGGTTCTGATCTGTCTTGCAAAAGCAGATCTCCCCTAAATAGCATATGCACATTTTCCCAACACTGACTTGCAAACTAATTATAGTAAACAAATAATTTTCATATTATTTTCAAAGATTAAGGGCTAAGTTAATAAAACAAGAATTGAGATGGGTGTACATTATCCATGTTATTCCCTCAATTTGTGTTTTGTTTTAGTCCCATTATTCTTCCAGTTTCTGTTAATTAGAGTTCTTCCTTTCCATCTGCAGTCCTGTGGTACTGAGTACGTTTGTATCCTATCTGGCTACCTGGTTTGCTTCCTTGTTGTTACCGTTAATGCTTAAGTAATTTATCTTCTATACTTATAATCAGAGAGACAGTCTCACATGACACCTTGAATGGTTTACAAACTACCAATCTTCTAGTTGAAACTGTGTAGCAAAATAACTCCAAAACAATTTATATAGTCATGATATGAACAGGGAGTCTGACCTCTGAAGATATATTAGAAAATAATGATGATATTAAATTATTTTTTTTACATTCAATAGATCTTTGTTAAGGTTTAAGGTCTGGAGCAATTCCAGGTTTAATCACTTTCTGTGCAGGATAACCAAGAGGGGTTCCTATGCTGCTGGAGAAAATAGATACCATTTGTTATTATATGTTAATTACGTAGGGCTTTCTTAGTCATCTGCAATTGCTCTCCCTGTAAACAAAGTTTCATATAGTGTAACTCTGGTCTCTCTTTTATTGGAATACCAGATATTTGTCAGACAAAATCAGTTTGAAGTATTGCAGAAAGTTATATAGCTAAATATGGAACAGAGTTTTCCCTTATCTATACTCACACTAATTAACTTCCAAGTGTTCAGTGAGAGAAGTCAAAGAAATGGCAAGGAGTTTGGCAGCTCCCTCCTCTGCCTCCACAATAGCCCCCTGACCAAGGCACAAAGCCTGTAGTTGCTGTTCTATGCATTAGGACATTGTGTGGATTTTTCAGCCCCATTGCAGTTTTCAGGTAAACATTGGTTACAGCTTGTCAACCCTAAGGACTCACTTCTGCAACACAGCAGGGACCTTTTCCATATACCTTGCAGGCAAACTGGGTTATGAAGACTAACTGAACAGTCTTGTCCCTAACACATCTCAGCTGTGCCATCTGCAAGATTTACAGAATTATCTGTGAATTATTTTTGAATATTTGTCTCTGGATTGAAATTTTTTATTTATGTGGTGTGATAGGATTAAATAATTTTCATAATTTGAGAGGCTGTAGATAATAACAACTCTGACGTAATGGGTAGCAAATATGATATGTTGTTTACTAATAACCAGGTAGCTAGGATACTGCCTCTATTGAAAATACAGTGCACATAAGAGTCTAAGTTTCAGCTGCTTATGGGTGTTTCATAATTCTTTTAATTGTCCTGAATCTTTTAGTCTTTTTTTTGCTACATCCAACCTGACATAGAGCTTTATTTAGACAGTAATGTGTGTCCCTCCCTCCCTGGGAAAAAAAAAGACCCATTTATGTCTGCATACAAGCAATTCTGAAGGTGCTGATGAATCTATGGCAGCACTGAGCCAGCAGCAATAAATGTCAACTGCTTTTTTTCCTCATCTTTTGAGAAGTGCATCCTGATTAGTTCATAGTAATTGTTTTTCTTATTTAACAAGCACTCCATTCAGTGAATGCATTTCTCTTTGTGTATGGTCTCCCACCTTCTTCTACCAGTTTGAATTTTGTTCAGCTGATGTTTCTTTAGGATAAACAAGTGAGTGTGACAGGTGGGAGCCTGGTTTATTTTATCAGAAAAGCTTTCTTCTTTCTCACTCTGTATTTGTTTTTACATTTCTACTTTCAAGTGCCAAAACAATGTACATTTTCCAGAAAACAAATTTGTTTTAGAAAATTCACTGTCTTTCTAGTANAACAAAACAAAACAAAACAAAACACCTGACCTGGGATAGATTTTCAAAGCTCTTTCCCTGCATTCCCAAAAATAAATTTTTATATTGTTCCATGAGGAATGGAAGTAAATGTATGTTCGTCTGCTTAAAGCAGCATTTCTCTGTTCATAATGCATTTATTCAATTTTTTTTTTTAACTTCTAAATGCTTAAAAATAGATGGATTTAAAATATGTGGTTTTCTTCAGAATGGTAGCAAAAAATATTTCATAAAGGGATTACTTATGAGAGCAGGCTTTCTCCTGTAACATTGCATGCTAAGTTGACAAATGTACATTATTTTATTTTATTTTATTTTATTTTATTATTTTATTTTATTTTATTTTATTTTATTTTATTTTATTTTATTTTATTTTATTTTATTTTATTTTATTTTATTTTATTTTATTTTATTTTTNTAATTTATCTTCTATACTTATAATCAGAGAGACAGTCTCACATGACACCTTGAATGGTTTACAAACTACCAATCTTCTAGTTGAAACTGTGTAGCAAAATAACTCCAAAACAATTTATATAGTCATGATATGAACAGGGAGTCTGACCTCTGAAGATATATTAGAAAATAATGATGATATTAAATTATTTTTTTTACATTCAATAGATCTTTGTTAAGGTTTAAGGTCTGGAGCAATTCCAGGTTTAATCACTTTCTGTGCAGGATAACCAAGAGGGGTTCCTATGCTGCTGGAGAAAATAGATACCATTTGTTATTATATGTTAATTACGTAGGGCTTTCTTAGTCATCTGCAATTGCTCTCCCTGTAAACAAAGTTTCATATAGTGTAACTCTGGTCTCTCTTTTATTGGAATACCAGATATTTGTCAGACAAAATCAGTTTGAAGTATTGCAGAAAGTTATATAGCTAAATATGGAACAGAGTTTTCCCTTATCTATACTCACACTAATTAACTTCCAAGTGTTCAGTGAGAGAAGTCAAAGAAATGGCAAGGAGTTTGGCAGCTCCCTCCTCTGCCTCCACAATAGCCCCCTGACCAAGGCACAAAGCCTGTAGTTGCTGTTCTATGCATTAGGACATTGTGTGGATTTTTCAGCCCCATTGCAGTTTTCAGGTAAACATTGGTTACAGCTTGTCAACCCTAAGGACTCACTTCTGCAACACAGCAGGGACCTTTTCCATATACCTTGCAGGCAAACTGGGTTATGAAGACTAACTGAACAGTCTTGTCCCTAACACATCTCAGCTGTGCCATCTGCAAGATTTACAGAATTATCTGTGAATTATTTTTGAATATTTGTCTCTGGATTGAAATTTTTTATTTATGTGGTGTGATAGGATTAAATAATTTTCATAATTTGAGAGGCTGTAGATAATAACAACTCTGACGTAATGGGTAGCAAATATGATATGTTGTTTACTAATAACCAGGTAGCTAGGATACTGCCTCTATTGAAAATACAGTGCACATAAGAGTCTAAGTTTCAGCTGCTTATGGGTGTTTCATAATTCTTTTAATTGTCCTGAATCTTTTAGTCTTTTTTTTGCTACATCCAACCTGACATAGAGCTTTATTTAGACAGTAATGTGTGTCCCTCCCTCCCTGGGAAAAAAAAAGACCCATTTATGTCTGCATACAAGCAATTCTGAAGGTGCTGATGAATCTATGGCAGCACTGAGCCAGCAGCAACAAATGTCAACTGCTTTTTTTCCTCATCTTTTGAGAAGTGCATCCTGATTAGTTCATAGTAATTGTTTTTCTTATTTAACAAGCACTCCATTCAGTGAATGCATTTCTCTTTGTGTATGGTCTCCCACCTTCTTCTACCAGTTTGAATTTTGTTCAGCTGATGTTTCTTTAGGATAAACAAGTGAGTGTGACAGGTGGGAGCCTGGTTTATTTTATCAGAAAAGCTTTCTTCTTTCTCACTCTGTATTTGTTTTTACATTTCTACTTTCAAGTGCCAAAACAATGTACATTTTCCAGAAAACAAATTTGTTTTAGAAAATTCACTGTCTTTCTAGTACCACAAGCTCCCTGAAGGTGTAAATCAGGGTAAAGAGGGGCAGATCAGGAGCAGGATTCTGAATGAACTAGCAGTGAAGTTACCTAGAATTTCAGTTGCTGGTGGAAATTGCAGCTAGGAGAGGACTCTGCTATTTTGTGAAATGCCTTCCCACGCAAATTAAACATAAACTGAAGTGCCACCAGAATAGTAGATGAACAAGCCCCACATACCATGGTTTTCAGATTGCTCTTTTTGGAGGTAATCTTCTGACTCTGGTAATAGGTGTCAAACATTCCAGTGTTTATGAAAATGTGGTTTGTAAGAGATAGTCAAACAAATTAATGCATATGTCTTAGCACCCAACAGAAAAATATTTTAATCAAATGAAGAACATCAGAGACATCTGTATTGTGATCAGAAGATAAAAAATAAAACTCCAGGAAAAAAAAAAATCCACCTAGCATTCTTCTTTGAGCCCTACACATTCCTCCCTATACAATCTGATTCAAGGAATCTAATTCTTTCAATCCTAGCATCCCATCAATGACAGTGACACCCTCAGCACAGGAATGGTGGAAAAGCTTTGCTAATATCTGAGGCCTTCCTTAGAGTTTCTGCATGGAAAGCACATCAGTGTAGGGTAACAAAACAGTGGATCATCAGACAAAGAATTTAGAGTGATTTCTAAGCTGTTTTTGTTTTTCTTTCAGATACTCAGCAGGCATTTGTTTTGAAAACCTGCACGTAAAACATGCATGTATTAAACCATCCCATCATCAAAGTCATTTCTCTTTCATAGTGAAGATTCTGGGGAATGGTGTTAAGGGCAATATATAATGAATAATATTTCTATAGAAAAATCTAAACATTCAGTTTTATATTCATACATATATATATATTTCCCCATCTTTAGAAATCCTCTCACAAGACAAAATCTAGAATATGAGGAACATAGCTATATGAAGGAAACTTTCTCTTGAACTTGTTTAAGATTATTTTTCTTCTTTAAGAAGAAATGTATTTTTAAGTTTGAATTCCTCATTGGTGTGTCCTATTTTTACAGTTTTTATGCCTATTCTAAAAATATGATGATTTTTTTAATGATGTACACAAGATGATTTGCAAATAAACTTTTTATATCTATTATTAACCTACTACTTCTGAACAACTGAGTTATACATATTTACTTCATTCCATAGTATTTATGCAGTTCTGAGACTTTTTTGAAAAAGAAAATATATATATTCCTATATATATAGGAAAAACATATGTATGTATTTCTTGGGTTACTGCTATGTCCATTTTAAAGATGGGAAAGATAAGAAGTTGAAAGACCAAGATCTAAGATGAATAAAGAGAGCACAATCTACTTTATTTTCCAATGAGTGCCTTTTCTACAGTGTGAAGCATCAGATTTTATTACCATTTTCTGCAATTATACTTAACTGAATAAATAAGTAAGAAGAAGATTATTGATTAGCACAGGAAAAGTCAATTTTTTTTTAGTCAGCTTGGCTTTCTTCAAGACAGGAAATATAGAGCAGAAACAATGAATGACTGCATTAAAGACACAGCCAATTCTGTAAGTAAACTCTCCTAAGTGAGGTTTTAAAGCGAAAGCACAATTTGAAATGTTATCGGTAATGCTATGCAGACTACCTTATTGACAGGAGAATCTTTGACTTTCAGGTGGTTTTATTATTTTTATTTTTATTTTTTGCGTGATATCTACAAAACTAGGTACTAAGATAATTATTAAAAGCAAAAAAATTGTTATAATAACAATTTATAAATTATAAACAACAAAACAGTATAAGGATGAAAATCATCTGAGAATCTCAAAGTTATGTCTTGTTTATAGCCAGCAGTTAACTATGAGATTGGTTCTAATCCAACAAGTCTGTAATTAATATAATTAATCAGTCATTTAAATAAAATCCATTTTTACCATGTTATCTCCTGATTCTTCTCGCAGAGCATCTTGGAGTTTCCAATTACTGTCCTGTTCTTGTTTTGTTAGAAACACAGTTTGCAAAGACACATTATTAGTTGAAGATTTCTGAAATTATTTCCAGTGTAAACAGCTTTTCCATATGTAGTGTTCAGTAAATATTGATTTTGTATCAATTGCTATATATAAAAGTAGCAACCCCTTTAAAAATGAGTACTCCTGGGTTTGCACAGATGTAGATGAGATTGTTCTAATCTTATAACGTACTATTGTAGAATGCAGAATCCATGGCTTTTTAAAAGTCATATACACAGCAAAATAGATATCTGTACACTGTAGAGAGTGCAGCTGTTGTTAATGTGTTACAAAACTGTCCAGTCTCTGATGAATACTGAACTATTCTCCACCAGTCAGACTGCATGTTTACAATACTCAATACATCTGGCTGACTTTAATTGCATTAGCTTTGCTGCACCAGAGGTGGCATAACTTTCATGCGAGCTAATTAGATTTGCTCAATTTAAACAGACACATTAATGCAGCTCAGCAAGGCTCAATTAAATCTGTTTTCAAAGCAAAGACACAATGTGAAGCATTATGGGTAATGCTATGCAAATTGCCATATTGGCAGAGAAGTTGAGTGAGTTGTTTGCAATGCCTATTGGCACAAAGTAAGTTTCTCCAGTTAGATTGCAAAGTCTAAAACAGCAAGACGTGTTCTACTCCCTGTTTCTTGGGGCTCTTCAAGATGGTGCATCTGCCTTCCCAAGCAAAGAAATTGATTAGTGACTTAGTTTAGAAAACTGATATCTTAGATTTCATCCTAAGCTTTGTGCCCACTGATTTGCTTTTTATATGCTTTCCCTTACTGAAGCAGCAGCAGAACCTAATATAATACATCATCCTGATGGGATTTCAGAACAATTGTATGTTCCTAGTGTTTCAAACTTATTATACTTAGCATCACTTTTACCTTTTGCCAGCGGTCGAGTATACCTATCTCTCAATTCAGCTTTTCAGTTATGTATTGAGACACAAAATGCTTAGCCTTGCATGTTTACTTGTAAGAAGTGAAACTTGATGACCAAGACACTTGTATTTTCTTTCAATTATTTCTTACAATTTCTTACACTGTACAAATATTTGAAAATATTTTCATCCAGTAGTGATACTACATATAGCACTCAAACTCAAGTCTGTCTTTCCTTGTTATGGCCCAGCAGAAGTAGAAGACGGATTTTTCTTCAGAAGCAATGAAGTTGTCACACTGTAAGCTACCTCAACCAGGAATTAAAAGTTGCTTTGCATCCTGCCACTCTTTTCAGTTTGACATGCTTCCATTTATGGAAACTCAAGCAAGTAAACTTTGTATTCATTACTGCTGTACCTTCTTCTTCAAAATAATGCAAGCTTAAGATAAAGTAAATAGTGTGGGATTGATCATGTATTTTGGAATTATTTTTTTACACTCAGTGTCTCCAGCTGCTCATATCTCCTGTATTTTTGTTGGATATAATTGCATTCATACCTTCACATATTACATTCACTTCTCTCAGAAGGAGAATAGGTTGATAAGGCTACTTAATGACATTATTTCTAACATAATACAATTGAAGGATATTTCAATTAATACAGTCACAGTAAAAGCAATAATTTTCTTCTAATGTATTGACAATATTGGTTAGCTATAAAAGACACACCATATATTCAAACATTCTCAAAGTTATCTTGTGGACTACTGCAGTGGTTTTACTCTGTTATGACTATTACAGGGAGACTGATTGGCAAAAACAATCTCCAGAATAGATTTTTTTGACTTTCCTAAGAAATTTAAAAGCACTCAATGTCCATAGTGTTTGCTAGTTAACATGGTACTCCTCACTACTTTTGTTGGGGCTTTGTACCCTCCCTCACCCTCTCTCTTTTCTTTTTCTCTTTTTCTCTTTTTTTTTTTGACTTTCATTGGAATCCCTTTTTTTACAAAGGAAAAAAGTTGAAGAGGAGAAGGAATATCTTGTACTAGCTCATGAGGTTGAAATCAAATATTATTTAAATAAACAATACAGAATAGCATCCAAAATCAAAACAACATTAGAGGTAGAAGTCAGATCTCATTGACTCATATTTTTGATGCATATGTATACTCATGTCCTTTCAGCACAGTAATCACAGAAAATTTAGAATACAGTGGCACCAACCGGCCCTTAACTGAGTGAGAAATAGCAACATTACTAAGCAAAATGTGGAAGTTTTAGCCATCTTGGTATCAGATGAACCAATATTAATCAGATCCTATGATTAGACAGATTTATAGGACAATTAAATTCAGTGTATCAATTACACTAGGAAAGAAAAATTGTTCTCCTTTCACACTTTAGCAGATATGTTTCCACAGCACACCCAGCTTGGTTTTGACTTTAGTTTGAAGCTCTTATTTTTCATTCATATGTTCAGAATTCATGTATTTTATTCTCCAACTGTATGTTCTGCAGATTTTAACAAAAAATATGTTCTTAATATGATTTTACAGATGTAGAGCGTTCTTCAGAAAAAGAATATCCTTGACAGGGAACTTCTAAAGAGAGTCCATTGGAGGGCTACAAAGAAAATCAGAGGCCTGGAGCACTACCCTTATGAGGAAAGACTGAGAGACCTGGGGCTGTTTAGTCCAGAGAAGACCAAGGAGGGATCTTATAAATATCTAATGGGTGGAAGTTAAGAAGATGGGAACAGGCTCTGAACAAGGGGAAATGGGCAAAAACAGGAACATAGGCAGTTCCATATGAACACAAGGGAAAACTTAACTGTGAGGGTGACAGAGCACTGAAACAGGCTGCCCAGAGATGTGGAGTCTCCTTCTCTGGAGATATTCAAAACCTGACGGGACTTTTTCCAATGCAAGCTGCTGCAGGCAACCTCCCACAGCAGGAGATTGGACTACATAATTTGCAGAGGCCCTTTCCAACCCCTATGGTTCTGTGATTCTGCGATGCACAGGCTTCTCTTCAGAGTTTCTAAAACTCATTTCCCAACTGGATCCTCTTGCAGAAAGCTAATTTGCAGCAGATCTGTGTTGTGGCCATGTGTTCTCCAGCAGCTCTCAACACAGCAAGACTACAAAATATACAGATTTTTTTTTTTTTTGTTTCCCATCCACCTTGAGGCTTTTGCCCTGACAGGTGAAAACTTTGGAAAAAGTAAAATAAATCAATTATACAACCCTCCAAAGCCTTAAAAACTGTGACGGGTTCATCATGCTCTTGGTGTTTGTTTTTCTGTTTTGTTTGTTTATTTATCTATTTATTTAATTCCTTTTGTAAGACAATTTCAATTTGCACTAATTATCATAGTAGTTTGTGCATTTGAATTAAGAAATTAAACAAAATAAAGCTTTGACTTTCCTTTCCCAGTTTGATGATTTATCTAGTGATTTCATCTTTTCTAAACAACCATTACAATAGGAATGTAATCCCATTCTAGTCCAACTTACCATTTAAAAGAATAATAATCATTTTTTATTGTGGGTTATCTCTGACATTTCTGTGTTTCCAGTGCTCAGATTTTAGTTGCCGTTGAAGTGTCAACCTCTTGAAAAAAGAATGCATTCTCTTTAAGTCTAATTGTTAAGGGTAAATATAACAAAAACTGAATGGAATTAAAACATTATAAAAATGAGAAAAAATAAGAAACTCAGGAATCAACCGAATTCATATAATCTGTACTAAATATTCCTGAATTTTGGGTGGTTCAATATGAAAGGTTTAAATTTGTTACATTAAATCTTATCTTCCTGTCAAAAATGTCACATTTACTAACGAAGGAGTAGGCTTTTACAAGACCATCACAGAGCACATTAAACGTAACTTTAAAATATCAGTTTTCTCATGCTCATACTGAAGTAATTTCAGAGAGACCAACTGAGGTAAAAAGTTTAATTACATTTTGTCTTCTTAATTCTGAGCTTGACAACATTTGAACTATGTAACTTTAGAACAAAACATGACCTTTAACTAAGTAGTCCCAGTTGGAACCATTATAATTATAATGCTTATTTATTAATATGACTGATAATGCATAAAAATACAGTTGCAGCTATAGAAAAGTCAATTAGTGCAACACCCTAGAGGACACAATTAAATGGATAAAATTCAATAATAATGATAATGACTTTCATCCAGAAGGATTCAAAATTAGATTATGAAGATAACGTGGTGNTTTCTGTTTTGTTTGTTTATTTATCTATTTATTTAATTCCTTTTGTAAGACAATTTCAATTTGCACTAATTATCGTAGTAGTTTGTGCATTTGAATTAAGAAATTAAACAAAATAAAGCTTTGACTTTCCTTTCCCAGTTTGATGATTTATCTAGTGATTTCATCTTTTCTAAACAACCATTACAATAGGAATGTAATCCCATTCTAGTCCAACTTACCATTTAAAAGAATAATAATCATTTTTTATTGTGGGTTATCTCTGACATTTCTGTGTTTCCAGTGCTCAGATTTTAGTTGCCGTTGAAGTGTCAACCTCTTGAAAAAAGAATGCATTCTCTTTAAGTCTAATTGTTAAGGGTAAATAGAACAAAAACTGAATGGAATTAAAACATTATAAAAATGAGAAAAAATAAGAAACTCAGGAATCAACCGAATTCATATAATCTGTACTAAATATTCCTGAATTTTGGGTGGTTCAATATGAAAGGTTTAAATTTGTTACATTAAATCTTATCTTCCTGTCAAAAATGTCACATTTACTAACGAAGGAGTAGGCTTTTACAAGACCATCACAGAGCACATTAAACGTAACTTTAAAATATCAGTTTTCTCATGCTCATACTGAAGTAATTTCAGAGAGACCAACTGAGGTAAAAAGTTTAATTACATTTTGTCTTCTTAATTCTGAGCTTGACAACATTTGAACTATGTAACTTTTGAACAAAACATGACCTTTAACTAAGTAGTCCCAGTTGGAACCATTATAATTATAATGCTTATTTATTAATATGACTGATAATGCATAAAAATACAGTTGCAGCTATAGAAAAGTCAATTAGTGCAACACCCTAGAGGACACAATTAAATGGATAAAATTCAATAATAATGATAATGACTTTCATCCAGAAGGATTCAAAATTAGATTATGAAGATAACGTGGTGACTCCATGATTAAAGGCTCAGTCTAAGTCTGATGCCAGTGAGTACGTGGTTGACTCTTCATATTCCAGAAAATATTTTCCACTTTAAACTGAGTTGTGCCCTCTCTCTTTAAGGTGGAAAAAGAGAATGTAAAGATGTGAGATGGAGAACTGTTCAACATAGAAAAGCATTTTTTGGTCAAGGAAGCTTTATAATTTACACTTTCACCTTTGTTTCCAACTTATGTATTTGAAAGAGTATTATCTAAAAATTCTGTTTTTGCACCACAACCATAAACTCTGTCTTTTATAGATGTTGATGAAATACTGGTTACTTAAGCAAAGATCCAAATTCAATATGTTTTCTTTACCATTGGCTGCAGAGAGATTTTTGAGAACATTATCCATGTACTTTCTCTGTTGCTTCTCAAGACCCAAAAATCTTTAGATGTCTAATGTTTTTTTATTTTTTATTTTTCTTGATGTCATAGCACTGGTGCCTATTTCAATTCCTAACAAGTATTCCTGTATATTGTAGAAATGAATCTGCTATGTAGTGATGCTGTTTCTTTTTTGGATCGCAGATTGCAAGAAGTCGGTCTCCTTTTATTGTATCAGCTTCTCTACTTATCACAAAGAAGGTCAATGAATGAATTGTTAATCTGGTACTTACACATGGAAAAGATGTGTAAGGAGAGTTTTTTCAGTACATCAGACAAAGGCATAACAAGATTGAATGACTGGAATGTGATCTTTGGCATTGAAATAAGACACAATTTCCAAGCAGAAAGTGCAATTAAAGCTGAAAGCGCATTGGAACAGACTTCCCAGGGGAGATGGCAATTCTGTTTTCAAATAGATATATGTTTCCATTTCTGGCATTAAATCCTTTCACTGAGGATTTATACTGCTTGTGGTATAGAAGGTCACACACAATGATCTCATTAGTCACTTCTGGTCTTCAAGTCTTTTCAAATATAAATCCTAGAACTTGCCATGGTCCAAGTGTGGTGTATCAAACCACAGCATCTCAGAGTGCCACTTGCAGAGTGTCTCAGAGAGAGGCCCTTGAAGTAACCTGGCAGTTCGTGATTCATCAATCATGTAATGCACTGGTGCTTCTCATTTTATAGATCATCCTATATTTTTGCGCAACACTTCATTCAAATAAAATTGTATACCTCTATACAATATATAATATATTGAAGTTAGTATTTGATTGAATGAAATTCGACAAAATGNCCAACTTATGTATTTGAAAGAGTATTATCTAAAAATTCTGTTTTTGCACCACAACCATAAACTCTGTCTTTTATAGATGTTGATGAAATACTGGTTACTTAAGCAAAGATCCAAATTCAATATGTTTTCTTTACCATTGGCTGCAGAGAGATTTTTGAGAACATTATCCATGTACTTTCTCTGTTGCTTCTCAAGACCCAAAAATCTTTAGATGTCTAATGTTTTTTTATTTTTTATTTTTCTTGATGTCATAGCACTGGTGCCTATTTCAATTCCTAACAAGTATTCCTGTATATTGTAGAAATGAATCTGCTATGTAGTGATGCTGTTTCTTTTTTGGATCGCAGATTGCAAGAAGTCGGTCTCCTTTTATTGTATCAGCTTCTCTACTTATCACAAAGAAGGTCAATGAATGAATTGTTAATCTGGTACTTACACATGGAAAAGATGTGTAAGGAGAGTTTTTTCAGTACATCAGACAAAGGCATAACAAGATTGAATGACTGGAATGTGATCTTTGGTGTTGAAATAAGACACAATTTCCAAGCAGAAAGTGCAATTAAAGCTGAAAGTGCATTGGAACAGACTTCCCAGGGGAGATGGCAATTCTGTTTTCAAATAGATATATGTTTCCATTTCTGGCATTAAATCCTTTCACTGAGGATTTATACTGCTTGTGGTATAGAAGGTCACACACAATGATCTCATTAGTCACTTCTGGTCTTCAAGTCTTTTCAAATATAAATCCTAGAACTTGCCATGGTCCAAGTGTGGTGTATCAAACCACAGCATCTCAGAGTGCCACTTGCAGAGTGTCTCAGAGAGAGGCCCTTGAAGTAACCTGGCAGTTCGTGATTCATCAATCATGTAATGCACTGGTGCTTCTCATTTTATAGATCATCCTATATTTTTGCGCAACACTTCATTCAAATAAAATTGTATACCTCTATACAATATATAATATATTGAAGTTAGTATTTGATTGAATGAAATTCGACAAAATGAACATAATTACCTTTAGGTGAAATCACTCTGAAAGATATGTATTTTGATATTACCCCATTACTGGTTTTGGTGTATTGTTTACAGCATAAAATTAAAACTCTTCAATGCAAGTATAACATCATATTTATGTCCAGTCTGTTGATATTATCAAAGTCCTTTTGAAAATCTGGAGAAATAAATGAAATAGTCTTCCATATATAGTATTCCATTTCTACATTCCAATAGTATTCCATTTCTACAACCTATGAAATTCATGTACAAAGTACTTGCGTGTTTGCTGATACTATTTTTGAAGTTGTTCAAGCCTCTCAGAATTGGAAAAAAAAAGTAATATTTTCTTTTTATCTCATTATATTGTATTATAGCCATAATGGCTCAGAGATTATGACTGGTAAGAATATGTTTAGATTGGTGACCATGCAGTGTGAAGAAAAAAGAAAGCAGTGAATAATGGCCATTATCAATGTTTTTCCTGTTGCTGGTGGTGGTGGTGTTCTTTTTCTGATCTGGTTGCTTAACTCCAAAATCTTGTCTGTTTTTCTAACAGTAATAATCAGTTCAGAATATATTTTATCTTGATATGAAGCCTTCTTCTCTTAAAAAAAAAAAATTAAATTAAAAAGTAGGGAGAACAGTGTGGAATCAATCCTTATTTCTCCTTTCTCTATCTGAAAAGCTAGAAATGTTTCCCACCCATATGTATAGAAGCTAAACATACCTTCATGTGGAATTAACTCTCTCTTTTCAGTGTATTCACTACAAAACGTTCTGCCTTCTGAGCACATCTTGAGTTGTGAATTCTCATTCACGATATCTGGATTAAGTACTGCCTTTCCTGGATTAAGCCTGCCTCTACAATCTGCTGTTATCAATATGACATATTTTGTGTCTCCTCAATAAATGTAAAAAGTCTATGAAATCTAATATTAGAAACCATGAATATAGGAAAGTTTATTTACTATCCTGGATAAAGAAAAAAAAAAGTGTAATAAACATGTACATTTTATATTTGTAAAGAGTGAATAAGATTCAGAAACTCACATATAAATGCATTCAGTTATTGAAAATGGTTGATTCTTTTAACTGAAGCAGTGCTCTGAATTTTAGTGCATTCCAAACGAATGTTTACTAACAAGTTCTAAGTTTGGAAGACCTTGTACCCAGTGAACCAAGAACAGTAATTTCTGAGAGTTCTCAAAAAAATAGAATGCATCATACAAGAAAGCATTCTGTAAGGATTCATTGTCGTGCTGATTCACATTTGGTGCTTGTAGAGACAAGAGTTGTGCAAATGCCAACATACAGTGAATCTGCACTGCTAAATATACATTTGAGGGATCACAAAGATAACACTAATAGTTCTAAGACAATCTGCTGTGTATATGATTATATAAAGAAATTCTCATCTACACAGACCTATTCCCTGATAAATGGATTAAAATTGTTCTCTATTATGTTACTGGAGACTTTTTTTTTTAATATTAATTTTGACTTTAATATTCATAACATAGCAAATGTTCCCTGGCCTCTGTGTGACCCAGATATTATATTAAAACTATTTTTAAAAAGAGCATAAATTGTAAAGTAATATATTTCTCATTAATTGTAAGCCATGAAATTATTATAATAACCTATACTATCAAATCATATAATTTTGTAATGAGTCATGTAAAATCAAGTTTAATCCTAGAAGTTTTACTACTGTTTGTGCAAGCAATTTTCAGAAATTGCTGAAAATATTTAAATGATAAACAATTGCAATGTTAAGACCAGACAATGCAGATGATACAGACTGAACTTTATGCTATAGAGTACTTATTTTTAAATAAAGTTACACAGAATTTAAGAAGTTTATATGCAGAAGGATCTTCACATTGATAAGAATCAGAGCTCACAGTGCCATTGCTTCAATATAGCAAAGCTTTGTGTAACCAAATGCACAAGCTTCATTCTGAAATACAAAAACAAATACCTGATCCCAGTCCTAAAGGAGGCCTAAACTGAGGCTGAATTGTGTGATGCTGATGTTTTGCCTGCAGACTTTCCTGTATTGTATTCCTCCATCTCCTTTTTCAGATTGCTTTCCTCTTGTTTATTTACATATTGTAATTTGCAAGGTGTCACACTGAGAACTAAGTTCTTATTTTTGCTATGATTCCAAAGCACAAGAAACACTAGACTCCCTATCAGTACAGGTCTTGTACTGATCTCATAAACAAAATATTGGTAGGGACTTCAGTTTAAAGAAGGGCTCAAATAATTCCCCTGATAGCCTGCAACCTAAGTGAGAAAGTTAAGAAAGAAACTTTGAATGACGATTTGCTCTCTTTTCAGGAGTTTCTTTCGCTTTATAAGTTTGTTCACATTTTGTTAAATTATGAGTCCTCAAAGTCATTTCTTCATAACTGCAGAAGAGAGTTGTTAGTCTGCTAGTCAATTCTCTGCAGTTTTCCTTGCCAGGGAACATGTTCCTTCGCTTTGTAGACCTCACTGACAAGGAGACATTACATCTCCAGGAGAAAATGAACATGCTCCAACTGAAGGCTGCAGAGACAGGAGAGAGAGACTAGGGTGTTATTTGAAGACTTCACCTATGATAGTAAGAGGTCACAGACTCCAGCTAATGAAACTCAGTTCCTTCTATAACAAGGAAAGGAAACCACTGTTCCTGAGTTTCAAAGGTCTTCTCCTACTATCAAATAGATGTGAGACTGCAGCATAAGAGGGCCAGGAGCTCACCCCTACAGCTCCCACTGACAGTATTCACAATGATAATCACAGTATCAGTATTCCAACTTGGCTAGTGACTCCTGGGGGTGGATGCTACAGCATCATGTGATGAAATCCATATTTTTCCAATTGGTAGTGAAAGCCATAATTGCCCTTAGCAGATAAGGATCCTCAGCCAGGGCTGCTGCACAGGCAAAGTGTGCTTCCCACCCCAGGGCACTTCAGTATTGGACTTGGTGGGAGCATAAGTGTGGTTTGCACCCTTTTCTGCTGCAGAATTTGTGAGATAAGTAGTTTTACAGACAATATCACACAAACAGAAATAGTACTATTGAAGTTAACATATTCTAGTGAATTTGTTTCATGTATTTTGGTTCAAAATTCTTCTACATGCCAATCCTCTGAAATTTAAAAACAATTTCATGGTTTAGCTCCTTCTCTTCCTTCATAAGGCTCAGTACTTTCTTTATGATGAGGTTTCTGAAAACATATTTAAGGCATTCATTTCCCTGTTGACTATTCAAAAACCCTGCTTCTGTTGATCTCTAGAGTAAACATGCTGCCACAGAAAAGAATGATGGTTAACATTTCATCAGTTTCTGATTACCGCTTTCAACAAAACCTACTGTTAAGTGTAAGGGGAGCAGTCACCTCCCTTCTCTAGCCACTGAGCAGCTGCCAGAAGTCATTTGATAAGTGACACTTGGTAACTAAGTTTTGTAGTCATATGCTGGCAGCGTTTACCAAAACTTTTCTTCTAATCAAGAATGCCCAGAGTGTATTTACGTTGAGTTCACCCTCTCTGTAGGTAATCCCAGCTACAAAAAAAAAGTGTAAAAGAGCATAGTTATGTACGTTGAAAAAGGCCCAGAATTCAAAGAGTTCTGGACCAGCTGGATAATGGAGTGACTGCAACTCTGATCCTGGCTTGAACCTCCTAAATAACAACATAAGGTTGATTACTTAAAAGCTAGTTGATCCCAGTGTCCACTGACTAGGGGTACAAGGTAAGGAGAACCTATAAAACAACCAAAAATATCACCAGTAATGTGTAAGACAAAAGCAGTCACCAGCTTCTGTGACTGTATGAATACTTTCCTATTTGGTCTTGTTTTGTTTCTCATTAAGTTTAGAACTCGCCAGGAATTAATACATTTTTGTTACTTATGCCATCATAGAAGAGGACATCTCCACTTCTTGGCAAACCTTGTCCATCACTACATTCCAGGTAGAACTCAGCTCAGTAGCTGTTTTCTAAGAAAAATTTTTGAGACAGAGATGAGTGGGAAAGTGTCTTGGTAGACCATCTTGGTAGATTTGTATTTACATTTCTTATCAATTACGAACTAAGCATGTGAACCTTTTCAAAGTTGAAGAGATTTGAGGCATTCTCAAAAGGTGCTGAAATAACTCTGAAATCTTGACCAAAGTCTCCTTTTGAACTGAGGTCTAAAATCTTTTTTTTTTTTTCCAGAATGTTACATAAAAATTGACAAGGAAATTAATTCAAGTTTAGAACAGCACATAGAAAACAATAAATGAATCTATGCTTTCGATAATGGAGAAAAGAATCTGTACATTACCACACTCAAAGTATACCATAAAAACGGTTTACCAGAGGAGGCAGAGTTCTTGCAGAAAGCACTTACATATTGTCAGGTTGCCAGGAAAGTTACCTATGTTATCATGCAATCATACCAAAATTAGAGAATGAATTTAATTGCCTTAAAAGGTCAGTTCCTCGATTCAGAATGTTTGTGTCTGCAGTATACTCAATTATTTTTTCACAAAATACTTTTTTAATTTTTTTGTACATATTATCTATAAACAGCCTTATTGTGACAGAACTGAGAGAGAATCTAGCAGCACAAAGGTTTGTATCACTAGACTCTAAGCAGACAATTCCATTTTTCAAAATATATTGGAGCTGCATGCATTTGCACAAAATTATAGAGGAAAATAGAATATTTGTGTTCAATCAAAAGCAAACAAACTGTGGAAGCAGCCACTTTTGTATTGTTCAGAAAATTTAATATAGCTTTAAAAAGCTTTAAAAATAAAATTTGAGTGTATTCTTACATGCAAGCATGAATGTGAGATGGATTTCATTTTAGGTAATTGTTTTTCAGTAATCAATGGAATGCATATCCTGACAGTTATTTTATTAAATGTCCATTATTATTTAGAAGTATAATACTAATCAACAAAAAGTCATTTGTAAGTTAATTATGGTACAGCAGGTATTTAGCATAACTTTTTTTTTTCAGTACTGTTCTTCTAAGAGAAAAGGAAATTACTGTAAGAAAAGAAGCTGCCTGAGGCATGACATTCAAATATTGTACATAGGAGAAAAAATATCTGGTCTGGAAAAGGTGACAGTATAGACTATTATCTGTGGGCGACTTTCTACAATTGATGCCCTAGCTTGAAAAAAAAACACTTGTACTGAGCAGATCTCACTATAATGAGTATTTTATATGCCCCTGCAAGTTGTTGAGGTTAATGGTCAACACAATCAGTGTTCTTGATGTGATTAACTACTGTATTTTTGCCTGTAAGTTCTCTGAGGAGTAACATAAACACAAAGGGTTTATACAACATATATGAAATAAAACCATATTAGAGAACCAGGCTAAATTACATTAGCTCTGAAGCAGAAAAGCTGCTGGCTTTGTAAAATGATGGCTTCTATATTCTTGAAATAGAAATGAAATGATAAGGATGTGGGTTTCACTCTAGCAGGTGAAACCAAAAATCCAGGGCTGCACATCAAAACTCTGATAAAAGAGGAAAGTGACACAGGCTGTTTCTTTTGATGTGAGAAAAGAAATTCTGAACTGGACATTTCAGAATAAGCAGCTTTTGGGGGGATAAAAATTCTTTTAAAATCTTAAAATGCTTTTTCCCCCCCCCATGTATTTATATCAATAAGCATTATGAGAACCATATGTTTACCTATACACTAATAGATTTCTACAGCTAGTGGTTCTATATTCATATGCGAATGTCAACTAAGCTACTTCTGAATATAACTTGTTATGGGTTGATTTCTAAACAGAAAATGGGTTATGTGAGACACCATTTAGACAGGACATAGAGTTTATTTGTACTTTTGTTTTTATTTTATTTTATTTTATTGTGGCAAATTATCCCCAGGCTCTTAGATTCATTACTAAAGATTTGAATGTTCCTGTATAGTCCTTTTTTCCATCATTCTGCAGCAAACATCATTTACAGTCTCTCATCTAGACCCCATAAAAAAGCAACTACACTCTAAATTCAGACACTATGAGATTTTTCAGAGTGCTTATTAACATTGCTTCTGTCTATCCTGCTGTGATTGAAACAGCTAGTGCTAGAGATACAACAGTAAGTAGTTCTAACCAAACACATTTTCTGGATGCCTGTGGTTGTCAGGAAGAGATAGAAGTATAGGAACTGTCTCATCTACAATGAAAAACACATATAATAAGATTTTTCTATTTATAGTTTTTTGAGGTCCACTATTGCTTTTCTTGCTGTTTGTTTTTTGTTAAATGCTTATTTCAGTGTATCACTTTCTCAACAGAATGGACCGTTTGCTTCCAGCTGAATCAGGATACATCCTGCTTTTTTTTTTCTTTTTTTTGTAGTGGCACATCTTGTCTCCTAAGAGTTACTAAATGACACTAAAACTTTCACTATTTGCAGCTTTCTGCTTGGGATATAATGTGTCTGACATAATGAAGGAAACATCTGGAAAGAATGAAAACAATGTACTGATCTGTTTATTAACTTTCCATTATGCTGTCATCAAGCCTCTGGAAGAGGTCCTGCTGTCAAAAGAAGTAAATGGGAAAAAATGACATTTATAATGAAATCAAATACTTTAATGGTAACTTGAAACTGAGTCAAGTTACACACATTTTTCTTTACTATTTCTTTCTTTTTTTTTTTTTCTTTTTGTTATAGAAAAGTAGATATGAATTATTTATTCATTGTCAATTTCTGCAGCATTTTCTGAGCTTTGGAAGTCATTAACCTTCATAACTCTGCATGATACTAGCATGGGCAATGTTAAACATCCCCATCAGCAGTCCAGCAGTGATCTCCTTTTATGAGAGGTCTTGGCGGAAACAGTCCTTCCCTTTCAACAGCAACAGCATGGTGCAATGAGGCCTTCAATGTGCAGCACTTTGTATTCCTGTACTAGTGGAAGAGATGCAAACACCCCCAGCACAGGCAGGATGCCAAAGGGAAGTTCCATTGAAGACACCTTAGTCAAATTGACAAAACCTTTGCAGTCTGGTTGGCAAAGAAAATATTTTATTTCTGGATTTCACACCACAAGCTAAAGACTTTTTTATATCCATGTGAGTTGCATATAAAAAGGAATAGTTACAAAAACAAATGTGGATTCTTAGATTAATTTACATGATAATGATAGAACTAATATGACATCTATGCTTTTAATTAGATATGTCACAACTGTCTCACAACTGTATGTACTATTTCTAAACATCATAGTTCCAGTTATATTCCCTAAGAATAGTGCTGGCCTTCCTATTACTTATACATAGCAAATACTTTCATTTTCTCTTAAACTATTCCACAGTTCAATGAGGGTTTGCATACCTATTAGCTTCAGCACAACTTCACTGTGCTGAACAAATGTTTCAACGAAATGACAGACCATAGGTGATATTCAATGTAAGTAATGAGATGGGATAAAATAAACATTTTAAAGTTCAGTCAAATGGTGTTTCAATTATACTACCAAAACCAACCAACCAATCAACATAACACTGTATTCTGGGTTCATTCTTACGCTGTTCAGTTGCAAGCTGATCCTTATTCTTTGCACATTTTCTCAATGTGCAGAATGCTACCTGATAGTCCTGTGAGCATTTGTTTCAGTGGACAGCGAAAAACAAATGTTATCTTGTGCATCATCAATATTAGCTTCAAGTCAAATAGTTACTCAGCCAAATCTTGTTAGGTAAGAAAACATACTGAACCTTATGGATGGAAGCAGGAGACATCTTACTTCTAGTATAATTTTAATTGATGCATATTGGAAAGTTGGATACTAGATAAACCTTATTCTACAGTCTTTTTTCTTTTTTTCTGGTTCTGTAATTATAACCCCCAAAACAAAACAAAAAAGCCAGCTCAAATAATGAATAGAAATTATTCTGAGTTTCTATAAAACATTGTTCTGTTTTTTGTTTTTTTTAAGTCCTAACATACATTTGCTTACATATTTCTTATTTTTCCTACCAATCTGAGCAGGAACCAAATACAATATATTTGCTTTCTTTTGCTCTTGACTAGATATTTACATAATCAGCCTATTTTAGGGATATATCACATAGAGTTGTTAGAGAAAACAATTAGTTTGTCCTGGTATTGTTTATTGCACAGAACTGGGAGGAGAGTTTGCAGCAAAATCTATAAGCTCTGTGAATGTGATTCATTCCTTCCTATTTTTTTCACATTATATGTTCCATATCTTCTCTTTATATATTGTGTATTAATGATAGCTTCTTATTTGTTAATTTAAGCACTGTTGGGAGAAGAGTACAAATGCCATGCAGCTAGTGAGTATGTATGTAACAAAAAGCCAGTAGCTTCATTATCTTTAGCACTCCAAATAAGAATACATTGTAAAAATCATAGAAAAATAAAAGTTGAAAGAGACTTAATATCGTCATCCAGACTTTCCTTCTGTCTCAGGGTAGTCAGAGTGTGATAGACGCTATTCCTATCATGAACTATTCTTGACAAATAATTGTCTATCCAAAGATGAAGACTCCATACTTTCCCCAGGCAAAATATTCCAGTCTCTCATTATCTGCACTCATTTTCTGAGGCTTTTTCTAGTGTCTAACCTGAATCTTTCCTGACGCAGTTAAAGCCCACTACAGCCTGTCATACCTATCATGATACATAGGGAATAGATTATTCCTTTACTTTTTGCAACAGCCATTTCCTTGCTTGATCAGTATCATCTACATTCATGCGATGATTGTTAGTGAAAACAGATGCAAAAAGGATTGCCAAACATTATAACACATCTTGGTATCGTATGCCAACGCATTTCCAAACCACACAGTTACTACAGACTAGTGCCTTTGCTCTTCTTTGTATGACTGACATAGTAGAACCAGTTCTCATAGTCCATGACGTCTCTTGCCTTTCTCCTTTCTTCTATATTTTGATGTATTCCTGTCCCTACGTATGTTATATCCTTTAATATTAAACTGTAGTAAATTGGCTTAGTTTCCATTTTCAGTATGTCTTAAATGTCACATATTGAGAGTTAGATAAGCAACTTTGCTGATGATGTACATCACTCAGTGTCGAAATGGGGTAAGAGAAATACCTTACAACTCAACTCTGTAAGTGAACTTCATTCTGAGCTCTCTGGATCCCACAGTACTAACTGACTAGCACTGAGGAGTCCTCCATCCATAGAGCCCCAAGAATCAGGAGAATGATTAGCACATAATAAGTCTGAAATCATTTTACTATGTTGAATTATGACAGCAAGTGGGATGGAGGTTTTCAACTCTGTTTTAGAGGATGATTTTAATACTATATTTTCTACTTAATAGAGGTGATATTATTTGTTCCTGAACCAGATTTCTTTAGGCTATAACTGGCTAAAGTTGAGATTCAAATGGCATTTCGCACTTTGCAGAAGTTTGTGAAAGATATTCGTAAGGTAAAGATCTGAATTGACGCCTGATAATTATTCAAAATTCTCTTACATTTCTACAGTGATTTTTAGTTATTTCAAGCTGTTAAGGATAGCACGCTCTGAAAACCCAATAGAGCAGTATGTGAAGCTAATCTGGCTGTTATTTACAGAATAATAGCCATATTGGTTTGTGGTGTTTTTGTAGCTTGAAGGTCTAGCTGTAGTGTACTTCACTTACTGAAAGTGTCTGTATCACTACTGCAGGCATCTCTGTGAACATCAGACCATAGTTATACGTAGGACCCGGCAGAATGGTTGCCACAGCCACAGTTGTTAGTCTTGATGTAATGGGTAGCAGAACTGTTTTTGTAAAGACAATTCTTCCACCCAGATTTTGATTTTTAAAACCATCATTTGTCAGCCTAAAATCAGCCTTAAACACTAAAAGGGCAGCCTCGTAGTTGTTTTATATTCAGTGTACATGAACTGAATTCTGAGTCATTGCTATTTGCCAATACTGAAAGACATATCGATATTTTAGAAGAACAGGGAAAATCTTGAACACTGGATTATAGTACAAATGTAAAAGGTGCAATCTTAATTGTGGCTCTCTATTTAGGTACCCAAGTTGTAGCACAGTTGGAATGAATTACAGAGATATGAAAGAGACACAGACAGAAATGTTGCAACAGAGGAAAAGATAGGCTGGGACATTATGACAGGTGGCTACTCAGAAGGGAAATAAGTCAGCAGAGAGATTTACAAGGCACTGACTTAATAGAGCTTGCTAATATAGTGAAGAATGGGTATTCACCTTCTACATACAAGGTTTTCCTTATAATTTCATTAGAATGATATATATATACTTTTTAATTTAGTCTTTCTAAGTGGATTATGTAGCAGGTGTAGATTGCATGCCTACATCAGGATCTATCTGAGCACATCACTATTTGAAAATTGACTCAACTGACTACTGCCTCTGGTCTTAGAAGCAGTTTCAGAGCTCTACTCAGCTGTGCTTTGTGAGTTTGTGTCTTCTTCTGCACCAGATGTGCAGGAAAGAAGCATCCTTTAACCGCCATACCTTGAAATACACAGAGCAACCCTTTTGATCAGATCTGTGTGACAAATACTTCCAGTTAACTGAATTTAAGCTGTGCATTAAGACCATCAGATAAATATGAATTTACTGTAAATAAATAAGAGATTGCTGTCAGTGAACAGTCTTAGCTACTTATCTTGCTAAAAGGCATCAGTCCCAAGTCGAATTCATTTCAGGCAATAAGCTCTTCTCATCTTGGCTTTTATTTTCCCATAGGGCCACCTTTTATTATAAGTTCTTATTACAAGAATTGTAAGCTGGCAATGTGTCACATGTGAATGAAAACTGACGAGATCAGAATGAGAATGAGTTGGATGCCTCAATTAAAGTTTGATTTTAATAGCACTCTTCTGGTAACTTTTTGAAAAGCACTATGTTGTCATTAAACAAACTCACAGAGTCTATCAAAAATCTGATTATTCATCTCTTCAGCTACATCACTGGGGCACAATACAGATGTAAAGATGGCAGAGATGATCAAATGTTTCTGGAATCTGTAATTATGTGTGTTCAGGGAGAGTAATGAAATTCAGTTTTTCATAAAATAAGTTAAATGGAATCAAAAGTTTCCTGATCACTCATCTATACCTTGCACAAGAGAGAGGCTAGAGCTTAACTTGAGTACAAATAGTAGACTTATCACCAGTTAAAATGTAATTAATTCTATGCACAAAAAAAAATTAAAATAAAATAAAATAAAAAAGGATACACAAGTTTTTATTACTTTCTCACAGTTTCTCCAGGTTTTATTCAAATTTCAGCTATCAAAAAAAGACATCTTCTGTACATGTGAAAGCATTAGGTAAGAAGAACTGACTTTTAAGTTCAGGAGATGAGGAAGTGTACGTACACTCTGATTAAGGCCAGAGATTTATAGTCAGATATTCCAAATGTTGTAAGCAGCTCCTTTACAAACAAAAATCTAAAGTTCTTTACAGCTGTCTCCTATATATGATATATTAAATTCTAAGATATTAATGCTTTCTACACTTCAATTTGTATTATAATGTTAAAGTCATAATCATTAGGAAATAAATATTTTTACAATATTAAAAGACATAAAAGTAGATAAATAAAAGACGTAGTAGACTTGCGCCTATTTCAGTACAAATCATACTTTCTTTTGAAGATTAAATTATATGCTACTGAAAATAGACACGGTCCTCATGTTTTAATTGTAAGAATATTAGCAGTTTCCTCATGACCACCAATGCATGTCTAATCCCTAGGTATCTATTGCCTTAGGCACTTTACAATACTTTACAGTATTCATTTAAAATAATATTAATGCTTACATTTGATATTTTAAAATATAAAATACAAAATAAAACTAGAATTCTGCCTTTGAATTACATCTCTCAGACATTTCAACTTTTAAAACAACCACAGTGTCAAAATGATAGTGATGTAGTTTTAAAACATTCAAAGCGAATTAATCTTCTTAAAAAAATAAGTTTACTTTAACCATCAAATAAATTCATGTTTACTTATAAGTCATTTAGAAATGTGTTCTTATCTACCCCACAGCTATTCAACACTGAGCTGTGTTCCTGGTGATATATCCATTTGGAATTTTATTTTTGTTATGTTTATTTTGCATACATTAAAAAATCCTGGTTTCTTACTAATTTAGAAAATAGTGTTCTCTGCTGGAAATATTCAAATAGGAGTCACAGCAGTTTGATTTGAAATAGATTTTCCATATTCAACAGCTAACCTAATAAGGTTTTTTTCTTTGTTTTTAATAATGCAATCTTAGAATTCAATGATTACAATTCAAATAGCAGCACACATTTTTCATGTCATCAATTTGTCTTTCGATAGGCAGATCTACCAAAAAAGTATTAGATTTCTTTTTAAAGCCCAGTTTAAAAGCTCAGCATTTCACACAAACTTGTTGTCTATATTATCAAACAATTTAAGTGCAGATGCACTAACCACTTTGGCTGTGTACTCATTTGAAAAAATGGGATGGTAAGTTTCTTAAACTAATCACTATGTCATCAAACTGTGAAAAGAAAAGGGATTTGATAATATCTTGACCCCTCTGCTATGCACTGAAGATTTGTAAAATGTGTTATACAAACAAGTTGATCTTTTTCTGCACTCAGACTACCCCAAAAGAATAATAATAAAAGATGAACCTAATATTAAAAGGGGCATCAACAGCACAATCAATTAAGAAAACTTAAATAACAAGAAAGGATATTTTATTAAAAGTAGGGAAGGATAAATATGTCTATAAAGCTATTTAATAATCTGGCTGCAAATGTGGCATCTGCAAGATAAATAATGTTAGTATCACGTTTTCAAAAAAACATTTAAGTTTTTTGTGAAAGAAGTCAGGAAGAAATAAAAACAGGCATGTTCGGCATCAAGGGAATTAAACACTTAATCATTATTTTTGAAATGGTTCTCAGGACCTTTGAATCTGTTTAAACAATTTATTTTGATTCCAAACCAATCTTTGAATGCTGTTTTTGTAATACAAATATTTATGGATTTTAGAAAAAAAATAAGAAAAGAAATCAAAATATTTTAGAGAAGAAATATAGACTGGGCTGTGTTTTAGTCAGCTGAACTTTCTGCATCTTCTCAACTGCTTATGTGTTTTTGTTATATATCTCCTTTCCAATGTCCTGAGGTCAGATTTTGTCTAACATTTGGGGGATTGGGTTAAGTGACACCAAGAGGAGACATGGCACAGACTCTCACCTACACAGAGAAACTGTGGAACTGCAGCCTAAATTTTCTATGTTGTGCAAATTCCTTAGAAATATAGCACATCTGTGATGTTGGATAACGGACAGATCATTTCCATACCAAAACCTGTTCATACCCATTTGTCCAACGCTGTCTGTGAAGTCAAATTCTTGCTTGATCTTCATCAGCTGCTGTTTTCAGCATTCCTCAAGCACTTGCAGAATAACTTAATTTGTTCATGCTCATTTGGCAATTAACAGAAAATAGATAGTTTTGCCTTATTACATTACAGATTAGCTTCAAATAAGCTCATAACATGTGAACTTCCCAATAGAGCATCCAGAAGATAAGACACCTCATAAAACCACTGACTTGAGCTTGCTATAGTAGAAATCTCTCAGGTATTTAGAGAAACTAATGTCAATTTTCCCAACAAACAAGGTCTGTAAAGTATTAAAAGTTAATGTTACAGTACTGTTGATATAGTTCACTGAAATTTGCCTTAATAGCTTTTGTAATCCCTGGGTAAAAAAAAACAACAAACAAACAAACAAAAAAGCAGATCATTTGCTTTAGCAGATTATTTGTTTTGTGTATTTATTTATTTACTTCAAATAGAAAACTGTGGAAGAGATTTAGTTTACTGACAATGCAAAACAGAAAAGTAATTTCATTAACTATTCTAATTTAGATTTCTCAAGAAAAAAAAAAACTGTGGTATATTACATTTTCAATTAAAAGTAATCTATTTTCTGAAGTTCTAATTAAATGCATGAATGACAAAATATTTTTTCTTTTCTATTTTTTTTTTTAAAGAGGAAGAGTGTTTATTCTGTATACCACAAGAATCATATCTTTTATGCTTTCCAAATCTGAAGTTATTCAAAAGACTATATCTCAGATACAGTCCCCCTGATAATGGGATTGAGTGGTGATTTCTATTACTTTCTCTTGATAACATTATAACTTTAATATAAACCTTTGCTTTTAGGGTCCTTTACAAGGAGAAAGGATAAGGAGTAGGAGTCACCCTATTTGGACATTTCATCTTAATGTATTTTCAAACATAGCGGATCAAAAATATGTAATTTTCTACCATTCAGATTTGAGTTTGGCCTTTTGAATTTTTATGAGCTTTCTGAAAATTACTAGTCATGAGTGATATTGTAAAAGATAATCTCCCATTCTAGGAAACAATGCACTGGAATGTAAGGCATGTAAAATACTTGCCTCAGAGGGAAAGGCATTAGAAAATTGCTTCAGTATTCATAAGCTCTGTAATGTCAGTCTTGATGAAATAAAATGTGTTTCTTTAACCTCGGTCTTCTTAAGGAATAATTATGGCAAAGGCATTAGATATATTGAGGAATATTGCACAACACAATCTGAACTTCGGACATTCCCTCTCTAAAAGAGGAGAATTACAAGGAGAAATGATCATTCATATCTACTGATCTGTTGTACTTATATTCTGAAGAGAGATTTCTATGAGTTGACAAAAAGCAAAAAAATAAAATAAAAAAATAGGGCAAATAGGACAGATTAATACTTAATTCAGGCTAAAAATTTAAATGCTGCATCTTGCAAACTTGTATCCTTAGGAGTTTTGTCAGATACAGTATTCTCATCAATTAGAATGAGACAAAATTCTGACTCTGCTTGATGACCTGCTGAAGAGGAGCTCTGTAGAGAGGGACCTGGGTGTCCTGGTGGACAACAGGTTGACCATGAGCCAGCAGTGTGCCCTCGTGGCCAAGAGGACCAATGGCATTCTGGGATGCATTAAAAAGAGCGTGGCCAGCAGGTCAAGGGAGGTGATCCTCCCTCTCTACTCTGCCCTGGTGAGGCCTCATCTGGAGTACTGTGTCCAGATCTGCGCTCCCCAGTACAAAAAAGACAGGGATCTCTTGGAAAGAGTCCAGCGCAGGGCCACAAAGATGGTGAAGGGCCTGGAGGATCTCCCCTATGAAGAAAGGCTAAGTGAACTGGGTCTCTTTAGCCTTGAGAAAAGAAGACTGAGAGGGGACCTGATCCGGGTTTATAAATATCTGAGGTGTGGGGGACAAAGTGGTGAGGCCAGACTCTTTTCAGAAATGTTTGGAGACAGGACAAGGGGCAACGGACAGAAACTGCAGCACAGGAGGTTCCACATGAATGTGCACAAGAACTTCTTTATGGTGAGGGTGACGGAGCACTGGCACAGGCTGCCCAGGGGGGTTGTGGAATCGCCTTCTCTGAAGATATTCAAGACCCTCCTGGGCGCCTACCTGTGCGACCTGGTGTAGGGAACCTGCCTTGGCAGGTGGGTTGGACTCAATGATATCTTGAGTTCCCTTCCAACACCTATGATTCTATGATCATGAATTCATTGTACTGCCAGTGATTGTAGAAGTTTAAAAATGTCAATAGCATGTTCAAATTAATACATTATGATCTTCTCACAATACTGTTGTTGAGCCAAGCAGAATAACTTTACCTTGCAGAATTTGCATGCTAAATTTTTCTTTATTTTAATTTAAGATTGAGAGCTTCTGGAGTTGGAAATGTTAGTCAGTGCTCTTCTTATGCTCAGTATTGTACCTACTGCATCCCTCAGGTTTTCTGGCATTATTGTGTTAAACTGAATATCTGGAAATAATTTGTTGATGTGATTTAGCAACTCCTTTTAGCAAACAAACAAAAAAAATAATTAAAATAAATAAATAAATAAAGCCAAACCTTTGGCTTTCTATAACATAAAGATACAGATTATTTATTGTAGTAAGGTATATATGCATAAGGAATCATAGAATGGTTAGGGTTTGAAAGCACTTTTAAGATCATCTAATTCCAACTCCCCTGCTAAAGGCACGAACACCTCCCTCTAGACCAGGCTATTCACAGCCCCATCCAGCCTGGCCTTGAACGTTTCCAGGGAGGTGGAAATCACAACCTCACTGTGCAACCCATTCCAAAGTCTTACCATTCCCAAGGTAAAGAATTTCATCCTGATATCTAGTCCAAATCTACTCTCTTTTAGTTTAAAACCACTTCTCCTTGTTCTGTGACTATACATACTTACAAAAAGTCCCTCCCCAGCTTTTCTGTAGTCCCTTGTAAGGGAACTGTTAAGTGATGGTCTGAACCACTGGTCGAGCACCTTGTGAAGTGGTGTAACCAGCCCTGAAAGCACAGGTGGAAGCAATTCCTGGCTCCATCCTTCCCTAACTTCATTTTAAGGGTTGGCTGCTACAAGAGAAGGATCTCTACTTAGAGATCCTCTTTTTTGAAGTATTTGATAAGCCCTGATTCTCAGAAAGGGGTAATTCTTTTTTCTGTTTACTGGATTGTGACCTTTACCTTTCTTGGGTAATTTGAGACTGGATTAAAGCAGCTATATTGCCCCTTTCTCTGTAGCCCTTCATCAGGTACTGGAAGACCACAGTAAGGTCTTCTTTCAGCCTTCTATACTCCAGCCTGCAGAGCTCTGGTTCTCTTAGCCTGTCCTTTTAGCGAAAATACTCCAGATCTCTGATTATCTTCAAGGCCACTCGCTAGACCTGCTCCCACAGCTCTCTGTCCTCCTTGTGTTTGCATCCTGAGAAGTGGATGTAGAATTCCAGGTGGGGTCTCATGAGAGCAGAGTAGAGGAGTGGAGCCACCTGCTGGTCACATTTCTCTCAATGTAACCCTGGATACTGTTGCCCTTCTGGGATATAAGCGCATATTACCAACACAGGTTGAATCCTTCATCAACAATGACTCCCAGATTCTTCTCCTTAGGGCTGCTATCAAGCCATTCTCTGCCCAGACTCTATTTGTGCTTGGGGTGCCCTAACCCATGTGTAGGACCTTGCACTTAGCCTTGTTGAACTTCATGAGCTTACATGGGCCCACCTCTCAAGCCTGTACAGGTCCTTCTGGATAGCATCACTTTCTCTATCATGTCATCTGCAGAGGGCGCACTTAATCCTACTGTCCGCATTGTCAACAAAGATGTTGAATAGCACTAATCCCTGAGGAACACCACTTGTCACCAGTCTCCACTTGCTCACTGAGCCATTGACTGCAACTCTCTGAATACAACCGTCCAGCCAATTCCTTATCCAGCAAGTGGTCCATCCATCACATCCATCTTTCTGCAGTTTGGTGACCAGGATGTCATGTGGGACAGTGTCAGATGCTTTGCACAAATCCGGGTAGATGACGTCAATTGCTCTTCCTTTATCTACTGATGCTGTAACCCTATCATAAAAGTCCATCAAATTTGTCAGGCATGACTTGCCCTTGGTGAAGCCATGTAGTTTACCATCAGTTACCACATCTTTATTTTCCATGTGCCTTCAGGAGGACCTGCACAGTGACCTTGCCAGACACAGAGGTGAAACTGACTGTCCTGTAGTTCCCTAGATCTTTTTTCCCCTTCTTGAAAATGGGGATTATGGTTTCCTCATCTCCAGTCAGTGGTCATTGGGAACTTCATCAGATTGCTACAACATTTCAAGTATGATGAAATGAATGACAAAAAGATCTTAGTCTTTTGAATGTTCTTATTGGCAGTCAGAGGGAGGTGAACGTTATCTTGATGCAATTTTTAGAAAGCTATTTCTTTGTATCTCTCTTGTCTCCTCATGACCAGTTCTGCCCTCACGGCTCTAAGGAAACTACTGTTTTATTTTCTTGAGAATAGAATATATTTCACCTGTGTTAATTTGCATCCTCTTGTTCTGTAAGTAAAACTCGTATGAGCAACTGAAAATTAATTTGGAATCTCCAAATGCCTCTGTGTGTATTCCTGTAGCACTAAGCACAGTGGACTTTCTTACAGTGTAGCCTAATGGATGATTCTTCATTTCTGCCATGGGAACACACCAGGAAAATCTTATGGATTTTACGGAATTGAAAGAGACTCTGAACAACTTATACAAGGCTTCATCTAACAACTCCCATGCTCTCCTGCCTCTTCCCATAGTCTCTGAAGAAATCAAGGCCATTCTGCTCATCAAAAACAATCCGACCCCAAGTGAAGGATTTTCTTCATGGGTTATGAAGTCACTTGCCAATATCACAGCATGATTTTCTGAAATATCTTAGAAATATGAGGTATTTTCTCTTCAGAGATGCATTAAGATCAATATTACTGAGAAGGAAAAACAGAAAAATTGTGGAGATTACAGAATCTCAGAGTTATAGGGGTTGTAAGGGACCTCTAGAGATTATCTAGTCCAACCTCCCTGCCAAAGCAGTTCCCTAGCCCAGGTTGCACAGATAGGTGTCCAGGTGGGTCTTGAATATCTTCAGAGAAGGAGACTCTGCCACCTCTCTGTGCAGCCTGTGTCAGTGCTCCATCACCCTCACTGTGAAGAAGTTCCCACACACGTTTATGCAGAACTTCCTATGCATCACCTTGTGGTAATTTCCCCTCAAAAATATGGAAACTGCTAAGCTCCACCTTCTTCCAGTGTTGTAGATTGCCTTGATAGTCCTTTTGTTTGTGTTGCAGAAATGCACCATGATACTGCAGTTCATGGAAACAGTCCACTGCACCTTGATGACATCTGGCATGCATATCTTGGGTGCATTACTTTTTATAGCATTTTGTAATAAATTTTTGTTTATCAAACACAAATGACAATTGTGCTTCCTGCTAGCTAACTACAAAATGGTCTACACACAGCTAGGAGAAAGGTTATCTGGATTGTTCTAGAAAATTCTTTGTGAAAAATCAAATGTTAGTGATAGGCAGTGTTCCTTTAACTATTTTCAAGTTTAATATTGGCCTGAAAGACATCTTGGGGTCAGATTTTTATTTTTTTTTCCCATTAAAACATATTTATCATTATTTTTTTTAGCCTCTTATAACAAAATAACAGATAAAATATAATTCATATAAAGTAAAATTGATAACAGTATTGTGTATGTAGGAAAATAAGCAAAGACATAAAAGTAAGTCTTCAGAAATAGAAAATGGGATATTATTCACAGAAAAAGTAGAAATGATTGCCATCATAATTGTATTTACAATATAGGTTGTTTTTTGTTAGTAAAAAAGAAAAAAAAAAAGAAAAAGAATGAGGGGAATGTTTGTAATTTATTTGTAATTTACATGCAATTGCTTCATATAAAATAAATGGTCAAGCAATTAATACCTCTGGGAATGTGCCATACTTTCAGATAACAGCATAATATTTGTCATACAAATCCACTATGAAAATAATGATGAAAATTTAGTCTATTTCTTTGTCTCCTTAAGTTCTCAAAGTTGCTTTTATGCAAGTTCTTACAAAATGTAGTTGGGCATTAAATCAATGGGGCTTAGTGAGATGCATGTATTATAGTTTAAAACTCTTATTATGAAACCCTTAAAATTTAGCAGAAAAAATGTTATTTCTTGAATGAAAGCTTGATATTTCCCATGAAAGTTATGTTCCTGGTATGCAATTCTGCTAGATTGTTCATCATACCTGAAAAGTTTGTATCTCTCATTGCCAGACTGTGAAAATATATTTAGGTGCAGAGATGAGACTAGTTGAATTTTGAATCCAGAAGTAATTCATTTTTCCACTTGCTGAAAAATAATCCATAACTCAAAAAAATTATCACAACAGTCCAACAGAGACCCTATATGCAACTTGCTAACGTGGAAAAATTTAACCTACTTACTATTTGCCATCTCTCATGAGGTAATTAACATGGACACTTGAAGCTAAGCTGAGATGGATATTGCTAAATATATGGACTTAAACATTTATAGAAGTATTTACTTCGGAAAAAAAAAAAGAAAACAAAAAACCAGCTGTCTTCTGGGATAGACATTGTGGTGCTGTTTGAGAGAGAGAGCCTCAGACTTCTGGCAGATTGGAATGAAACAGGAACTATCACCACTGCCTTCAGTCAACCTATCCTTCTGGGATATGTTCACAGTAAGGGGAGACTTTTTGAAACCATTTGCTAAAATTTGGGAGGCAAAGAAGACAGACATAATGGCTTCCAGATTTTCTTACTGACAGAAGATTTTTTAAAGTGTTCCAATCTGCCTAAAGGAGACTAAGAAGGGGAAATGACCATTCTCTTTCATTCATGATGTAGGTTGTTTTATTCATGACGTGGACTGTTAAGATGTACTGTGTTGCTCTTGTCAGCTGCCCATATATGTGTGTATGAAAAGTTTGTATCACCAGTTCTGTAATTCCAGAGACACTAATGCCTGAATGTTGTCAGTGGACCCTGTTTTGTGATGCAATACCACAGATCTGGTGAAAATAACTTGACTGGATTCATTTTATAGGAGGTATCTTGGCCGCACCTCGAGTACTGT
>VXAB01012083.1:0-14859 GCA_013399175.1 Odontophorus gujanensis
GTCTTTCTTGTAGTGAGGGGGCTTAACTTTCAGTTAAGTGAAACAAGCTCAAAAGTCTTTCTTATCACTGCAAACCCCCAAGATGAGGTTCTGTACTCAGTTATTCTTTTCTTCTAAAAAGATAATTTTTGGTTCTGTTTAAAAGATTAAGTCTACAAATTTCCATGTATAGCAGTTAAGTATCAACAGGTTGAGGTTCAAAGATTCAGACTATGATACAGACGATCTCTTTGTAATGACATACAGTAAAGAATGTTTCAGAAATATGTTACCGGTGACCTCACCTCTGCAAATAAAGACTGGAAACTAAAAGTTAATAATAGCAACTAATAACAAAATACTGCTAATGGGAGAATTGGTAGTAACAAAAGTCAGGAATTCAGGAGAGGTTTTCTTTTAATTTGATTTTTGTATATTTTCAGTATTGTATGATAAAACAAGAATGAATTTTGTCTAATGGATAACGTAAAAATATAATAGTGGAACAAATTGATTTGGTTAAGTAACACAGGACTTGGGGAATTATTAAGCTTCAAAAGAACAAACTTGGGTAATCAGCTGGAAAGGATAATGAGATAAGAGTTCAAGTTTCCAAACACAGCAGAACACAAAATTTTCCAAGGCAAAGATTAAAATCTTGCTAGGAATTTGCAGCATGAGTTACAGGACAAAATATGAATGGAAAAACATCAACCACAGAAGGAGATAAAAAACATTTCAAAAACAAGGTTGTACTTTGGAAATCTCACAGTATAGAGATCAACTGAGAATTATCTGAATTGAAGCTGAGCTATAACTCTGGAGGGAGATTTAACTAACAGGAAAAATTCCCTAAGCCGTAGAAGATAAAGGATGAAAAAAGAAATCTGATTTTCAGGGAAGTTCAGTCAAAGTCAACTTATTTACTACCCCCAAATTAAAAATACTGTTTCTATGTTTATTAAGAACATTAGTTCTTAACAAAAGAACTAAGAAAAGATTTGATATATGAAAAATAATAAAAATAATATTAGGATTAAGAAGTGCAAAAGGAAATTCTAACTGCTAATGGAAAGCAAAAATTTCAAGTTCGTAAATGCCTTGGGCTGGGAATTTCAAACAACTCTCACTTCAGATGCAATTTAAAGAAAAATGGCACATGGGAAAAAGACTTTAAAAATGCTATCAAAGCAAGATTGTATTTATGAATACAGAAAAAACAACATTGTATCTGCATTTAAGAAAGTGGAAAATGAAATAGGAACACGTAAAAACATGCTAGTCTGAATGAAATTGTTATTATCAGCTTCAAAAGAATGTTCAGAAGAATTGTTTTAATGGGAATCAAGATGACTGATTAAAGATGAGCATTGGGACCACAGTGAACTTTACCAGAAATAAAAACCTAGTGCATTGGAAATTTGTGAATAGTGAAGTTCTCTCTCTCTGTTTTGAATGTCTGTTTTCCTCTTGCTAATACTCTTGCATGTTATTGCTTATACACTTTTGTTAGGGGGATGAAGCTTATAACTATTACCAGCAGAGAAGATACAAATACGATACGCAGTAATGAATGGCATTGCAGGACAGTCAATAAACAATGAACTTAATTTATGAATTCTTAAATTAGGTTTACTTGTGGATACTAGCATATTTTTCTGCTGGGGTGAGTCAACATGATAAAATGTTAATTTTGTGTGCAGTATCTGATAGAACCGGTGGTGATGAGCTCTGGGTAAGAGGGCTTGTTCATGGAGTCAGTGGGCACAGGTATGCCTCAGGCCAGTTGCCAGCACACATTTCCTAAACCACCAACTGCAGCCTGCTGGTACCTCTAGAAAACAGGTCATTTGCTGATATTTGCCACTTGTTTTTCTTTCTGGTCTTCTTCAAATAGAGCCACATATAATCTTCTTTTATTTTTGCCTGCTCACAACTCCAGGCCTACCTGCACAGCGTACCTTGGCCATTGGCCACTGAGATGACAGAATCCCTCATCGTCCTCAGGGAGGGTTAAAAATACTTCTTGCATCTGATATCAAGCATTTAAATGAATTTACAGAACTTTACTAGCAATATTTGTAGAGATTAGTTAGAAATTAACATCTAGTGTTGTTATTATTTTCAGACACCCAAAATCAAAGCAATTCTAAACTCCCATCTTCAAGCACTTCTGCCAAGATGGCGATAAGGCTTTGTGCCACAACTCCACAGTGTGTCATTCCTGTCATTTAAAAACAGTCTGCCTCTCTTTCTAAAATTCCTGGGGACTATAGAGTTTGTGCACTATGGATCCAGTGGGAGTACTGGAACATAGCACCTGTCAATTTACAAAAGTCCCAATCTTCATGACTTGCTGGCCCGGTGGAGGGAACTACAGTGCTGCTTATTTCAGGTAGCAGTAACCTTCTCCTCCTGGTAGCCTTACTGTGCCAGCTTCCCATCCGCTCCACAGACACTGACATGCAGCCTGAACTGTAATTGCATGTCTGGCTTCCGGATGCACAGAAATTCCTGGCACCTTTGTCCAAATTTAACCATTTAATTGTTTCTCTGCAGGATTTGCATCTCACCTCAATCTTAAGCTCAATGTAAAAAGCACTCTGATATTCTCTTCACCATAATTCTAGCACAAAATTAGTAAATTTACTGCATGTCTACACACCACTTAGAAAAACATCAGAGGGGATAATTCCTTACAGACAGAATTCCATTAATGCCACTGTAGGAACTGTGTATATTTATGGTTATCACACTGGGAACTTTGTGCAAAAATAAAATAAAATGTGAAATGAAATAAAACTGATATTTTATAAGGGTGAGAGAACAGCTTTGGTTGAGAATTAAATACCTATTTGTGCTACTGCCAAGAGAGTAAAGCAATAATTACAGCAATGTCAGCAACCTGTGACTATGTCTTATTAAGTAATTTGAACATTTTTAACATGAAATGTGTACTGAATAAAAAGAACATGTACTGAGCCAAAAATTAAATAAAATGCATATAATGAAAGGGTAAATATTCTGCAAAAATTAACTGAAGATCAAATCAAAATGAAAAGTACATTAAAAGTTGACAACAACATAAGATTCTGATGACTTTTAATTGCATAGAAGATACCACAGAGAGAGCTCAGTTCCAAAATACTTTTTCATGGCTCCTACAGTTTAGAAAAGAAAAAATTAAAAACACCACATTAATATTCTGGGCAAGTCAACAAAAAGAAATCAAATAATAAAAATGTGCTTGCACATGGAGAAAAGCAGGGTGTGGCTTCTGTATTTGCTGTAATCTAAAATTTAGGTCACTGGCCTCAGAAGTGGTAGTCTTATTATAATACTGTTCTGCCTGACTTTCAGAGAACTTGGAACAGTTATTATGAACTATACTCAGCATTTTAAAATTCTCATACCATACAGGTAGGAAAAGAACAGCAGTATTCAGGACAAGAAGTAGACATAGGCAAAAATAAAAAAAATAAACCCCCTAAACAACAGGATTAAAAAGAATCCTTTTTGACTTCTTTGTTTGTAATACAAGATTAGCATGCACCCAGTTATGGAGATGTTGCAGGCAGAGAAAAACAAAGGCAAAATCTGGGAAGACCATCCAGAATTACAGATCCATGTGTCATCTGTGCATAAGTGATAACATAAGCCATAATGAAGCGATGCATGAAAAGGCTCCTAAAATGAAGTAGTCCTAAAACAAAAACAAACACTGAAACAACAAATGTTACATCCAACTGTCCCCTCCTACCTGAGGTAAATCACCTGAAACAAATGTTCAAAAGGATATAATACAACATAGAATGGACTGCCCTGGACATGAAATACCGACAACAACTGAAGAACTGTAAGAGCATTTTCCACAGCTGATCCAATGCAATGAACACTAGTGACAGACTAAGTAAAGGTAAAACAAATGAAACTCACTTGCATTAACTACATGAAGGTCATTTTAAACTGTTAATAAAATAAATAATAAAGTAAATTCACCTGCCTTGATCCCTGATGAAAATGGGTTGAAATACAGCTTAAAAATGCAAGGTGAGATGGCATAGAGAATGCCAAGTTTTTTAAGAAAACAGTCACAAGCAAATAGAAGATCAAGAAATACCAGAATTAGATTTAATACTACAGTGCTTTGTTGTGCCTTAGGGTAGTGTGAAAGCTGAATAGTTATTCTGACCATAACAGCCCAGACTGTCATAAATGAAACTGAGGGAAAATAATGAAATATTCCCAAAGGTGGAAAAGATGTTTCATGTTGTATCAAATCTGTCAAGGGAGATGACACCACAAGTGCTTGCAGTTTATTAAAAAGACAAATCATGAAATTCTGGCATGCATGCATGATTCAGAATGAACAGTGAAAAATAGGTCCTACTTAAGTAGGAAAAGTAATACTGAAGGGCTAATCATATGTTACAATATTTTAATTAAAAAACATAGTACTGCACTCAATTCTGGAAGGTTTCTAAATTTCTGTTAAATTGTACAGTCCACAGATGTGAATTTCTGTGCCCCTAGTGTCCCATGAATCAACAGATGAGACCATTTTCACAAGTCAACATCCCATCTGCAAGATAAATTTTCTTCCTTGCACCCTGAAGTATTTACTTATTGAAAATAAGGGCAGCAAAGGGTGTCACAGTATATACAGCTCCTACAAGACAAAACAATACCAGAAACAACCAGTGCACAGAGATAACCTCACAATGGTCGTTTCCCCAGACTGTGCTCTCACATCAGTGACAGTGAGAAGACGATACAACATCCCAAAGCTGGATGTACTAACTTGCAGTTAGAAAACTGACTGAACTCCATATCACACAGTGCATTGCTAACTCAAACTATGGTAAATAATTTTATTCATTTTGATACATGGGCACAATACAGTCCTGTGAAGAGCAACAAATAATGTAGCCTAGCTTTATGTTTTGATAAAGGACTTTGAGAATATGTTTCAAGACTGCTGAAAAACATGACCAATTTTTTTGGGGAAATTTGTGTAGAGTGAATAACCCAAAAGAGTAGTATCCATAGGAAATAATGGAGTGGATGGTATGCTTTGTAAGGCTTATCTGGGTGGTAAACAGAAAACCAGTAAATAAAGAAAGGCTCACCTTTTGCATATGGTCAAGGCTCACTCAAAACCTCACAAGGGAAGGATCTCCATCAAGAAATCCTTCCTCAGTGGTGGTCAGTCCTTAAATGGGGTCTGGGAGAGGTGGAGCCAGACTCCACGCCTTCTGGTCGCACAGGTGAATTGCCTTCACCTGTGCTCCTGTGGTTGCCTCAGTGTTCACCTCAGGTGATCAATCAGTGGTTCAGGCCGTGATTCAACAGTTCCCATACAATTTGCGATTCTATTTTCAGTTGACATAAATTACCTAAGAATTTTCAAATGGAATGTACTGAGTTGCAATCATATATACAAGTCAAAGAAAAATTTGATCATGTCTTTTTATCAGACTTTTATAAGCCCTGTCTTACAGAGATAAGTATCCCTTGCTTCACAGTCACAGCTCATTCATGTTATTGCCTCCTGGCAGCGTAACGTTGCAAGAAACTCTTTTCGAGGATGAAGGATAGGAAGAGTAAACTAGTATCAAAAGTCTCTGACAAACACCTTGAGAATTCACTGAGAATTGTAGCTACTTCCATTAAAGAAGACTGATGCTCTAGTTTCACAAAAAAAAAAAAAAAAAAAAANAAAAAAAAAAAAAAAAAAAGCCACAGAAAGCCATGGAAATAAATATGAGGCATTACTTTTGATGCAACCTATGTGCATGCAGACTGAGACAAATCGTCTTCATTCATTGAGGCCCAGGTAAGCCAAAAGGTTGGCCACCTATGGCCTAGGAGGTGAATTTTCTGGTTAAAAGAAATGAAAGAAAAAAGTGGACGTTAAAAATAAAACTGTTAAAGAATCAAAACAAAAAGCAAAGAAACAAAAAGCCCAACCCCCCCCCAAAAAAACCATTGCTTTATGCAAACATCTTCCTTTTAAAGAGGAAAGAAAAAGCAAATAAATTTGGAATACAGCATAAACAGAAGGTATTATTTTAAAGAGCAGTATTTTCAAACTTTCCCATTTGCCATCAACAGCTCTCTAAGTGCTGTTGAACCATGGAACCATCAAGTAAATGAAATCAGTGCGTTAGACAGAAGTAGAAAGTATAGGTGTAATCCGAAGGTCATGGTGACAAAGGAGGCACATGGTGACCCTTGTTATGAAACAGCTCCTAACAGTGCTAGTCAACAAAGCTATTATTTTAATAAAAGCAAGGCACTGCCACTGTAGTCTGTAACAAAATAAATTATGGCTCACAAGAGGCAAATATTAATGAGAAGTTCTCTATCAGAAAGTCTCCTACATGACACACCTTTGAAAAGTGGTTTATATATAAACTCTTTTTTCAAAGTGTTTTTTATACACATATGCATTATATACATATGCATTTTTCTGAAAAAAAACCAAAACAAAACACAAAGAAAACACACACCAGTTCAGTGAAAGTGAGTGTACTACAAATCTGCAACTCTTTCTCTAAATATTTCTGTTTACTGATTAAATAAGCAAAAGTCTTGGATTTTGCTATTCCTAATAACCATCTCTGGCATTTAATAATGTTACACCTGACAAAATTATCCAAACTGTAATTTAAAAGTTGGCTCATACAATTTCTACTGAATCCATTAATCAGAATTGTTGCACGCAGGCAGTACAAGGTCTTTTTATAGCTGCCATACTGTCTTCATTAACATTTTTCTGGTTAGGAACCTCTATACACATAATATGGAGGAGAAAGAGAGAGAACTCTGATAGCAAAACTTGTAAAAACAGCTGCCCACCACAGATATCAAATCACATTATAGGCAAGCCATACTGTGCGAAGGCACAGCCTCTGTTGGGCTTTTTGCACAGATGGTGTCACAGATTTTTAAATTATTATTAGATTATTAGACAATTGTGTTGCTCTCAAACCAAATATAGCTGTTCTGACATCTTTTGGGCACTGCTGCATTACAAATGTGCTCCTGAAATGACCAGTAGTACTTTTTTGGCTTTAATATTGGCAGTACAATTGTTTAAAGGAGACAAGAACTGTCAGCGCGTGACAACAGAGGAAATACAAAGAAAAGTAGCATACTACTCTTCAAATGAAAAGGTTTCTAACCATGTATGTCTGCATATGTATACAACGAAGTAAAACACAACTTGTAAATAGTAATTCATATACTGTTAAGACTCAATTTCTAAATTACAATACTCTGAAATGAAAAACAAAACAAAAAACAAAAAACAAAAAAAAATGTATTTTTCTTTGAACTGTACAGGTTTTAACTTCATTTGAAAACTCTATCCTATAATTTCTCGTTGCTCAGTGTAATGAACCATTAAAACGTAAAGAATTTACTGAGATAAACAGATATTTCTTAAAAAAAGCCCCTTAAGATATTTTTAAACATAAGCCTGAACCGGTATTATTTTTTTAATATATCTTAACATTCATCTCTCTTATTATGCATGATTACTCACAAATGGATCCCTGTGTATTTGCTTTGTATCATCGTTCTTGTATCTGATGGAGTCTTTTGCTGGGCAGCCCCTCCATACGAGCTATGTACCAGCTGGAAGCAGGGGTAAGGCAATTTCTTCCAAAGTTCATAGAAAGGATTTTGTCATTTTGAAAACATGTATTTCATGTTTCAGAAAACACTTGTTCAGTGAAAACTATCCCACGTTGGGAGATTTACTACCATGTTAACTTGCCTATGGCAGCTACCTCCATCATAGTGACTGCTAGCCACTGAAGGAGAAGTGGGAGTAAATGACTTCAAAAGTGATAATAGAGGTCATGCCATTCAGTGGGATGCCACTTCGTGTTCTGCTTATCATGATCTAGTTCCTATCTATCTGTTCCTCCTACCTCTTCTCTACAGCAGCTTTGGTGGCCTGCTGCATACTGAGCAGCAGATGTTCTTCTCTTGATATTACATGCAAATTTTTCAAGCAGCTGCACAGAGCTGATGCTATCATATGAGAAACATCATGACTTTGACTTTCCTAGCTGTCACCAGTTGGCTTTACTTCTTTCCTTTTGAGCCTGAGAATTTTCATATATAAAAAAATGTGTAAATTTATAATAATTATTGCTGTTTTAATTATTGTTTCTGTCGTTTTGCTCATTTCAGTTTGTCTACTTGACAGGGGGCACATGAAACTTTTTTTCCCTTTTCTTCTTCATCTCAAGCAATATTTACCGTATTCTCTTTAGACCTTGTTAAGTTTCTTTTTAATTCCTTGACTTAAAGACTTCCTCCGGGTCTGAACCTATCTGTGAGTGAAGCTCCACTTAAATCAGCTAGCTTGGGAGACAGAATCCTTTCACTGATGAAGGTGAAATACAAAGGAAAACATCATCCAACTCTCTTGATTTTTTTTTTTTCTGCTTTTATTTCTTTTCTTTTTCATGTAACTGAATTGTAAGGAGTTCGATTTATAATTAGCATAGTTTCAAAATGTTTGCTATGGTTTACATGAACTTTTCATGAACTCATAAACACAGGTTTGCTTCAAAACATCTTGGAAGAAATCAATCCTCAGTCTACTGGGAAATATATCAAGAAACGATGCATTCTGACTTCTGCTTTGAAAACTGCAGCAGAGTCTGCCTAGGAGAAGTAGCATACTGCTGCGTGTTTTCTTAAATTCCAGCACTTTACATACTGACAGTCATGATGTAGGCTTAAGATGAAATGTGTGTGCCTATAGTTTTGACCCAACAAAGTATAAACGTTCCTTGTTACTGATATCAATATTTTATGGTAAGCATTTTACAGAAGAAAATAACGTTGTGGAAATAGAGAACTGCAATACATATGATCTAGCAATTTTCCTTTGTATTTTGCCACCACATGGCTTCTCCTTTAGGTGAAAGGAACAAAGCCTTATCTAATTACTTCTACTACTGTGACTCCCTGCTGTTAACCGAGATGCCTTATATCGAGATGGGACATTTCACAGTGACTTTGTTTTCTCTCTGCCCAAATCTCATTGCATGATAGCAGAAACAAGACCTCCGTGCTAAGCAAACTGAGCTCTGTGTCCCAAATAACAAGTACAGTCTTGTAAAAATAATGCATACCAAGCACAGGATAAATTCCCCAGGAGAAAAGCTTATAACCAGAGCTGCCCCTTTATTAAAACCATCTCCCTTCAGCGCATACAGAAATGTTGAGCTGAACAAATGACAGGAGGAAAGGCAAACAATTTTCTTCCAATTTACTTAATGTATTCACCAGACGCACGAATAATGTTTTGTATTGACGAAAGTTGAAGTTGAGGATTTCTTCCTTGCTGACAGAAGTCAAAAGCCAATGTTTGAAACTTGTGAACTGCATTCCCTTTCTTACAGTAGTGTTTCTGTGTTTAATATATAACTGGATGCAAGTTTGCAGATTCCTCCATGCTTGACAACATTCTTCTGTTGCCTCATTGCTGCTCTGATGACCCGAGTATGGTGTGTGTGCTAATAATCCATCTCCTCCCTTGTGGAAGAAAATACAGTGAGAAGGTAGTGATGTGGACTGAAAGTCAATCTCAGCACATGGAGTTTGGGTGCAGGGAAGGAAATGATGTAGATATAAATCCCTCCATCACAAATTTGACTTTTGGATGACAAACTGATAGCATTCCAGCTCTGTATCAACTGTTTGATGGATCATTTAAGCTGGAAAATAGTTCCTTACTCTCATAGTATATGCATAGTTTAGACAAGGATGGTTGTGGGAGTAAGGTGGAATATCTCTCAGAAATTCAAGAATGGTTAATTAACCAAAGGAGGAAGAATACTATCGTTTTTTCTCTCAGAAGAAAACAAAATAACTACATGCAATATTTTTTCTTGGTGAAATCTTTCTACATATATTACATCAATATATACTTATTCTGAAGTGGCTTTTAAATGTAGTTAAAAAAGTAACTTTTCAACTAATTCTATCTAATCATCAGGTTCTCCAAGACTTTTATCTTTTCACCATTTAAGTTTGATAGTTTTTACTAGAAAAGATTTTACAGAGAAGATCTACTTTTCCGATCTTTCCTTAAATTTACCTAATTTCTGTATTTTAATGCTTTGGAGAGGAAAACAGACTATGGTGAATGTTTGATGAAGCAGGATTAAATGTTAATTTAATCCTGGATTAAAATCGTAATTATTATTAGCAGGATAAGGAATACAGAGACACAATATGAAGGGAGAAGAGGCTTCTTGTTTCCATGGAGTCAAATAGTATTTGATGTCAAATGCAATCTCTGCATAAAAACACAATTTATTTTCTAGCAAATCAAATGAAATAATATCTTTGGAATATCTTCATTCAGGATAAAGAACCTTTAATTTCAGTAGACTTCAGACAGGTCTCACAGAATCATCCAAAGACAGAAAGATGATTTCCAGTCTATGGGAAAACATCTGGGGAGAGAGAATTACATCTATCTCTAATACAGTAATTTTCCAACTTCTTTTCCTTGTCAGTTTTTTCTTAGCAAGCTGCTCTAGAAAAGAAATATTATAGAAAAAGGATTATATAATTTGGTCATTTACAAATAGTAATTGCTGCTTTTTCACAAAAATTTTAAAACAAATCTGTAAAATACATACATTAAATAAAGATTTAATTTAAAACTTCAAAGGTAGACCAAATTTGGAAATCAAACAACCCTTTCAGGATAATATTAGCTGGTTATATGGAGAGATTTCTGTCTCAGTTTTTGGAGCTTTTGAGTTTTCGTTTGTTCAACTCCTGAGCTACCTAGTCTGATTTCAAAGATGATTCTGCTCTGAGCGAGGAATAGGGATCTGCTGAGAATCCCTTTCTACATGAATTATCTTTTCATCTTAGGGGCATCCATCTAATACAACTGCAGTATCCTTCCACATAATTAAGAAAATGTCCAAACAAACCCACCAGTATCTCAGTCATCTGTGCTTTTTGCTGAGAACTGGCAATGCTGACCATACCCTATGGTGCTACAGAAAAACACACAGAGTTCTTGGATGCATTCAACTCTGTTTGCCATAGCTAGCCACGTTTACGCTGCATTGACTTCCAATACTGAAAAACTATATTCTTTGGTCTCTCCACCAAGATGATTGTTCTGAACAAGTATGCTCTGATGGTAGCAGTGACAAATCTCAATTAACTTAACTTGCAGTGATCAAAGAGTTGTAATATCTACAATCGATTCACATTTTTCCTCCATTAAGACAAAGATTCACAGCAGACAACAATGCTATGCACTATCATTTTCTGTTTTTTAAATGCATGGATTTAATATTATGTTTATGAACACACCTACTTGAATGTCTCCCCCAGCACCATATAAAAACTGGCACTCAGTGACATACATTTTTCTTATATGCAGTTTCAGAGCAAAGAAACACAGTAAAGTGTTTTCTTTTGGTAGTCTGCATTGAAACATTTCTTTGGATTCCTTTGAACACACACATTACCTAAGTAGTTGGGTGTGCCACATTAAAGAATGATGTCTTATGTCAGTAACAAGATTAAGAGGTTGAATGGGTGCAAGTTCCTAAAAAAAAAAAAAATCATTGTGTATACTCAGTTATCAAAACTTACACAGGTACTTTCCTTTCAAAGGAAAGTAGTGGTCTGGTCATTAAGGGAAGTTGGAGGCTGTTCTTTTTAAGCTTTTTATAAACCACCTTTTGATAACTCAGAATACCAAAAGATAATTTGTGGATAAAGACAGTTCTCAATTTATTACCTTACAAAAACGTAGCATGGAGAGCGAAGGAAAATGAGATAAGAGCATAATGCACCCATTGATGGTAACTACTTTTCAGAGCTTTGCACCTGTTGGACACTGCATGCAAGCTGGAGGCGAGAAGGCATTTCTGTCATGTTAGATGAGGTCAGACTACAATAAGATATTACCAGACCAATACTAGCAAGAAAAACTGTTCATACGAACAGACTATATTGATCAATTGTAGGTACATGTATCTTCAGCCAACAACAAACTGGTGCAGAAGTCTTCTTTCTATTCTGATCTGTAGCAGCAGCTCAGAGAAGAGAGCAAAAATCAACATCATGCATCTGAGCAGTGAACCTACATCAGAGGTCATGAAGAGAAGAGGAAGAGAAGTGGAAGATACTGACTCTTTTTACCAGTTGGGATGGATAATTTACAGCCTGTTAGTCCAGAACAAAACTTGCACAATTTAAAAAACTTGTAAAACTTTACAGTAATCCTGAAGTAAACAAACCGTGTTAGGGATAAAATAAGTGTAAGCAGAAATCGAGTACAGGGTGATCTGGTTATAAAATGTAGAATTAGTGTGCTATATGTTAACAGTCTGACTTCAAAGTCTGCAATTAACTATCACATTAATATTAGGCTGGCAATAGGGCAGCAGTACTTCTCTTTTTCTCTTTCTTTGTTCCATCCTTATGTGTTCAAAGACAGCAAGGAGACAGTGAATTATAACCACAATGTTCTTTTCATACTTCATACATGATACTAAGCATATACTTTTACCTTGCAAAGTATGCTTATTTTAAAAAGTAGAAGGCATTTCAGCTCTCTTGGTTCACTAACTTGCTTCTGTTGTGGTATGGGGAGAAACTAAGATTACACATCTTATTTTCATGTGACACAAAGAACTAAAAATTCAAGGTGAAATATGGGGAGAAAAATGTTCCAGTATTCAGTAATATTTGCATTTTATTTTTTACTAATGACTACGTTTTTCAGTGTTCTAGATGACCGTTAGGACAGCCACATCACTGATACATCTATAGAAGCCTGCTTTATCACACAGGTATGTCAAAAATAAAATCTGTAGTGCTTTATTCTTTAGTGGTTTTCAGAGATCAGCGTTTATCATTCTGTATCTTGTTAGGCAACATTTCTCCAATAAACGCTAGAAATTGAATTGATTGATTCCAACTTTATTAAAGTATTGGTAAAGTGGTGAAGTGTTAATGGGCATGCTTGTCTTGCCATCCACTTTCGATTGAGGGTCATATTGTCATGTAAGTGAAAACAAAGGAGGGAGGAAAATGGCAATCACTCTGCAGAACACAGAATGTTCTGTTCAGGACCTTTGATGAGATTTGCTTTTAAACTGTGACTGTATCCTCAGTTACTTTCTAAACTTATTTTCTATTACTGGAACACAGAAAATGTTTCTCTCACAGATGCAGTAGTTCATAGAAGTGCTTAGGTTTTGGATTACTAGGTTCTTGTAAATTATGCAGCAAACGGAGAAGAAATTGTACACAACCCCTGCAGTCCTTATTTTCTACAGAAGGCAATGTATGCAGTATGTGTATATGAGAAAAACAACCTCTTTATATTTTTGCTGATAGTTTAAATTAGTAATTATTAATATACTAGAACAAGAAACTTCTTAGAAGGAGTAATTCAGATTTCTTGATAAAGAAATCAGAGGATTTAATACAATCCCTGCTGGCTTTTCCCTTAAGTTTTTTTTTAGCAAAGCAACCTTTGATGGGATGCAGCTTTAAATTCATGGACTTCAATGATGTCCACACAATTCCCTGTAGACTTCTAGGATAAAATGTCCTTGTGCCACTTCTAATGTCTACCTATGCGGATACAGCTGGTTTAACTCCCTCTAAAACCTCCTCCATCTTCACTTCAGACTACCTCTAAGGTAACAAATAGAGAAACTAATAAAAACTCGCATCTCTCACAGCTGATAAAGCCAAAACAAAAAGATCTTTGAGCTACTCTACCAGGAGCATCATAAAACTGAAACAGTTCTTCTCAGCCTATATTTGACACATCTGCTTTTTTCTACAATACATATTATGGTGCTGTTTAATTACTGTTGTTGTGACACTTACTGAAGTTTTAGACTTATGGTTTACACTTCTGCTCTATAAAAGCAGCAAATATAAAAGTGAGTTGAATCATAAAGGTCTTAAGTAAAACATAATTTAAAAAAAACATAAAACATCATAGAGGTTTTAAGTAAAATGAAAGACAAATGAATGAAGACAAAGTACAAAGAAATAGAAAAACGCTCTTAGGAAAAAGGTTGTAAACACAGGTCTTGAACTCTCATCTGCTTTAAAAAGACTTGGAGGAGGATGATGTGGAAGCTTTGTAGATGCATACAAGGAGCTCCTTTATAATAAAATTTAGACGGGATACCATCTAAAACAAATATTGTGTTTGTAGAGTCGTGTGACACTGAGGGAGCAATAACAAGTATTTCAAAAATGTAATCTGTTGTGAGCTATCCTTAGAAAATCTGAATGGGAATCAAGAAATTCTGTCAAAGGGCATACTGGAGGAACACTTAAGAGATACTGGAGAGAAAAAAAAAAAAAAACAGATGGGAAAAGACAGATTCAAGCTTGTAGGGATCACGTTGCTGACTACTGAAATAAACGGGCAGGCCAAGGTTGGCTGTATGGACCAAGGTTCAGTGCTTTTGTTAAAATCTGAAGTTTTCCAGGAGCATGGGAGGGATACAGCACAAGCAGTAGACAGACAAAATACTTTCCTTTGCCAGGCTGCTGCAAGACAAAGGTAAGTGGGGTGCATTCCGGAGTATCATAATACCCTGTGACAGAAGAAAACGTTAATTCCGAGAGTTAGACATTGCTTTCAAACAGTTGTATTTAGCAGTTTATGATGGACTAAACCCCTCTGAATTTTTCTGTACTCCTCTGCAATTGATGCCTGAACCACATCTTGTGAGAGTCATTTCCTATGTAGTGTAACCACATTCTCAGTTTCCTGACTTCTAATCACAATATTTATTTTTTTTGTTTAACCAAAATAAATATATATATATATATATAAAA
>VXAB01012083.1:14903-34454 GCA_013399175.1 Odontophorus gujanensis
AAAATGATGAGACATTAGATTGAATAAAAATGATTTATAAACCTTCAGTGTAAGGATATTTAGCCATGAGACAGCTGAAGTCTTACTCCACAGTTAGTCAACTTATTTAACTTGGATAGCAAGCACTTCTCACTGCCAAAAGGCCAGAATTAGCTTGGCAATTGGAAAAAGAATACAGAAAAATCTCTATGAACATAAGGGAAATTTGGTGAAGATTTACTGCGACTTGAGATTTCATCTGGATACGCAATAGAACTAAAATCTGGACATAGAAAATGCTCTGTAATCACTTGAGAAGTATAAGAAAAACACACTTAGACCCATACATAGATGAACTTCTCTAAAAGAACAATTTTAGAAGCCATTCAGTTTTTTTCCTCCACGCATTCACGCAAACAGTCCACTATGCTCTTTTGGATCTTCCTCCCATAAAAGCTGAAGATGATAAACCCTATATATTTTACATTGTGAATATTAAGTTCTGCTTATATTCAGTGATAAGTTTAAAAAATAACCAGGTTCAGTAACCAAACCACTCATGTTCATGAACGCTGATATAAAAATGGTTCTCACCCTGTAAGCTGAATGATTGGAAGTGTGACTAATTGCATAAAATGGCAAGAAATTATTCATGTAACCTGAAAGTGGCAAACACAGGCTCATAGTACATTAAATGGAGAGTGTGTGGGAAAAATTCTTTTCTAGTACATTATTTTAACATTATTGTCATAAGTGAAAAACAAACAAACAAACAAAAAAAAAACAACAACAACTTTTGTTTAAGTTTTAATGATAACTTAAGAATGGAGAACAAACCAGTTAAGTCAAACCAAATCTGGATACATTGGCAAAGCATGGAGTGCTTGGATCAGTGTTTGTGTCTCATTTCAGATGAGCCAGTCACAACATTCGAATCCAAATTCATATCAGAATTATAAAAACCTTGGAGGATATTCAAATAGATCTTTCTTGCTTGAGACTATGGTTAGTTTTCAAACAGTATGAAATTTGCAGTGGATTGGGAGTTTTCCATGCCTTTGAGATGATAAATGTTGCTTTCTGGGATGCTATGTGATTTTTTAAAGCTTCTCTTTCCCAGAAAGCTTAACATACACACCAGAAAGAAATGCTAGGCACTTATCACTGGGATTGAAATGTAGTTTATAGAAATAATGAATCTTTGCTTGGATCCATGCTTTCACTTCTGTTGCACATTCAGGGATTATGTCAAGGTAGGAAAATTGTGTTTTATATTCATGGGTGTTAGATTCATGGGAGTTTCATGCCAAAAAGGTGAGCTGTACCAGCAGTTAAGGACACATAGCTACACTTACTAGTACATTTTTATAAATCAGGAATTATCACAAGCATTTTGTTTTAATCCAAGCACTACGAGTAGTGCTGCAGTTCACAACTGAGGTCACTTGAGGTGCCCCTACAACCTTCAGTTCCTTGGATCAAGTGACTGCCCAGAACACACTGCATGTGCCAATCCATGTGCCAATCCATGTGCTTGAGGTTGAATGAGCAAGCATTTTTGATGCAGACATTTCTAATCAAGACACACATCACCAAACTACTTGTCTATTTTTTTTTTTTTTTTTTAATGAATAGTAAACTAGAGTTGTGACTCTCTGCAACTCATCTCTTTTCATGATTAAATCCTTGGACTGGAGGATTGTTGGTCTCTCTGTGAGACTAGAGAAGGACATCTTCCCTTCTCAGGTCCGTAGTGGTTGTTAGCCTTTCTGAGACCAGTGATGTAGGAACATATACATGTTTGGAGGAGAGCATACACTACTGTTTCATAAAGCTGCTTGATGATTTTAAAACACTTTTGGTACAAAATGGTCATCAAAACACACAACGTGAAAATGCAGAAACTACTGGTCTGCTGGCAATTCAGATGTCTCCCCCTGGGATTGCTTTTACTGGAACTTGAAAGTTCCAGTAGAATCAAAAGTAGAATCCATCATAGAATCAGAAACTATCCTGAACTGGTAGGGATCCACAAGGATCAATGTGTGCAAGCACATCAGTTTTAACTTTTTCTTACTAGTATATATTTTGGGGACTAACAACCATATGGTGAAGAAGAAGATATCTATTAATCCTAGCTATCTCCATAAGAACACAAAATCAAAGCGAGCACATCAGAATTCTTCAGTGCCACAATTAGTATGCTCTTTTGTGTGGGCAAAACAGTTGTGGTTATAGCACTCTGGCTATGGATTGCACATCCCCACCCACTCACACACACACGCTCCATATCCTTTGGCAACAAGTCATTTTAGATGTACTATTTGAGGCAATGAGCAGTATTGAGCAGAAAAACATTTTTTTTCCAATAACAATCTGAACTGAGAAGTGCTGACTCTAAATGCAAAAAATAATTTCTCGGTTTAATTGACTGGCTTTTCAAATTATGCAGTTTATGCTACAATGAACCCACTGCAGCCTGCTTTTTTTCCATACTCCTTCCCCTTCAGAAAGTGCCAGATGTGGTTGTGGTCTCCTCCACAGAGTTTGGGAAGACATCTGTGGACAAGGAGTATAACAATTTATTCCAAATGCTTGTTCTCTTAACTGATGACTGGTTTTCAAGAAACTGCTTGCTTTCAAAACCCTCATAGGCAATGGGGACAACAAAGGGAATGTTTCTAAAATGATTCATTGTTAAGAAGGAACACATTAGGAATTCATACTGCGTGCTTAAGTTTAACGATGATTTCACTCCCATAACTTAGCCGAAGAAATGGAAATGCACAAATTCATCTTTGAAAAAGGGCAATGCTGAAGAATGTCTCAGCTAAGCTTATGTTAAACCAAAATGTAGAAGGATATAAGCTGCTTGCCTTTACATGGGTTTTCTGTGCTCTGGGTCCTTTACAGAGTTGTGCTGATTAAAAATAAATAAAATAAAATTAAAAAAGCATGTGTAGCTGAAGTTTTCTATTAAATTAGATTTAAAAGGAAATGAAATAATTGATGGACTTTTATAAAAAGAGGTTAGTGTTATGAAAGCAATGATAGACTGATGCATAGGGTATCAGCTACATGATCAAAATGTAGTGCTTGGCTTATAGATTTCAGAAGCTATGAGAGATCTCTCTGAAAGACAACAAAGAAATGGGAAAGAAGGGGATTTGCTTCAACTGGAATGAATGCAAATGGCATCTCCATTCTTTTCATTCACAGCAATCTGCCACCTTTTCATTTCTGTTTCACACAAACCAGGAGATAATAGGGATATAGTAATGGTATAAGTGGACAGAGGCTGACCATTAAAATGTTTACCATTTCAGCATGTGGCTGCAAATGCAATAAAATTGAAACTGGAAAGGTGTTAAAATTGCTGCCGGCTTCTATTCATTTGAATGGCAGCAACCCAGAATTCTGTTTTATGGTTTCATGCAGAGGGTCAATCCATTATCTTTTTTTCTTCCTAGGATCAAATAGCATTTCTGTGAGGATTAGGTCTCTGTGGCATACTGAAGTGGAACCAATGTGCAGAGGTTCAAACGTTGAACCAATTTCAAAATTGAACTGCTTTACAAACAGTGAGTTGACTTACAAATTGAACTTTAAAATATTAAATGGATTTCTGAAAGTTCAAAACATGGAGATTCTCCTTAAAAATTATTAGGTATAAACCCAACAAACATCCATAAAAATCATGAACACAAATAATACGAACAATGGAACAAATCAAAGTAGCAAAATATTAAGAATGATTTTCCCTCATTTTCTCTCTATATGGTGAAAAAAGTATATAATGTCCAGAAAACAAAGGAGACTGTACACTTCTCTTTAGGGTGGCAGAAAAAGAGGCAGATAAGTAAAAAAAGAACATTACACAAAGTACATATATATTCTGCTTATCAAAGGCAAGGATTTGAAACAAGGCTTATAAAACAAGTGTTACGCATATCCACAAAAACCAGGAAAGAAAGCACCGCAAAATTACGGGTATCTTTTAAGGTAAGGATGTATTTTCTTTATTTGAAAAGGAAAAATGTCTTCATTAGGCTTACGACAATTATAGATGTAATCAAAGAAGGAAAAGCATGTAGTAAAGAAATATCAACTTATTTACTTCAGGTTAAATAAATAAATAAATAAATGTGTATTTACAACTCGATAATCGAAACTCTTCACGAAAACAGAACACAAAGCAACACTGAAAACAAGCACTTAAAGTCCATAGTAGACAATGAAGAAGAAAAAATAAAAGGAAGCTGATTAAGATTTTATTTTTTTTTCAGTTTCTTTTGTTTTAACCTGCGTATTCTCAATCTTGTTCTGGCAACATGTGCATGCAGCAAAATCTGGGAGTGAATGGACATCCCCACGTGGAAAGCAAGTAGGAATGCTTAAAATGAGAAACCTGACACGATCAAATATCAAGTAATAACAATTTGATTGATTATTTAGAACCTTCAGACAAAATTCATCTTCAGTCAGCGTTAATTCAATCCACAGTTTGAGAGGTGTTTTCCATAGCGTAGCTGAACTATTGCTTAAAAAAATGCTTAGTAAGAACAGGTCTATTTATGTTATTTACATGCTGAGGGCTTTGTTTGTTTTTCAGTATGAGCAAATACAAAGAAGACCAAGTGATATACAACCTATTCAGAACAAGCTCTTTGCAGTTGTCATCATAGTACGGCAACATAATGTGATGAAGTAGACAAAAAAATGTGCAAGGTTTACATAGATGATTGTGAATTTATGGAAGAGAAGTGATCAGGATAAAACTATTTTTTTTAACTCTTTTTCAATATTTAGAAATTTTTATTTCTTTAAAGTTGAATTCTCAAATTTATACATTCTAATTCCCAAATAAAGGCAACATTTTCTCTTGCACACTGTTATCTTTAAACCAGGACAAAACTCTCATAAGCCCTACGTAATTGTGTTTTTTCTCTTCAGGAACTCCCCTACAATTATGAGAACAGAAGATTGCTAGAAATGAATTAAGAAGCCAAAAATCTCAGTGAGATCCAGATAACAGAATAAATTACTAGGGTACTTCTCCCAAGTGTTCGGAAGCTTTAACAACCTGAGTACTGGTAGATATGGAATCAGTATTATCCTCATTGCATGCTACTGGTGCAGATAAGACTGAAAGAACTCTCACTTTTTAAATCATTATCAGAGTTGAAAAAGCTAGGCTTGAATCTCAGAATGGTTTGAGTTGCGAGGGACCTTAGAGACCAACTAGTTCCAACCACTGTGCCACTGACAGGGCTGCCACTCACTAGATCAGGCTGTCCAGGGCCCCATCCAATCTGGCCCTGAGCACCTTCTCCAAGGATGAGGCACTCACAGCTTCTCTGGTAACCTGTTCCAGTGCCTCACCACACTGTGAGAAAAAAATTCTCCCTAACATCTGACCTAAATCTTCCTTCTTTTACATTGAAGCCATTCTCCCATGTCCTATCACTATCTAGCCACCTACAGGGGTCTGTCTCTATTCTGTTTATAAACTCCTCTCATGAACTGGAAGGCCGCAATGAGGTCTCCCCAAAGCCTTCTCTTCTCCAAGCTAAACAAGCCTGTCTCCCTCAACATGAGAGGTGTTGCAGCCCTTTGGTAATCTTTGCGACCTTCATCTCCTGTTCCAACAACTCTGCAGCTTTTTTGCACTGAGGCCCCAGTCCTCAATGCAGTACTATAGATGGGATCTCAGGAGGGCAGAGTAGAGTAGAAATAATCACTTCCCTCTCCCTTCTGGCCATCCTTGTGTTGATGCTGCCAGGGATATAGCTTGTCTTCCAAGCAGGAAGCAAACACTATTGGTTTGTGTACAGCTTTTTATCTACCAGGACTCCCTTAGCTCTTCTCTGCAGGGCTCATCTCAAAGAGTTCAATGGGTCGTTCTCCTACTGTACATATACCTGGGATTATGCTGAGCCAGGTGGAACACCTTGCACTTGAGTACTTGGTCAGGTGGAATCTCACTAGTTTCTTGCAGGCCCATTTTTCAAGCCCCTAGAGGTCCCTCTGGATGGCATCCCTTCCTCCTAGTGTACCAACTGCGCCACTCAGCTTGGTGTCATCAGCAAACTTGTTGGGAGTACACTCAATCCCACTATCTATGTTACTGGTAAAAAATTTTGAAGCGTATAGGTCCCAAGACGGATCCCTGAGGGGCACCACTTAGGACCAGCTTCAACATGGGCATAGGATCACTGACAACATCAGTTCTCTTCTCTGTCTTCTATATGCTATAACATCTCTTCCAGGAGGATCTGCTCCACGATCTTCCCAGGCACAGAGGAGAGGCTCACTAGTCTGTAGTTACACAGGTCTTTCTTTCACCCTTTTCTTAAAAATGAGAATAATGCTTCCCTGTTTACAGTCACTAGGGACTTTACTTGACAGCCATGACTTCTCAAACATCAGCCAGATCCTTCAAGAGTTTCATGCATTAAATCTCATGAGGCAGTTACTGACTTGGCTCTGCTTTGGAGCATGGAAGACTTGTTTAAAAACACTGGAAGAGATTATATCCTTTCAGAGTTGGTAAAAATTTATTTAAAGGACATTCGATCAATTCTGGGAAAGCTCTTCCAACATCACTTTGAATCTCATATATTAAATACATAGAGCGAGCTCAGAACAATATATGCTCAGCAAAATATTATATCCTACTGTTAGGTAAAACAGTGAACAAGAAAATGTAGCACATGCCAACACACTAGATGACAGAGTTGTCTTGTAAACTCCCACGCCCAGAGGACATCAACAATGTATATGGTTAGAAGATGGCTTTTTGATGTCACAATGAGCATGAACATACTCAAATTTTTCCAACTAGGAACAAAGACAGTTTTTGTACTCGATAATGTACTGCCTGTAGTCAAAAGATAAAATGATAGATCTTCATATTGTTTTCAAATGTGTTCATAAGATATGACAGATTTTCATTAACATGCCATTCCTTTTTATTAATGCGTGTAATTTATTAAAGCTGAGCTACAGCAGCACTGGGCCAAAGTTTAATATTCTCAGAAGAAATAACATAGGGAAACTAAAAAACATCCCTTACACACAAGAAGCAGGCTAATGCATAAGAATGATCATGAATGGCTATTTTTCTCCCTCTATTTGAAGATACTTATAGCTATATGAACTGTCCATTTGTGCAAAAGTTGTTAGATGTGCTGCTAAGACATCTCTGTTCACTGAATGAATTTTGCTTTCCAAGAAGGAAAACACTGAATTTTGTAATTCATCAGGAAACGTTCCATGCCTTGCTCGCCTGTGTTTACCAAAGATAAATTTTGAACATCTGGAACAATTTCTTAGATCAATTTTTTAATAGTCAGTATCTAACAAAGGAATTACAATCATATTTTTCTAAATTAGGCAACAACTCAGCAAGCTATTAAGATATGTCTTTTGGAACTATAACAGAACTTAGATCAGAAAATATTATTATTAAAAAAAAATAAAATGCTGACCTACCATCATTATCAACAAAACATGAAAAAAATATGCTTTTTGAAGAATTTTAAAGAATTGCTGTTGGCATTGCCAGACAGATACATTCTAGTAAGTATCTCACATCTCAATGGCAGACAATTATCACACATTCATAACTTCAGTCGGGAAAATAGCAGAGAGACTACTTTTTTGTTTTTGTTGTAACTTGAAATTCGGAAGTGTTAAACTAAGAGGAAGATAGAAAGTATCCACATTATAAATCTCTAGACAAAGTACTGTTGACCGTGGCTAATATAGCTTTACTTTTTTGATAGACGAAAATACAGTTGTATGGTGAACCAACACAAATAAAAAGGAATCTTTACTCATTACTAAGCTTTTCTAAATGTTTAGATTTCCTATGTTTTTGTTTTGTTGTTTTATTTTTTTTTCCCTAGAAGTGAAAAATGTTTTACTGGTCCTATTTTACACTAACTTTCTAGTCCTCATAGCTTCAACTTTAGCTTAACATTTTTTAATTATTTTTGTTTTTAAATGTTATGCATCGTGAAATATATCACAAGCTAAAGAGACACAAAGGAACTGCAGTGTAAAATGTGCTTTGAAAATCTCTTAAAGTAATTGTTAATTTACTGGTGTTGCCCTGCTCCTGCAGGCTTTAGGACACAATTACACTTGACTGTGCCCTCTATGGGAGGACCAAACTGCTTCCTGAATCAGTTCAGTCTCCTAAACAGAACTGCCTTACTGCTTCTAGAAGACATGAAAATAACCAAGCATGAGCTTTATACGTTCTGTGTCTTTAGAAGAAAGAAACAGTATGACCATTTTTTATACTTGGGATAGATGAATGAACACCTCAAAGGGAAAGAAAACGTAGATAAACTGAAAACAGTGAGTAAAGAACAAATCTAATTATGTCTAGATTATAGCTTTTAAAATACAGATCGTAAGGTGATCATTAACCTTCTGTTAAGTGACCTTCTGACAATTTTATCCAGTAGCAGTAAAGAAGAAAAGAAACAACTTGCTCAAAAGCTGAACTTAACACTGTGGTTTGAAAGAATGCAAAGTGTATTTGCATAAGATAACAGAAGGATGGTCTCAATAGCCTGCTTACATGCAGGTTTGATCTTCATTGGACTTGCAGATATCCAGTTAATAGGGAAGCTTGCACCACACCTAAATAAATAAATGAATGGATAAATACAGTTATATGTCTAAATCCCTTTCTGCTTTTAGCACCACATCCACAAAATTCAGCTGAAAAGCATTTATTGAAAAAATAAATAAATAAAGTTCATCTCAGCAGTTTGTATATCTTAAGAACAAGACCAAAGCAAAAAAAAAAACAACAAATGAACACAGTAAGCAAGAATCATAAATCAGAAACAGTTCTACGGGAGGGCACAACTTGTGTACAGTATCTATAGTAGCTTTATAGACATCTCTAAGAGCTGGAAGGTAATTAGGGAAAAGATATAAAAAATCCTGGACATCCTACTAAAATAAAAACTTGCTAAAAAACTGAAAATTAAAACCACAGTCACAAATTATTCTGGGAATAAAAGAAAAAATTTCTAGTAACAAACCAGCTAACTCTTTACAGATCCAACATTCTTTGTAATATCAGTATCTGCTCTATTTTGTTCAATATTATGTTAGAAAGAAATCCTGGAGGCTTTCCTGGGTAAACCATGTAAATCAAAATTGCTGTCTTCATGCACTATGATGTTTTTGACATCCCACTGGAAAGCACCATTCTCATGCACTCTGAAGAGCATTATGTCATGGCTTGTCCCAAGCAGACCCTTCCTAATCATATATATTGTCCCCTGGTAAAATGCAGTGGAAAGCCACAAAATGTTCAATGCTGTTGCTGCTATGTGGAGCAACTGAAAACACCACAGAGCCTGATAACTGTTTGGTGAACGCAGTAGACATGAAAGACCACCCAAAACTCAACTGCAGTTAAGTTACTGATAAATGGTATCTAGCTCCTTTCATCATTTTTCTCCCCTCTGATATTTAGGTTTTCTCACGCTTCAATATCATATCACATCAGATGAAAATTTTTATAGCCTTCCATTATTTTGCATCTCTCCCACTGAAAGGATTGCCTTCAGATAGGCAAAAGTCACATATGAAAATGTCAGTTATACCATTACTCAATCTGGTTCTGGATCATGGAACAACAAAGTGGGTTTCTGTAATCGCATCTTAAGAAGATAAGTCTTATCATAAAGAGAATATAATCTTGGTTCTCATTGAAGAAAATATAAGTGAAAGGAGAACATATAAACTAGAGCTGAAATAACAGTGTTATCTTGTAATTCTATGGAACACAATATTCACCAGTAAACCACCCTCATCAGGGTACCAGGAATTCTGGCCCAAAGCATTCTAACAGAAAAGAAATCAAATGAAAAACAGACAGTTGTGCTCATCCAGATGTGAGTAGGACTGAAACCTTTTGTACTAAATCCACTTCAAGGTACAGAGGAAAGCTCTTATAATTTGGAAAAGTACCATCCAGAATTACAACAAATGTGAAACATCAGTTTTCGATGAATTGTAATTGGCATCACTTGAGCAAGAAAGACTACATTGCAACTTGGAGCTCCATATTCTTGCTAGTATTTATAATTTTTCCTTTTCTTTTTTAGTACTGTAAAACTGCTCTCAAGACATCAGACTGCACAGTAATTTTAACTTCATAAGAAATTTACAGTTTCATATCTTTCCTAATGGGATTACCTGAATCATTTACATTTCAGGAAATAATTTGAGCATCAATCACTCTGACTCATAAGAAAGAGCACATAAGAAGGATCAAGATGAATCTAAAAGTTGTTTTATTATTAGGAGTTCATTTTTAAAGATTCTGACATTTATTTTCTTGAAATCAGAGGCAGTTTGAGAGACTGGTTTGCTGCACTAAGTTTCGTCTTTAATACATGAATCGTAGAAATAATTGTTATGTTTGAATCCTGATTATATAATTTTCCGTAGCTCTATTTGACATTATTGAAGTCCTCCATAGAGGTGCATGCACATATATATGGTTTTAATTATACTAGCTTTTATAAGCCACTTGATTCTTGCTTTTCCTGCAAGCTAGTTAGTATTTTCATCAATTATTCTTTTAAAATAGTAATAGGTCTCTGATCAGAAGGATCCTCCTCATGAATTCATACACAGCCACAGTGTAAATTCTGCTACAATGTACAAGTACAATGGAGTAAGCAGGTGTATCATACCTTATACAGGAAGAAAACCCTATAACATCTATCAACTTCTGAGTATTTGGATAGTCTACAGAAAACAAAAATAACAATTGTTTGCTTCCATTTTTGCCAAGATCATAATTCTCTAATTAGTTTTCTCAGTGTTCTGTGTTAATAAGGAAATATGGCTAATTTTGAGTCCTGGTGGATGACAGGCTGGCCATGAGGCAGCAGTGTGCCCTGGTGACCGAGAAGGCCAATGCTAGCCTGGGTTGCATTAAGAAGAACGTGGTCAGCAGCTGAAGGGAGGTGATCCTCCCCCTCTACTCTGCCCTGGTGAGGCCTCATCTGCAGTACTGTGTCCAGTTCTGGGCTCCCTGGTACAAAAAAAGACAGGGATCTCCTGGAAAGAGTTCAGCGGATGGCTACAAAGATGATAAAGGGCTTTGAAAACCTCCCTTATGAGGAAAGGCTGAGAGGCCTGGGTTTGTACAGCCTGGAGAAAAGAAGACTCAGAGGGCATCTGATCCACGTCTATAAATACCTAAGGTGTGGGAGGCAAAGGGACAAGGCTGGACTTTTCTCTGCAGTGTGTGGTGATAGGATGAGGGTAAATGGCCACAAACTGATGCATAGGAAATTCCACACAAATATGCGTGGGAACTTCTTCACAGTGCAGGGGATGGAGCACTGGCACAGGCTGCACAGGGAGGTGATGGAGTCTCCTTCTCTGGAGGGGTTCAAGACCCGCCTGGATGCTGTGCAACCTGGGCTTGGGAGCTGCTTTGGCAGGGGGGTTGGACTCACTGATCTCTAGTGGTCCCTTCCAGCCCCTACAATTCTGTGATTCTATGAAATTCTTTGTAAGTGAATTAGTGATCAACTCAGACAGGATTTTCAGATTTCCACCCTAACGTAAACAAGGTTGTCAAACAGAATTTGTTCTCCATAGTTGCTATTACTACCAAAAATCCCAAAGTTGCAGTGCTGATTTCTACTTGTACAGAAATTTTTTTACCAGTCTGCAGAACACTGCTATAGGGCGAGATCATACAAACATATTCAGTACATTCATTTTAAGTCCAAAAATATCACTTGACCAAATGTATCTGACAAATGCATTATGACAGACCTTTCAACTGAGATTTTGCAAGTAACTGAGAAATTAGATAAATTAGGCACATAAGAGCATATATCCATAGTTATAGGTAGAATTCCTCAGCTCTTACTTAGAAGGAAATAAATATGACAGAGATTCTAGGAAATACTTCTCTGAAGGAGTAGTCAGGCACTGGAATGAGCTACCCAGGGAGGTGGTAGAGTAACCAAACCTGGAGGTATTTAAAGAATGTTTAGACATTGTGTTAAAGGATATGGTTCAAAGAGAGCTATTAGTGATAGGTGGATGGTTGGACTGGATGATCTTGTAGGTCTTTTCCAACCTTGGTGATTCTATGAAATGAAAATCAAAACATAAAAGAAGAACAACGGAAAGGGAGAAAATGTTTCTGGTACAATAAATATAACAATCTGGAATTCAGATTATGAGAGTAAAGAATTAGCAGATTTTACACCACAGAGGAGAGATTCTGTACAATCTGCTAAAAATAAACTCTTTGTTCCTTCCATCTTACTACCATAGAAAGAACTTAGTTCAGAAGAACTAGAATAAAAACAAACAAAAAAGTTCTGTCAGTGATACACAGAAAAGAAAAAAATAAACTGTATGAAATGTACTAAGTAAGTTACCTAATGGGAGATTTATATTAGCGCTTGCCTTTACAAGCACTGAATTTATATCTGGCATAATGAAAGTTTTACTAAATTTATCCCTGTCATTTTGACTTCAGAGTTGCATTATGGAGGACAACTGAGAATTGGACTTCAGGAATAAATAAATTCAGCCCTGTTGCTACCAGAACAAAATTCCCTGTATACCAAATAACTTACTGAAATCTATAATTCAGCAATATCATAGACCTTCACATTTACTGAGATTTTATTAAATCAAAGAATTAAAGAACCAAAGAAAGCAGGGAAGTGTAATAATAATATAAAATACAACACTTGGAATGTTTGCATTTCAAATTTTGGAACCAAGGAGTAAGAGAAAATAATTACCAACTCTTCTCCTTTTAAAAAGATTATTTTACAGTATTGGCTTTATAGAAGTACTATGTGTCATCAGGTTTAGGTGTGCATGGATGAGTGATAATTTTGTAAAGCAAACTGGATAGGCATATTAATAGTTCTCAGATGCTTCTGAATGGGACAGAGACAAATTAGAAAGATCATAACTTATGTAATTGTCAGCACCATTTATCATCCCATAAGCTAATTAAAGGAGAACTCTATAAATAAATAAATAAATAAATAAGCAAGCAAGAAACCGTTAATAAAAGGACTATTAATATTGATCTGTTGCCTCGATTGGTTGTCTGTCTCTTGCTGTGATCTTCTTTTCCTTTATGTTGGGATTTTCATTTTGTCTTCCATTTTTGCCCAAAGAGGTACTCTGGAGCTTTCCCCCAATAAATACTTGCACAGAGCTTTCAGTCCTGTCAACTTCTTTGTTATTTTTACATTTGCCAATTGTCAGTGTTTGTATTTCATTCCAATGATGAATGGAGGCATTAGATTTCAGCATTAAAATGTAGTTAGGATTGTAATGAGCATCATTAGGAAGCATAATGGGAATGAACACTGGATCTCATTTTAGGATTCTTTCTTTTTCAGTTTGTTTGTTTTTATTTATCTTCCTTTCTTGCTAACAGGCAGGTGAAAGCTCTACAGTGCTTATTTATGTCTTTAAAACAGACAGTCACATCTTCTTATCCAAGACACCTGATTCTTTTAAATCATGTCTTGTTTTTTGATGTTAGAGCTAGACAGTCCTTGTAAAAGCATCATCACAATCCATTCTAACACACATACTTTGATTCTGCCTTGTAGCTCAACTGCATGTCCCTACTGAATATAAATTTTTACATAAATTTTTAAATGAATATAACCCATTCTTGCACATAAATCTGAATAGATTCAATTACTTTTTACAGAAATGAATAGCTTAGTACTCTGAGGTTGGCCATATAGGAGAAAATTGCAAAATGAAAGATAATCTATATTCCAGCTGAGTGATTGGCACAAATTCTTATTTTCAAAAGTTTGTAAAATATTTACAATATCCTGGCTCAGGCTCCTCTACAGTGCAATACTAACAGTAAACACTGACCCCTCCGGGAATCCTACTGCATTTGTGAAGGCGGGATTTTGTTCTTTGCAGGTTAAATATAGATTAAAATCTGTAGTCTGCAGTTTGATTTCAGTCTGTATTAATTTCTTGCCCTGGTATTTTTATTTCAACTAAGACACACTTTTGGAATGATACAAGGCTACACTCAGGAAGTATGCACTTTTTCAACTTCTTTGTGCAGACCACAGACAAAGTCAATTAAACACATCCTTTTATGCTTTGTAATTGCAAAGAAAGAAACAATACAGAAGACAAGAAAAGCAAAACAGAGATCACTACTAATCAGTAGGTAACTCAATGCATCTTATGGTTTCTAATACACTGTGCATCATGTGGCCTAAACAAATCACTATCCATGTAAACCCAGCAGTCCAGGAAACAGAAACCTGTAAAAGGCAAGGCTGGAATGCAAAGAATCCTGGAAGGGACTTCAGACTGAATGTAGTCATTGTGTCAGTTATGTCAGGTTTGGTTTTTTGTGTGTGTATGTGTTTGTTAGTTTGTTTTGGTTTTTTGGTTCTCAGAATATAAATGGGGGGGAAATGTAATAATCACAGAATGGGGCTTGGGTTGGAAGGAACCTCAAAGATCATCAGCCGTGGGCAGGGACACCTTCCACTGGAAATCAGTGCCTGCTGAGGAGCTAAATGAAAGCTATATGTAGATATGTGCTGCTGGAAAAATATACGTAGATATGTGCTGCTGGACAAGAAGGCTACACATAATTCATATGTATCGCAGTACCTATGTGACAGGTATTAACTTCCTTTTAGCAATCTGAAACTTGACAAAGAAAGAATCAAGAATAGAAAACATAGACCGAAGCTTGTAACTACACCATGGGGTTTGCACAATCATAAACATTTTTATGTAGCTGGATTCTGATATGAATTGTGGTCAGAAAGTACTTACAATAAAAACAAAGGGAACTGTTAAAACTGGTAAGCCTGTTTCCAGAAAGAGTGGGAGATAAACATAATTCTATTTGTTTGTCCTTTTCCTCTATCCCACCATTACTTGTTTATCTGCTGCTACACTTCCTTCTGAGTGTGCTATCTAACCTTCAGTCTTAATTCATAACAACTTCTCACTTTAAAAAGTCTTCCTCACATACTAGCAACATGTGTGACAAACAGAGCTTCAATTTGAAAAGGATAAAAATGAAAGGAACAATTTGTGAAAGTAAGAAAGGACATGAGCCTGGTGCTTTATGAAGCAGAAATAAGCTCGCTCCTGACCACTCTGTTTGAGACATCAGCATCAGCTGCTGTTCCTGAGCCTCGGCCTGGTTCAGAACCATTCTCCAGCTTTCCCTGTTGACCTCCAGTTGTACAAAGGGAGGGGTTAGTCCTGACAGTAATCTGATTGCTTCACCTGGAACTCTGGTCCTTTGATCCTACACAAACTCTCCATTTTTATCCTTGTTGATAATTTCTAGTAGACAAAGCGAAGAGAAACAAAATGCAGCATGGGAATATCAACTTTCACACTAGTCCCTGAAAAAATGACTATGATTAGGTCACAGAACGCAACGTCAGGTCTGTTAGGAACTTTGTTCTCTTTAATTGGTGATACTGTTTATGCTCAGTCACTGCAGAACCTAAAACATCACATGATACATGATCTCTGTAGGAATAAACAGCAGTTGAGAAATATAATAGAATTTCTGAAATTGGTAATCTGAGGGTATAAGAGTGATGAATTTGTCTTCCCTAGTAAATGATCCATCGTGATAACATTGTTGAACTAACTTTCCTTACCTACATGAATTATACTCCATTTATTTCCATTTGCAATTTCATAACAAAGACAGATTACTGGAAATATTGGACTTTCTTCCACTTGCATAGCCTAGATTTTACACTTTCACACACAATGAATGTTTCAAAGCAAGTATGGGAAGGGAACGGAAAGGAAAAATGAATTATTAAGGCACCAGTATGATGGGCACATGGTCCTGACAACTCCTCTTTTCAGCCTGTGGGTGCCACTAGTGCCCAGGGCAGTCCAGGATGAACCACTTGCCTCCTCTGAGGGCTATTCAAAGCCACATGGGCTCCAGGTGCCTCAGAAAGGCAATTTCAATCAGTTGCTTTCCAAAGTTCTGGTGTGCTTTCCATTCATATTTCACAAGATAGAATGGTTTTCCATTTTATAATCTAGCTCTATGTGAAGTATCAGGAAAGATTTTTCTTTTATGTTTCTATTTACCTAAACTAAACAAGTAAAATATTTTTGCTTTGAAGGCAAAGCAATCCTTTCTGAAGGCCACTTTAGAGAAACAGACCCATGTTTCAGAACAGAAACACTGCATTTAAATACAGAAACTGAAATTTAGCTTGAAAATATTGCTTTGCAAATAGGAAAAAAAAATTCATTAAAAAAATGGTTCTAGGTGTTTTAACTCCCTCTTATCTACTTCCACTGGCAAACGTGTTCCTGCACAAATGACAAGCAGGATTTTTTGAGAAGGGAAGCATTGGACAGCAAAGGGCAATTTTATTTTATAGCTGTTATCTGCCCTTATCAGACTCATCTTTCTGATTGCTCTGAGAACCCATTTCTAATATGGAAATCAACAACATGGTTCAAAAATAACAAACAAGTTTTCTATTTCGGATTTAATATAGTTTTAAACGAGCTTTAGGTGTAATAATTACAATGATTTTGGAAGAGGAAAAGGAATGGGATTTTAATTAGGAAGACCAGAAGAATCACCCCTCCTTCAAGTAAAAAGAATGCTCATGCACTGTTTAACTAGAACATTTGGAAAGAGCCATAGGAGCTTTTAAACATAGGAGTTTTAAATACAGCAGTCTCTCTCAATGTTTAAACATGGGCCTGCTAATCTTCAAAATGCAACTGATATTTGCCTACCACTGAATAACTTTGGTCTTTTATCAGTTTAACAGCTATGCATAATTGTTTTCCTGGAAATCAACCCACATTAGTCCACCCCCCCCAACCAGGATATCGTTCATTTCCTATCAGGCCAGCAGGCATCAGCTCTCACTGGAACATTTCATTGCCTGTTCCTTTTACTTGCTGCTGCTGCTTAGATCTCTCTGAACACACACTTGTCATCACTTCTAGATTATATCAACCAGGGAAGACAACATCCTACTTGTGTTATTTCTACATGCATATGTCTAGCACTCATTTACAACTATGTTACCAGATACTGTATCCTGTGGTTTGTTATTGTTATTATCAGGACATGATAATAAAGAACATGTATGCCTTTCAGTGCTGTATTTCTATGTCATCCAAGTTTCTTACATATGCTTTTAGGAATTTCCCTGCTAAGGTAAATGTTGGAAGAAACAGTGTTAAGGAAGAAAAAAAACAAAACAAAAAACTTGATCACACTGTGGGGCTTACCTTTTAGTTCTCAGTGCAAAAGAAATCCCCTCTGAGCAGCCCCATTGACTTAAGAGGAGGGAGAATACTCCCAGGATTTGCAGTTGCTGGATCGATCCACCACATGCATTGCTTTTTCAGTTATTTTTCTCTGATATAAGGAGATTTTTACTTTTCCTTCTTCTTCCAGAGCAGCTTAAACCCAAAGTGAAGTCAAAATCATTTACTTACATGATGCCACAGTGAAAGTAAGTGCCACTACGGAAAAGAATTTGATACCACAAATTTAGCACTGCAACTTCACTGTAGGGATCAAGCATGAAAGGGAGACCAGCTGAGAACAAGCAAGCTTTTAATCTCTCCCGTAATTATCAAGTGTGGCAAGACAAATTAGGAAGAACAAATGAAGGGTGAATATTTTAATTATTTTAAGTCTGCTGTGTTTCAGAGCCTCTTCTCTTTCCTTAAATCTATCATTACTGTTTATTAGTAAGCATATAAACTCCATATAGTCCACAAGAAAGGCTGGCTTTTATTCGTTCTTACAGGTGACATCTATGAATTAACAAAGGTTACATAGGAGAACACTAGCTTCATCCCTTTATCTTGTTAGTATTTGCATTTTAGGGAAATTTTCTCATCGGTGCAAGTGGACAAAGAAAGGAAATCCCACATAAAAGAAAGAGTTGGAGGATAATGATCTAAAGAATTGGAGGATAATCATTTAAAGAAAAAAAAGATTCTGCTTTAGCTGCAGATGATTATTTAGAATACTAGCAACTATCATTTGAATTACGAGTGTATAAATAAAATAAAATCCCCACACCCTTGTTTAAGGGCATAAAGTAACTTTTTTTTTTCAAACAGTAATTTTCAAGTACCTAAATGTCATATTAGGCTATTCATTGCAAGGAAAACAAACTCATTTGTCATCTTTGAGGAATACTAACAGCTGAAGAGAACACTCTACAAATACAAGTAGAATCATGCTAAACAATTTTCAGAAGTACAGGAAGACTGACAGCAGGAACAGCAGGAAATAGAGAAAAAAAAAAAGGCAAAAGAAAGTACACAATACTGAAATGTTCTGACTGTATTTTTAATACAGTCCTCAGCATAAGAAGAAACCTGGTCTAATTGGCAGCAGTTTGTCTGTGGTAAAGAACAGCAGAAAAATGGTTGGTCTGAGGAAGAGTCAACTAATTTTTCTGGGAGTAAGGAAGCTCAACAATTGTGCCATGCCTCTTTCTGGCACTCATACATTCACTTAAATTAATGCAGCAAAGGCAACAGAGTGCTGCACAAACAATGCGTCCCTTCAGGAAAACAGTGCATCTTCTCTTTGGCTCCCACTCCTATTTCTTCTATCTCATTCTATTCTGGATTTCTCTTTATTTCTTCCTTCAGTCTTTTCTAACTTCTTCCTTCTTTACCTATCTTCAGTTCTTATGGCCTGTGTACATCTGTGTTGAATAAATGAATCAATGGCAATAGGAGAACTGACTAAGCCAGAATCTGAAATAATGTTAACTCAGGTAACAAAGCGTTTACACATATGTGAGTCTAGTGCTTCAGCCTCAAACTCAAAAGCTTAAAATTTCAGTCATTTATGCTTAACATTAACTGAAGACAAACCAAAGATAAAAATGACAAATTAGAAAAAAATAGCACAACTATGAAATCTGGTTAAAGGAGTGGGAAAGAAAAGGAACCTCTTTTCTATTTGCTGTTTGGAAGATGTAGGGAAGTGGAGTTTTCAGTTAATTATAAAATCTTCACTACCTGCCTTGCAGGAGCACAGTAAACACAATTAGTTCTGAGCATGATACGCGAGATAAAAAAGCAAAACTGACAATAATATAAAATGGGGCCTTTCTTTCCTTCTTTCAGTGACAGCACCAAGCATCCTGATGTCAGCTCTACACAGAGAAATCGTGTCAGCTGCATTCTCTGATGACCACTATTTCCCCAACAGAGAGACATTCCAATTTCTTCCTGTACTAAACTTTAGCCTCCCAAAGCTACAGCTGCCAAATTACAGGCTCCCTTCCACATTATGAATCTGTTCCCTTAGGAAAGATGGTATTTTCTTATTTCACTTTTGACCTTTTCCTGTTACTGGTGAGAGAGGATGATAATTGACCTTATTGTAGAAGAAGAGAGGTTGGTAAGAAATAGAAGAGTCGTGGAATACACAAAGATTACTTCACTACAATCTTCCCTCATTTTATTTCAAGGAAAAAAAAATATATATATATA